>NDFZ01005274.1:68854-173035 GCA_002192655.3 Mamestra configurata | reverse complement strand
ATACACTTCTCATCAAAAAAATCGAAACACCTCGCAGTTTATGATTTGATAAGGATTATCAGAAAAATGTGTATATTTAGGAATAAATGTAAAATGTCATTTAATAGTGAGTAGTATGAGGTTTTTAAATCCTAATGTTAATGTTCTAAATTCAAATTAAGTCTTCATAGGTTTCGTATTTTGTATAATGAGTAATTTTTACCCTGTATGGAATATGAAGGAAATGGGTAAAACAACACGCGTAAATGAAAAAAAATGTAAGAAACGTTTATTTAATAACTTGTATTCCCTCCGCGAGCTCTTATTACTGCTTCCATACGGTTCTTCATCGATCGGATGAGAGTCACGATCACATGTTGTGGTATATTATCCCATTCCTCTTGGATTGCATTTTGCAGCTGGCTAAGTGTTTCTGGGGCTGGATCTCTTGCTCGAATTCGTCTCTTTAATTCATCCCATAGATGTTCAATGGGATTCATGTCCGGGCTTCTTGCTGGCCATACCATAATGGAGATACCGACTTCGGTAAGATAATCTCGTACGACGCCCGCGGTGTGAGCTCTAGCATTGTCGTGCATGAATATGAAGTCGTTGCCAATAAAATGTGCATAGGGCATCACATGAGGTTCAAGACACTGTTCGATGTACCGATGAGAGTTTAGTGCAGGCAGCCGTGGCCCAGATACAAAGGCAAGTTCTGTCTTACCGTCGGCGCTGATTCCTCCCCAAACCGTCCACGAACCGCCACCATAGCTGACCTTTTCTTCAATGCAGCATTGTGCAAAGCGTTCTCCATCTCTTCTGTAGACCTTGTTCCTTCCGTCGTTACCATACAGCATAATTTTACACTCATCAGAAAACAGTACTTTGCTCCACTGAAGGTATGACCAAGTTAGGTGCTCGCGTGCAAAGTTAAGGCGCGCTCTTCGATGGTCTGCAGTTAATTTCGGCCCATTCGCTGGCTTATGCGGTGCCAATCCGCGTTCCTTCAACCTTCTTCTTATTGTAGAGTCACTTACAGCTACTCTTCGTACAACGCGAAGCTGCTGCTGCAGTTGAAAAGCGTTAAGGCGTCGATTTCGTAAAGAGGTTGTTACAATAAATCGATCATCTCGCTCAGAAGTGACCCGATTCCTGCCAGATCCTGAACGGCGCGTGAACGAACCAGTCTCCCGATAGCGTTTGTAGACTCTATGAACAGATGATAAGCTTAGATGCAATCTTGCAGCCACAACACGCTGACTAAGTCCAGAATCCAGCAATGCCACCACTTGGGCGGCTTCTGCGGGCGAAGTATCCATATGTTTTAGAAAAAAAAGTTTTTTCAGACGTCCCAAAGTCACAGTAAATGAAATAAGAAACAAAAAGTTTAAAGACAAGCGCTAATTTTAGTTTTTAAACGAGAAACGTACTCCAACCCTAAATACACATTTGTCTCAAAACAGTGATTAATTTCATTTATAGGATAAACAAATGAAATTCTAATTTCGAATTTTGATTTTTTTCTTCTTACTGTAATGACCAAACTGCCAGCTACACAATAATGTTTTTTTTTTCATGGAATTAATTCTCTTTTGTAAAAAATTAGGACAAAAACAATAAAAACGAAAGTGTTTCGATTTTTTTGATGAGAAGTGTATATACTTAAGTACCTAAATCTTACTACTATAATAAATGCGAAAGTTTGGATGGATGGATGGATGTTTGTTACTCAATCACACCGGAATGGCTGAACGGATCTGGATGTAATTTAGCACTGAGATAGATCATAATCTGGAACAGCATTTAGGCTTCTTACCCAGGTAGTATTTTTCGTTGGGATTATTGACATTCACGCGGACACTAGCCGCACTAGCCTAGAGCCTAGCCTAGAATTACATAGTGAAGAGCTCATTAAGTGCAAAATATAATTTTCCCTACCGCCCGTTGAATAAGAATTCGAGAAAAAAGCAGACTTTGGGCTACCACGAACAGGCGCGCCGCGATAATGCGGCACCGATGCAGCGACAATATTTGCATTGACTTTCTTCTAACTAAAAACTGGTCGTCGCATCAGTGTCGCATTTTCGCGTTGCGCAGTCCGTGGGAGCCTATAGACATTATTAGAATTAAAAGATTTAAGATGATGAATTAGTTAGTGTACGAATCATTAAAACTATATAGTTAGTATAAAAACTAATAGCAAAGACTTGTCCTGCCTTGCTATTAGTTTGTATACTATATACATTTTTTATGTCTTCATCTGTCATGTCTTCTAAAACTATTCCATCTATGTTCATATTTGACCAGGTGAAGCTTCTGCAGTTGATAAAAAAATTGTAATATTATTTTTAGGTTACATTCGTGTTAGTAAAAAACCGGTCAAGTGCGAGTCGAACTCTTGCGCCGAGGGTTCCGTACATACCCATTATACCGCCATAATAAAATTGGTATCATTTTTTTGATGGCAGGTGTCAACTATGTATGTATGGGGACACACCCTTTAATTTTCAACTTTTTTATTTTTTTCCTTTATTTGTGCTGTAACTAGGGTTGCCAACCATAGTCTAAAATATAGTATTGTACTCTGTTTTGCGTAGGCGTACTCTGTAATCTACAAAAGCATTAGAGTACGCTTAAATACTCTATTTATTTTGTCTGATATGATAGGTATAGTGACTGTCTTTTAATTAAACTGAATGAAATCCTGCCATTTCGGTATTCCACTGCAGGAGTTTTTGTCTAATTGGTAATAATTGCAAATTGGTGATAAAAGATATCCATGGCTTCATTGGAATTCTATATTTTTTTCAATGACAACAAAATTTTGGTTTCGCAATACTGTAACTGTACGTACTCTTCATTTACCCGTCCTAAAATCAGAAATACTCTATTTCTCCTAAAAAAAGGTTGGCAACCCTAGCTGTAACTTGCTTTTTGCCAATCTCGTGATTCTAGGTCAACGGGAACTACCATATAGGTTTTCGACCCAAAACCTATAGGGTACTTCCGTTTGACATGAAGAATTATCAACTTTGGTTAAAAGCAAGGCCTTACAGCACAAGTAAAGGGAAAATTCCGAAATATAAAAAAAATGAAAATTAAGGTAAATTTTGGTACTTACAAGATTTCGCGAAATTCTAAATTTGCCCATATCTTTTTATCGTGTTTGTATGGTGTTAACCTTGATTTCTATATATAGGTATACAACTAATAGGGAATAAAAATAAAACTATAGACCACAGTGTCTGGTATAAATTTCAACTTGCTAGGTCCACCCGTTCCTGAGAAAATCGGTGGTGACACACGGACAGACAGACGGACAAGAGAGTGATCTTATAAGGGTTCTTTTTTTTACTTTTTGAGGTACGGAACCCTAAAAACAGAACCTATCGCCAGTTTTTGGTAAATAAGCTACCACACTTGCCGAAAATTAGGAAACTGTTTAGGTATAAATCCTTCTGTAAACTTCAGCGTTTACGTGTTTACATTCATAAGGTGCGAACAGCATACCTAGTTTATGCATAAACACGCATAATTCCATATTTACGTCATTTGCTATTCCGAATGGTTTTGAATTTAAACTCATAAAGTTAGGTCAAGAAATGAACATTCGTAGGTGCTTTGTATTGATGACCCCTTTTTTTCGATGGAAAATCATCAAATGACTTCTTTCGCTCTGGGTGGAGCGGAAGGACGTGTCAGATTCTTACTGACTAAAACCCTTCCGAGTTTTTTTTTACTTTTTAATAGTTTTATGGTAGCAGGTAGCATTTAAAAAAAAAGTCAATATTTTTTTTATTTAATATTGATTCTTCACTGTATACAGAACACCACCCTCAAATAGGACCACGCACTTCAAGAATACCCTATATCGTTCTTCTGTGAATATTCGACTGCGAATTTCATTTGACTTACAAAGAACTGGCTTTTGCCAGCGTGAAAGTCGAAAATTACCTAAAGGGAACATAATCCTTGGATAAAAAATATTCGGTTGACCATGTCCTGGAATGATAATTCCAGGACATGGTCACAAGTATAATATTAAGTATGGATTTATGGACAGCTACTAACCATCGATATAAGGGACCCAAGTGTAGAATCGTCCACGGAAGGGTCTCCTGTCAAACGCGGCACATTGCGCCGCTCGGCTACTACGCGCTCCACCAGGACAGAGCTAAAACAAACACAATATTTTAAGACAAAACATAAACAGATCACCAATATTAGTCATTATGTATGGTCTCATCGTGTATCATGCCGAAGTATTTAATTGAAATACTACAGCTGTGCATATACTGGAAATTCTTTTGGGTAAAACCTTATAATAGCCAATTGACTCTTTACTATGTAAGTAGCATATTGTCGTTCCACGTGCGAAAAACATGAGGAAAATTTTTATGTTCATCATAATGTGCCAATACTGAGGGTGAATATAGCTGGCTACTTAATTTTACCCTCACCCTCAAAATCTCCCTAGTCTTGTGGGTGACATTTCGTATTCTTTAGCTTCTAAATAAACTTTTTGTCAACGTGTCTTTGTGACGTTCACAGCACCCTATTTTGTTATTTTGTACTCCATTAACTAGAAATACAGCTGTCGTAAAATAAACAACAATACCGAGTTCCTAACATCGAATCTTATTTCAGTAGCCCGGAAAAGTTGAAGCCACAGGAAGAAATAAAATAAAACGGGAAGAAGAGACAAATGATAACGAGGCCCTTATCATTATTTAAGTCAACAACAGATCTTACGACGCAACCCTGAGTGTCTTGAGCTGCCATCTCGTCATCAATTTTGAAAGCGACGCTTCTTAGAAATTATTCCCTTGTATTTGGCCCTATCGCCCTGTCAACCTTCAGACCGAACTTTGTTTTTTAACTGAGAAAAAAATAAAATAAAGCTACGAACTAATATGATGCTAACAGTAAGCTTTCGCTAAAAATTGGGATGCTGAAGCTGTCTTCAGCATCCCAATTTTTAGCGAGAAAAACGGATGGTTTTAGGGCGCAGCTTGGGAGAGGCAGCAATTCACTGCAGTTGCATATAAGCCTATAACATTCCAACTGAGATGCGGACCTCCTCTCTAAGAGACGGAGTGGGCCATAATAATCCACCACGCAGGCCGAATGCGGCTTTGTAGATGTAACATGTCTTTGATTTATTGGTTCTGGGTCTTGCCAGTTTTCATACGATATTTTCCTTTATCGATCTGTCGGCAATAGTGATAAAATACACAAAGTAAATTACTGCCTGGGTCGACTGTTATTTCTGGGCTACCTCTGCTTTGAGTTTAAGCATTAAAAATAGAATACAAAAGCCCTTGACAACAGCAATTTGCAAAATGACTCATCATCATACTTCTCCGTCACCTTTGGCCCTCGATCTTTGACAAACAACTCAAGTCATCAAACTAGCAAAAACAGTAAAACCATCATTTATGCGGCTCGGGATAAAACAAATTGAATAGAACAATGCTAATCAAGAAAACGTTTACGATGTACTTGCTCGTAAATCAGTATTCAGTTTTAATACCCTTGGATTAAGTGCTACAGTAATAAAAGCCTTTATTAGTGCAAAGCAGTCGAACAAATGATTGCTGGTCATTACTCATATTTTATTGACGAACGCGTGAGAATTGAGAATAGAAATGCTTGCTTTGAAAGGAACATGTTCATTAGTGTTGAATCAGTTTAAAGTTTTGTAAACAATGGTTCTGATTTGATTAGGTAGTGTAAACACTGAAAGAAAATTTATTGATGTTTGTATTACAGATGAAGAACATTGGAGTGAATTGGGATTAGGGAGTGAAAATAAGTTTTACTAAGACTGAGCATAAAACTTTTGAGAGACCTTCTTTTCTGTCAAAAACCCTTAGATATCAAATACTTGAGACCGTTAGTTGTTAAGCCTGTACTTATATAAATCCATGCCACACATCCATGATTGGCTGATCAATATGACAACCGCCAACCAAATCACTTGTCATGATTTTTGATAACTGGTTTGATAACGCTGGAATGCTGTACCCGAGGCCGCAAACACGTGAGAGATGTTATTAAAACTGTAACAAGTACCAAAAATGTGTGAAAAAAGTCGGTGTAAAATTAGAGGAGTTACGCAACCGATATTTTGCGTCAAATCAGATGATTATCAAAGATTTTTAAACCTTCCGTAATTATTTGGCATTTTTGAAAAATTTTACTGCGTCTTATCTTTTCTCTAGTTTTTACGAAATTCAATAAAATACAAGTCAAATACCATTTTTCTTAAAATATACGGAGCAGCTTACTGTCCAGGGCTTTCACAGTACGGGCTGGTAAATATTTTTATCAGGGATGTTCTGTTCACTAAAGTTCCGCAAACCTCTTAAAACACTTTTTAATCATCATCAAAATGTTTAGCTTTGGAACGTGTAAACTTCATGTTATTGACTGACCAACCTGGACAAATTAAAAGTGCCTTTATTTGATTTGATTTCTTTACTGTTTTACATCATAGTTTTAATTTTGATAAATTCCTTCTATATGTATAAGCTCGTTCATTGTATAAACGTTTGTATGTGGGGAATTACAAGTTTAAATGTGTCACCGGAAATTGCAGACTCCGTAAGATTGTAATTTATCTTGATTAGATTATAATTTCTCGATATATTATGAAAATATCGTTTTGTACACAATAAATCCCAACCAAATTCAATAGTTTCCAATATATTCGTGTCTTATTTAGAAAAAAACAGTTTACAATTTCACGCGATATTTTACAATCTTACGGCGTTTGCCATTTTCCGGTGACATAATTATGCATAAACACTAGGTACTTCTTTCTTACAATATCGTTGCACTCGTGGTATCTCTTGTCGACCCCTTGGCAGTTGGGCTCGTGCGTCTCCCTCGTCACTCGGACCGTGATCACCGGCGGGGGTATGCTGCTGTTGTCCAGCGGTGGAATATTTCTGTAACAAGAACATGTCAAGTCAATATCTAAGAAGAAAAAGGTCGATGCCTATCGACAGGACTGGTCCACACCTGTCCAAAGCCGGAAGATAGGGAAGGATGATGATAAGGAGGTTTTTGCCCTGCAGTAGGTATATCCTACTGCAGGGCACAAGCCTCCCTTTGGCAGGCTGAGAATATTATTTTTTGACGAGTTGCTGTCGACAAACTGACGAAGAATAAAGTGTTTTGATTGGAAAACACAAATCTTCACGTAAGATTAAGGTATCGATCTATTCCTCTGCCAGGGTTGCGGAATTTGTTCGAAAGAGTCACCGCGGCCCTGGAACGCAAAAGGCATTAGGAGGAACACGGATGGATTCCACTCCGCCCAGAGAGGAAGGAGGTATTAGATGAATTCCCATCCTTAAAAAAACAATCTACGCCTACTTTTTTTTACCTGAAACGCACTAGTATACGAAAACTCAAGCTTAAGCCAAGAAGAGACTTTAGAAGAACCTAGCGGCCTGCCTTGGCCTCAAAAAGGCGTGGAGGTTCCAGAGATCACCCTCTATATTAAACTACCCCACAAAAATCTATCATATCTATTTCGATGTTAATCTGGTAATACACAATTTTAATTTCATTTCAAATTCACTCTTTATAATAACTTACAGGATTTATGGGACTCTCTTACTGTAGTGGTGTGGTGACATCTTGAAGCTCTTATTTTCAAATCCAAAAAAAATGTCATAAGTACCAACAATTTCTCTTTTGGTCTAATTGTTCTACCTCAAATATAAATTATACTCTAACATGTCAATATTAATTGAAAGTGATAAATCTAACGTTATAATTACGTTAATATTTTATACAGCAAAAAGAACAAAACATTCGGTCGGCGTCAACACAAAAGCTCCTTTAATGAAATCAACGGAGCCGCTAACAAATAGCTCTAAACACGTTAATCTAATTTAGTGGTAGTAAAAATAAAAAGTTGTGATGTATCGCCAACGAAATCGTTCCACATATTAGTAGTCGGACTTAACAAATGTTCTTCACCTTATAAAAGGACTAGAGCATTACTTTAATGTAAACTCAACCACGAATTTGAATATTCATGTTCACGAACAGAAAGATTAGTTCCGCTCGTACTTACATTTATCTAAAGGTCTTTAAGAAGATAAGTACAACATCACTTGGTTCCTGGCGCCATTAAAAAGATGACACCTGAAGATTTCTTGTAGAAGATGTAAATGAAAAGCGACCGTTAACGTACTCACCTCCAACTTTATGTTACAAATTAAGTGATTACATTTTATCATTTAATATGGTAGGTTGGCAGGGTACTAAAAGGACATAGGAGACCCCGCTGCATTACAATTTCAAATTCTTTGACGTAAAAATAGAGTGCAATTAATTAGAGCATCCTCTCAAATATTCGGTAATAAGTTACAGATGTCTTGATACATAAACTAACTAAAAGTTTTCCAACGCAACAGATGGGGGGCAATATTTCATGCGCGGTCTTATTGCCGTCCAAATGAAATGCATGCGCTGCGCCGGAGTCCCATGACAAACGACGTCCATCCTAATTTGTCGAGCATGTTCTACCACTCTCTATCAGCAGGATACTATCGACCGTCTGTCTGTGCGTCCGTGGCCATAATAAACGAATTTATAACTTGTATCTGTATTTACGGAATATTGAGAAATTAATTTGATTAATCGTATCATTATAGGCGTTTGGAATTGCTACAAAGTTGGTTCGTGATCCAGATAATCTTTAACACTATCTAGAGCTCCGTCTATTTACATATACTTGACTGAAAGATACCTTGCCTAAATATTATTCTCCTTAACATCCATCTAGATTCTAGATCTTGTTTATAGCATAAAACGGACTTCGTCCAGACCAAAGAAGAAAGGAGCCATTAGTGACCAAAGCGTTCACTTAATTTTTCCAAGGCTTTTCTTTTGGCAAATTGCTTCTCCCCAGCTTTTATACTTAGACGAATGAGCATTTATACAACGTGTAACCGAAGAAAATATCGACTGCCCCATCCGTTTTTGTGCGCATAACTGGACAAAATGTACTGAACAGCTGATGTTTTTTTCGCGATTCCGGGGTTGGTGCCATTGTGAAAGTTGTTTATAATGATTAGTACAATAACCCCTTTTCAGGTATTGCGTTTGTTCTGTTACATGTTGTATATTTATTTTTCATTTTCATATGTGACGCTAGACATGGTATCTACTAAAGCACAGATATGTATAGGTATGTATGTAATCTAGTCTGGTTCGAGACCGTTAAAGCTCGGCGCCGCTGGCGGCACCCACTAATTAAGAGTGACGGTATTTTGATTACCTACTTATCTATCTAACAGGACTACGTATCTGGCCGTATTAATCCTGGATCCTCGACTCGTTACAATTATCTCGGTTCAAGCATTCATTTGTACGTAAATAACCTGACCTGATTACCACTAACGGTTCGAATAATCTGTTTGTATTATTAATTATCATTTGAATGATGGCCGGAATGTTGGTATTTGAGCTTTTAATTGTTATTTAGCAGGGCCTTTGATATTCAATTTAAGGGCCATTTAGGTGCAGTTCTCGGACGTCTGAACATAAATCTCACACAAACATGTATTCTAGCCCCGTCAGGCCGTCACACTGACCCGTGACCACCACTCAAGTCGTCACACGGCATGGGAAGCGGCCCCCGTGCTAAACACCACATTCAACTGACGTTCTGACGTCAATTACCACATGTTAAAAAAGCAATCCCTCATTAGTGCAGCAACTACAAATATGTAGACAAAAATGAAGTTTGTCTTCTTTATAAAATGGACGGTAATCGCGAGCTCATTACCGGCCATATCGGAGCTGATGCGTGTCAATCAAGTGGCCGACTGCAAGCAATCAATGCTCACTACAATAACAGCTTGTTACAAGCCACGCTACGGGGTTTCCATTACCTTAATTTAGTCGATAAAAACCGTACGAGCCGGGTCGCGAGGGCATGTTTAACCTTCGACCTGCGCACACGTTAGAAGCTTTTACACTTGGCGAATATTTAATGTGGCTCTTAACTTAAGAGTAGTTGAGAGCGTGCTTTCGAATAATAGAATGACAAATTAATTTTTAATATGAGTGAGGATAAGGACGTATAAGAGAAGGGAAATAAACGCAATTAACCCACTCAGTGATCTGTATTTAACAGTTGTTATAAACACATGGACAGAATAACAGTAACTTAATTATGAACGCAATATTAATACTGACGGGACTCGTCAAGGCATATTAATTTAATTTAAACAATCTAGCTAAGCTCGTGTCGTGGCTTGTAATTAATTCTTTATAGACATGTACATTTCATTACTCTCCTCTTTTTACAAATTCAGGATATACTCCGTGTTAGTACCCAATTCTATTCAAAAAAATATTCTTGCCGAGCGACTTTTAGCCACTCCTTCCTTATTCCTTCCTTTACTCTTTGCTGTTATTATTTCTCTTGAATAATTCCATTCATATTCGCTATACAGCGAGGTTGATTCACAAACCTCCAAAAGCATTTAAATAAATAATATTACATGGATTATCATGTCATAGAAAGACCACCAACATCAAAGCTAATACAATAATTGCGGGCACCGAACTGATTGAGGTCCAAACGCCGTCAGATAACTAAATTGCATATGTCAACGGTTTGATAAACGCAAATGAGCTAGATCTAATCGCCGACGACAGCCGAATGCCACCGAAGTCGCGGCCGAAACTATCTCAATTAAACAGACGAATATCTTCTAGTTGATTAGAATTTTTGTACCGGTTGACTTGTAAATCATACACCTATTTGATGGTATGGCAATTATTAATATAGATGCTGACATTTTGAAAGCGGAGCTTACTCACTGTTCGACATATCGTATTTTGCTTTACGGCCGATCCGATAAGTCTGATGGTGTAAAACGGGCTCAAACGAATTACTTTAATAGGCGTGTAAAATGTTAGTGTTTACAATTTTTGCTTTTATGTGTAAGTACATTAAAAGATATTCGGTGTGCTTGCGCTGACGGTACCTTGTTCAGTAATTTGTTATATTATTTATAACGATTCGCTAAAGAGAAAACACGCGATCAGTGAAACCAGAAAACTGTTTACACGAACATGAATCTCGCAATTACTTATGAATGAAGCTAATAGTTTTTCTTGCACTTGGTAAACTGTAGTTGGTCAAATAGTCGTAACCGGTGTACCGATATAACAATATAATGCATGCTTTTACGAGCCAAATGATTTGTGAATTTCACCATCAATATTTATGTTTATATATATAATTCCATTCATATATATAAAATGTAAATGCAGCTTAAAACTAGCTTTTGAGAGATCGTTAGGTGTACTTACCAAGTAGGTTGTCTACTTGGTACACTTAACGTTCTCTCAAAAAAAAAAGCTCCCCAGCGGCGGTCCCTCACAATGATTTGTCAGCGTAAATATTAGACACTTGCAAATTCTGTGTTTAATATTTACCTCTTTATTATTTAATCTAACAAGTAGCAGACAATAATTAGTCAGTCGTGAAATCATCAAGAGGTCATGTTGGCACGCACGATGAGGTAAAAATCCGAAGAAGACCCCAGTTTAAAATTCATAAGCTGCAAGTCAAACGCCCAATCGGGAAAAATTACAAACTTTTATCTCCATTCCCCAATGGGGCATGAATTATCGAAAACTCTCCTTGGATCCCTCTTTCCCTTAATGCTATTTTTTAAGGGATATAAAGAGGTAAATATACTTAAAAACTGTTGCGATAGAACTCAAAGCTTAAACTGCTAGGCCTACGCGGATGGCGGCATGCGGATTAGACTGAGCATACTGTCACTGAACTAAGATATCGGAAAAGAGTACAGTGGATTTCTTCATAACCACTTCATTCTTTACCTGGGTAAGCACTGCCTCTCCTGCACGGAGATGCCTCCGCCACAAGTCCTGGAGCAGGGGCTCCAGCTGCCCCAAGCACTCCAGGCATAAGCCTCGACTTCCACTTCCACCTCATTCTCCACTTCCACTGGAATCTCCTGGAAAAATATACACCACGCGATTTAAATAAAACAATAATCATTCAACCAAGCACGCTAAGAATCGACTAGCATTTATCTCTTTCTATCAACAATTTTTGGTTCACCATCTACGGCTTTAAAATCAAATGCCTTTGTTTTCTGTCTCTTCTCATTTTTGTACAGTTCAGGTACACAGGGTCCACCTTATTCAGTATCTACACGAGTATTGGTCCACATGGTGCATTCTAAAGTAGGTAATATGAATTAGAAAATCTCTGAAAATTACCTGCGATAATTCCGTTGTCGTCAAATTCGTCGCTGAACATAACATTGCAATTTGAACTATCACGAATGCCCTGAAAAGGAAAGTAGATAATACATATTTATGAACCTCAATCCAGCACCCAAAAAGTGCGCATAAAACAAGAACAATATCTCATAAATTGCAGATCGCTAGGGATGCTACGACATTTTAACGAGCAGTGAAAAATAGCTGATCTAACAAAATGTTAACAATCATCTCTATCGTCGGACAATTTGTCAGTCTAACCATACTTTTCACAATTTACCGCTGTCACGGATAAGCTGGTAATAAGAGCCTACATTCACTTATGTACACGATTGTCTAAAGTTTAACAAGCTAACATGAGCATACGCGGGTAAATTGGTGGGTGATGTTAGTGACACGGAAACACTTTGTTTATCACTACTTTCCTGATTTGGGTTGTTGTTTGTAGGGCTAGCGCCGAAAATTGTTTTGAAAATTTAAACTACCTCAAAATTCAAAGGCTTGTTTTTTTAAAGTAAGCCTAGCCTTCACATTAAACTTGGTTTTGAACACATTTGAATATGCTGGAGTGTTACAAATATGCATTTTTTTAATTCCAACACGGTAAATAAAGCTTCTGCAATGTGAGTCATCAGGTCACCAATGATTGCGGACAGCCCTGTGGGTCTGCGCCCACGCTGTTCTCACCGCGTTGCGCAATCTGACAACTCCATTAGAAGTCCGGGATCGGAGCGCGACGCACCGCCCGAATGCACCCGCAACGCACTCCACATTAAAACGATCAAACGACTCTGTAAAACGCCCTAATGAACATCTTAAGTGGTTTATTAAGTGCCGATCGCCGTTATTTTTATGTTAAAATCACTTCGTCTACCACTGCCATATGAGAAATTAAGCATTTCGTTTTTGAAGTGTCTCTGTATGACGAAATTTTAATGGCTCGAAACTATTTGCAAGTTTATGGTCATAAATAACAAACATTACAATTTTATTTCACTACAATTTATGGCTCTCATTTTTAATTGATTTATTGCTGAGGCCTGCCTCAAAGCAAAATGTTGACCATTCGCTAATCAACAATTTAAATAATTCAAAATAAATGTAGCGAGTTATTAGTTCGCTTGATTGATACCCGCCCACTTGGCACACGCGTAATACAACCAATTAAATGTGCAAGTCGCCTCAACTCAAACAACTGTGTAACTCAACCGTGCAATGTAATCTAGTCCTAAGTTAATCAATAAATTTATTATTATTATTATTAAACAAAGATGCAAAATTAACAATGATAATTAACATTAACTAATGTCTTTCTAGTAGAATAAATATAAATATGTCAATAGCACTAATTAGATTTACGCCTGCTACCGCTAGCGGCGGCCAGCCTGAGGCCAATTGAGCGCGGAAACACGCGCAAAGAATAACGCTTTATAAGGTGATGAACACATTTGAAAATAAACAAGTGAACCCACAAGGAATTATGAGGTCGTTAGGGACGTCTTCACGATCACGTCGAGAGCGTGTTTATTTGGCTTCCCAAGCATTTCGAGGAGTAAAGCTCAGTTTAATTGGACTAATTAGATAATATTCGTATGTAAACAAACAATTTCAATCCATGCGAGAATGTTCTGAAATAGCATTAAACACTCAATAGCATGGTGTAATATTGCTTTACAGAAATAAACAGAGAGGCACACGCCACAGACAATTTTAGGAGCGTCTTCAGATTGATTTATGTCTAATTGTTATGTCATTGCCACAAGTCCGTGTATACAGACAAAAATAGCTCCAGGTAGCTCCGCGGCTATAATAACTCAGGCTATAAAACGAAGTGCTTTAGTTTACGAAGTTTGTTCAAGAGCAAACTGTTATCTAAGAATAATTGCATCCACATAGGTTACAAATGGACACAATTCAACACTGCTATAAACAGTTAGATGCAGTTGTGGTTCCGCCCCGGGATATTGGCCGTTATGGCTAAACCGTCGGTAGTGAAATAACATGTCGCTCCACAATGTCGTTTTTATGTGACTTATAAAGTCGTGATAAAGCATCTTGTCAACATAAACTTTGTCAGCACACACAAGTCATTAAATAAACCATTCGGTAGTTGGCTACCTTTTTAGAATTCTGTTAAAATGTTTGGTTTAGACGGTCAAACAGTGGACAGTGTCGACACACAGTCAATAAAAGCCAAGAAAATTAGCTTACACCGTAATTTATTCATTGGGGCGACGATATTATGAGATAGTCGTACGCGTCTATCTCCACTCAAAACCAGTTTCCAAACGCATGGGTAGGACCAACCAGTAAAGGACAATTTTAAGATCACGGGACTCCGCTCTTGACCTTATTCTTTTTCTCCTGATGCAGCGCGTGCGCCTCGCAGTGAATGGGCCGTATAATTTCTATTTACTTTTACTCTTAAAGGACCCTCAAGTAGTGATCATAAAAAGTTTACCGTTTGAACACGTAGGAAAATATTTATTGTGGACAAATGTTTCTACAGCGGTCATTGTGGTAGTATTTAGTTGGTACATTGTGGGGTCAGTTCACACGGTTAACGAGTGACAAGAGAGTCCTTAATCGGGAGGCTTTAACGTTAAATTAAGTGGGTAAATAAACAGTGGAACTGTGCTTGTATTTCTCTTGCTCGTCTTTTCTACCGGTTCGCCTTTATTTATTTTTTTCTTTCGTTATTTCTCCAACAACAAGTCTTGATGTGTCATGTCGGCTTCTTTCCTACTTTTCACACATAGGCTGTGTAGCGTCGATGTAAGCCCATTAATGTCACATTATAGGTCACTCGCTGGGAGGTAATCTGGTGTAATCAGCACGACTACCGTGACGCACGTGATCGCATCGGAATTGTACACAACTGTTTTGTGTAGTGATGCGACGTTCCAGAAAACGTTGAGATTTTTTTTCCGATTTACTACCTAGTTCTAGGCGTATAAAATGGTGGATGGTATCGATTTTTTAATAGATTGATGGTGGATGGTATCGATTTTTTAATAGATTGATGGATAATATTGTCCCTGGATAAAAGTACTATTATGGAATAACTAAATTTTTACCGCGGCTTTGGTCCCATGGCCTATATCATACCATCATCAGTTTTTCGAGGTCTCAATTAGCCTATGGCGTATATCAGTCGGATAGTTGGATGGAGCAGCTTTCTAGAAGTGAAATAAGTTTCGCAATCGGATCATTACTTCTAGCGTTTACTTCTACAAAACAAACATTTAATAACCTCTTTAAAATATTAGTTATGATTTGGGATGTCACGAACAATACACCTGTAGCCTTAGTGCGAGTTTTTTAACGTTCTTGATCGCGTTAGCGTGAACGTCAATTTGTATTGAAACTGAATAAGCGCCCTCTGGGGACACTCACGGAGAACCAGATTTTTTCATACAATTTGACATAAGCGAACGTTTACGTTAACGCGATCGAGTGCGTTAAAAAAATCGCACTAAGCCCTCTGTCTTCGTTTATGTCTTTTGTTTTAAGTATCAAAAACAAACATACAAAAGACTCAGCACTTAGAAATGAACAGAATAATCATTAGGAGAAATCACGTTACGTTACGCAATAAGGAGTCGCATTTGATTAACATAATTCATTAGAAGTTTGATAATTTATATAAGTTCAAATAAAATTAACTGGCGATACTTCATAGACAATCAAACATTCTAAACTCAACATTTATTACAATAACATGAGCTATACGCAGCTGTAGATCCCATAAGCAGCAGTAGATAACATGACAAAAAGATTTAAGATAAAGAAAATAAAAATAAAACATTTAAATTCAGTTGTATTGCGAATATAATATATCGATCTCCGACACGTCTGTGAAGTTTCACCAGCTGATTTTATTTGACCGTGTATCTATAAGCTAAGTAAACGCACTTTTCCTCATAACATCCGCATACTAACACATTCACGGATCATAAAATATATTATTAAATAATTTATAATCTCTCGGAAATCGGTACCTTGAAAAAATCAATATATTCTAAATTTCTAACGAGAGTTGAACGTCTGCTGTTAACCGTCAAACTAATAGGAATTCGGGATGCACACATCAATTCGATTTAGTATGAAATTAGATTATTACAAGCAATTTCAGTGAATTCTTGTATTAAAATTACACTACGGAAAATGTCAGGCGAGTTTCTGAATTGAGAATTCTGAGTAAAGATGCTTTCAAACTAAAGGTATTTGACAAGTAATCTTTATTGATACGACCTAATTCTTAATTTTTAAAAATTGGGGCTAGTCCCGTTTCTCTTTCGTATCTTTATTATTATTGCAGTGACGATTTACCAATGTTATTGTTCGGTTTTGTAAGATCGATTCAATTGCATCCTTAACGATCTGAAAATCAGATTCGAAGCGTTTAAAATCATCGATATTTATCTAAAAGTGGTGCATTCCTCGCTCGTAAACGTACCGTTCAGAGAGATTTATAAGGTATTGAGTTAATTGTATGGTTTCAGCATTTCAGGTCAGAAAAACTTATTAATAAATTAAAAATAATTAAAACCTTACAATTTCAATTTTGAGTCGCAAAATTAAACTGTCAAATCGTCCGACGCATGCGTACTTAAACAGCTGTTGTAAATGGTCATCGCATCACTTGACTTCGTTTAATTTGTGCCGCGTCTATATTTTTTACAGAAACCAGGGTGACCGTAAATGTAAATAGGCTCAGTCAGAAATATCAATGAGGCAGGTTAAATGGTTAAATGAACCTTAACCAATATGTTTATCTTTCAAATCCAAATCACGTATACCCGATCGTATTTATTTACCTTACCCATTATTTATTTTTTGTATTATGATTTACGTAGCTAGCTACATTACAGATGTTTAACTTCCAGACATTAGCTAATAAACATCTAAAACATAATTATCTAGATATGAAAAAAAAATACTTACCATAATAACTTTTTAGTGAGGAAATATCTTTTCTTCTCCATTTTACGACTTCACTGTAGATTTTTATTACTTATAAAGTTAAAATTGTCTGTGTTCATTTTATTGAGTAACGACAACTTAATGATTATCTCTTGAAAACGATAGATTTATGTGTTCTTGGAATAATTTACGCTTAACACCGAAAATGTCCGTTTGTCACGTCACTCCACGATTGTTGGACACCATGGTGAAGTTATGTCCAGTTTCATATTTTCTGGCATGATTTCTGAAACAAAAGAAGGTACTTTTTAAACATATGAATAAGCAGCTGGACTTCTGTGGCGGCAGAAACGTTCGCATTACAATATCACTCTCAATTTGTTGAAAACACAAATTCGATAAAGTTTGACTAGTTTTTTTACATTTATTGTCTAAGAGATCAGGCTGCGACTATTTGAGCGTATTTTGTTTAAGTTCAAGATTTTACGTTTTGATCTGAATCACAGTTACAAAACGGACTAGGTTAAATATTTGATTAATAGTTAACAGAAAACTTCAAATCAATCACAGTGAACTGGAGTTACAACGCCGCCACCCTACTTCTACATTCCTCTAAAGCCATAATTAGGACAGGGCAGACCAAATTAATCTCTGATCTTCCTGACGTTTGTAAAATTAAGGCTACAGAGGCAAAGAAACGGAAGCAGGTACCTACTAAGATAAGAAGCAAACAACGCTTCGCTGAGAGGAACACTGACTCACTCTTAGTAGGAGACGGGGTTAGGAGAATGAGGCCAATGCAGCTTTGTACTCATTTATTGTGGAACTTTTGATACTGTTTACAATCATTGACGGCAAGCACGTTGCTGTCAGTACTTCTAACGACTGCTAACAGGACAGGATGAACTTATATGCTAGCCATTAAAATGGAATGCTGAAAAAATATACTTCTCGGAAATATACTTTTGCGGAAAACTGATCAAATTTCAACCACGATAATCGATGACACGTCGCTAAGTTATTTTAATCAGTTCTGACCTTCCACATTTCGTATTGGACAAGCAGATTATACCGCCCTTCTGTTTAGTATTCATTGAATAATATAACGGTAGAAAAACATTGTTCTTACACGATTTGTATAGGTAATAATAATAAAATAAATATGCCTGAATTTCAGACTTACGATCCTAAATTAAAAATAATTCCAAGGTAAAGTGAACTATGATATAACAACGGAATGTGAAAACAACATACTTTAGTCCCATCATAATTGACGTTCGCAAATTCTTAACAGCTGGAACAAAGTACCTACACTGTTTCTAGTTACCATGTCCACAGCTTAGAAATTGCAGTAGTACAACAGCACATTTCTCTTAGCGGCGAGACCACGTTATCTCCTTGAGAACAGAGTCAATAATGTAGGCAAATATTGTGATACTGCGTGTTACCAAAGTATTACGACATGACTGCAGTGTCACTGTGTTAGCGTACAACCTGTTATCAATAACACGTGTATCTACTCAAATAATACAGATTCCTTTAAAATTGAGTAAGGAAAATTGCGTGTCATCCCTGCAGGCATTAATTAAATTATCGTGGAAAAATCAATAAGGTTTTCTTCTTACCCAGCAACAAGCTAAAGAAGCCAATAATAAATATAAACAAACAAGCTTAATAGCTAACAATCTAGGAAAAAAACACACACACTTCACTAATGAATTGTTTAGTTAGGTGTCAAAATTATCGACACCTAACCACTTCACGCATAGAACGTTCTTTGTCGATCATTGCCCTGTATTTAGAATTCTAGACTGCATAGAATTGAAAACAGTGAATCTCACTTTTTCTCACTATTGACTAAGGTAAACAGAAACAGACAGTTGAACTGTATAACTGTTCATTGAACGCACTAACAGAGTAGTTTTCACGAAAGCTCACACACACGTGGCTCGAATTAAGGTAACTTCACAATACCTTATCACTGCGCCGGCGCAGCGTTGCTAAGGTAAATAACGAAAAGAGTAAATTGGGTCATAACGCAACCAATTCTGACATACAAAACATATTTACACGTTTCACTATAAAAAATAAAGCTTTACGTACTTTTAAAACCGTTTTCGTGTTACACATAAGGTTAGTAAAGGCTTTCGAGATTCCTACATAATTTTATTTTTATTACACAGTAAATTATTAACACCCGCCATTATTTAAATGAAGACACAATCCTTTTATGAGAAAATTAAATATTTAAACAGTAATAAAAAGATAATAAAATATTAATACATTAACTTACCTATTCTAACACTGATTGCCAATAGAACGCCTACTGTCAACGATAAAGATGAAACAGTCCACTTTAATAAAAATATTTTGCCGCCGTGATAGAATTTTAATTACGATTTTTAGGTGGTTAATGAATTTATAATTATAATAGGTGTCAAAGCTAGCCGCGTGCTTAAGGGCGGTATCCCGCAGCGAGCATACACGTCGCCCGATGTACGCGCGAGCGAGTTGCTTTTAGCAGACTGGACATTGAACGCATCCGTAACTTCCAAAGTGGTATGGATGGAGAGTACTTCGTTATAATACAAGGAAATCATTCCTGGCCCTTGCCACCGCCGCACTATTTATTAACAAGCGGGAATTCATTTACGCACCGATCAAGAAGCACCTATTTTTATGACTACATCGGAATGTCTCCGAACGAAATGCCAATAATATGCTAATTTATCGATAAAATTTTACTTTTATTATTTTAAATGAACCCATAAAGAGAGAGTACGTGACGCATATTTGTGCTGGAATAATAGACAAAATTTTGATTGGCAATAAAAAACGAGTTCGTGAACCGAATCGAGAATCAATCTTTGGTTATTCGCATTGCAATAATGTCGTTTATCATTCAATTGTTAAGCGGGCATTAATGTCGGTATCAATCGAGTATTGTTTTTTTGTGTAATACATGGCTAGGCCGGGGCAAATTTTTGCGGTTACTAACTGAACCAATATAATATGTATTGTGTAGGACTGATACACCCGTTGTTTTTTTGCGCATGATGTAACCGAGTCTTTAGAATGGAGATAAATTCTACTCACTCATCAGATAAATAATGCAAGTAGATCTATTACATGTGAGAGATTGAAAGCTGTTTAATTATGGTTTCCTAACATTAAGAAAATAGTAGGCTGTGGATTATTACAAATTTAGCGGGTTACGGGGGACGAATTAGACCGAACGACACGAAAAGATTTATGGATATCAATCAACAAATAATAAACAGATGTTTATTTATAAATACCAGATCAAAATTACATCGAATACACAACGTAAATTCGTTTTCCTAGCCTAGTTTATGCACCCGCGCCGACTGTATCACATCCATGCATTAATTTCATCAACTGCATCCTATCGGTTAAGGGCAAGTTCAATTAATTTGAAATAATTTTAAAAATCATAATTGGTACCTGCAATGGTACATGTAGTTAATCACATAAGTTTTAATCACAAAAAATTCAGATAACTACGCTGTTTAGACTGTTTATTACGAAAAAGTAAAAACTATTTTAATGATCAAAATACCTACCTACTGCTTCAAAATCATCTCAAAGTCCATTAAGAATGACTGTGGGAGTTAATTCGAACGTATCCCCTTTAACAAATTCCATTGATTCCAAAGTGAATCGTTCAAAACGCCATAAAATGTCCGAATCGCAGCGATTCTTTCGTTAACTAGAGATGATCCGGCTCATCGCTAGCTAGGTGGTCTACTAACACCCATAGTGTGGGTACATTTCATTACCACACAATGAGAACGTTAACGCGACTCTGATAACTTTTATTATCCTTTCATTTCACTTTGTTCCATTACCAAAGAATAAATAGTCGTCAAAATACGGGCAGGGACACTCTCGGTTAATGTTGACAGTATATACTTTGTAAAGTAGATTGTTTGTAAGTTTACCATAAGCTTTAATTTGATGCTTTATTGGCCTTAAATACAAATATGTTTCTAGGAGAATAGAGATTTCTTTGATTGAAAATGTAACGAATGATAAGCTACAACATGATATTGATATTTTTCACAACATATTGTGTAGTAATAATCACAAAATCACTAACAATTATTTAAAGAGAAAGCGCCCCTTTACAAACAAAGTTCATGCTCTTATAAGGTTATTTGTATTGTAATTAATTACATTTCAAGTACGCTTGCTTCAAGACATGACAGTCAAAATATGTCAAGTGCTGTCTAACAAACCTTTTTATAATAATTATCATGCTGTAAAATACTCGATAAGTAAAAATAAACATTAATAAGATATAATTTGTTATATCTTAATGTTTTGAAACGTTTAAAGAGTAAAACCGTGTCCAATACATTCAAAATGCATTTTCATTCATGAACGAAATCTTTTGCGACATCTTCGATTATTGTCGATAACTTATAACTGTATACGCAAATAAAACTCGAATCATGTGCATACGTAGATGCAATGAAATTAAGGGCCCACTTATCACCTGTTAGCGTCTCTTGGTAACCTTCAATAACCTTTGACCTCATACAGGGTCTTGATACACTGACCTACTTGGTTCTATGTTGGGTTTATTGTTACATTTATTGCTTCTATGTCAGTTTCCTGCTTTCTTTCATTTGACATTTGTAACGCAGCCTACTTTGAGGGCAGTTCAAGTTAGATGCTAATATTGTTGATGGTGGAATGTGAATGGAATAGAGTCAATTGGCGCTGAGTAGGCATACGGTTTTAGTGATCAGTTAATTATTGCAAATTAATCATGTGTTTGTGTGTTAGTGTTTGGATGTATTTCGATAGCACATGCCAATCCCATTCATTTCGGACTTTCTGGATAGAATTGCTTTTTGGATAGGATATCACCGGCTTATGAAGCTGCAAAGAAAAGGTCAGCAGCAAAACTGAAGTGTTCACTGGTCCTCGTTTCTCAATGATTTATTCATAAAACATAGTCGTAACATGCATATTTAGCTAAACACGTAAATAAACCAAGTTTTTCTCGTACTTCACATTCGAAGTGGCTACTCGAGTGATCTGCAAGCTCACGTTAGTCCAGAAACCGCATATCAGCTACAAGTGGCTAAAGCTAGTGACACACCGCTCACTTTCCTAGCGGTGAGGTAAAAGTGCAACCGCAAGTGTGTCGTAAACCTCGTAATTTAGTATTTCCTAGATTTTGGTTGAAGTGACGCTTTGTTGTTGTTTAGAGGACTTTCCAAAACTTTACGAAATAAGTGGAGACAAAACTTACAATACAGCAGGATAACTTGTAAAAACTACGGATATCTATCTACTTATCTCTTGTATGCATATACAGTCTTATAATATCATCTTAACTTTTGTTTTTTTTTTAGTACTTAAATTTGCTCCATGTGCAATTATATCTGTTCACTCTTTTATTTACTTTATTTCGATTATATTTATATATTATAATTTTTAAATTGATTCAAATGAACCGCCATTCGTCCTTTAAAAGGTTCATTAGAAAACAAGCGTCAGACAGCATCAGTCTGTCTGACAAATAGCTGAAATGGACCTTTTTAGTGCAGCCCTGAGACACACTTAGTTTTTGGCATAACTACCCTTATTATTTTTAACGTGCGTGTTTCATGTAACTGAGCTAAATAAATTTATTCTTTCTTTCTTTCTTTTCTTTATTTCGAATCTGGAGAATGGAATAGGGAGTTTTAGTTTTCACGTAGTGGAGAGCAAATAAATGAATTAATATAAAGTACGGCACCTACGTATTACGGCTAAGTAATAAAAACCCAGACACAACATATTAAAGCTTCTTAATTTATTTATTTTCAGACCTTTGTTACAAAACAGTTCCTGAAACTTTATTCCCCTCCACCATTATGAAATAACCCTAAACCCAGTAACTACGAGAGAGCCATACAAAAAGCAGCACTCCCGCCCGACCCAATCTATCGCCATTAATCGAGAATGTATTCCGTCCACCACTGTTTACTTAAAATAACCTGTAGCGACTAGCGACGTGGGTAAATACTAAGTTTTTCTATATTCTAGTGCACATTTTACACCGCCTGAACTATATCTAAATGGCTTGAAGGCTTGTGAGGAAAGTAAACAGGAAGATACTCTGATTGTATGAGGAATATTACCTAACCATATTCTATTAAGGGGATGTTACAATTACCTTCCGAATAATGTGGAATACAAAGTGGATATAGAAAAATAAGAACAATCCGGTACGATTTTCATAATTTTAACTGAGAATGCTTCATTTAGGATAGCAGAAATTCCCAGCACACCCGTCAGACATTTTTGGTCTACGTGACCATACATTACCTACCGACCTAGTAGGATTATTAGGCAGCTCATTAACGCTAATTGTTATTTATTTGATATTTATATACATTGCCCAATTCTGAATTCCATAACCAACCGACATTTAATTTTTAATTTAACACCACGTGACGCCAATCAATAAATAGTTCATGAATTTTTACGACACCCGCTTCAGGCTCAAGGACAAAAACAAAAGGAAATAATTGAAGTGGCCGATAAATAGATAGACACAAGCTACTTGATAGAGTCGAGGGTCAACAGGCGACAACGATCGGCAACTATTGGACATAATGATATAACTGCTGAACACCCGTGATTTCAGCGGGTCAATGACACCCCACACACATAGCTGTGCCATTTGAGCACCACTGGATGTTCCATTCATTTAGAACACAGATCTTCAGTGTACTTCCAGTATTTGGCAAGCCCGGCTGCAAGATTGAACCAGTTCATCGCTCGTACAATATGGACGGTGAAACATTCTGGTTCATAAAATAAATTACAATTATTAACATGTCTACACGTTGTTGAGGCACGCCATATTGTTGTTACAGCCGTTATGTATTACATCTGAACAGTCGCTTTTTACACTGAAAAAGTATTCGTGCTTGAATGTATCATCTTTTTATATATGATATAATATTTTTCTTAAAAAATAAATAAAACCAGTATTTTTTTTCTAACAATACAATGTCCCGCTCCAATATTTATGTATTTTTTTCAATTTCATAATGTTGTTTATTTTGAAAGACCGCAACACAAACCAACCTTCAGCTTATTCATGTTCAATTTTTTTTTCTTCTAATATTTTTTCGCCTAGAGAATTCACTTTCAATGTATTAAATACAATTAGAGCGAAAGTGTTTTTATAGATCCGTTATACTAATTGCTAGCTTATAAACTTCCGGATCTCACGATTCAATTAGAAATGGATTATGTTTTCACACCTCTTATTTGGCTTGAACTTATTTACAGGTTTTTTTTTTATATCTTATAATTCTTATTATATAATTCTGATCTGTTTTCTTCATTACATTGAGCAGGAACTTACTTAATTCTTTAAAAAGTTGCTTTCTTAGTTAACTGTCGTGTCTAGCCAGTCTATCAGAACTGTCATTTTATTTATGTTGGCGCTCTAAATACAGCTGAAAATTGTATAAATATTTATTAACTACCTGTTACAACACACATATTTTCAGCTCCAAAATAAGTATTAAATTACTGTCTTGTTAACGATATAAAATAAAAGATTGTTAAACATTGAATGGGGAGGTTTAAAAATAAAAACATTTTCTCACTCAATGAGTCACACGTATGATGCAATAACTTCTTAACTCGTATGATGCATTAAAATTGCTACGGATAAATGGATACTACCACAAAAAATCGTTGCCTAAACGTATTTACAACTATTCCCTAAATGCCACCTTTCTCGTTACATAATTTCTTGTAATTAATTATCTCTATGAGAGTAAAATGGATAAATTGGAAATAAATAATAAAGATAGTAACAATATGGCTTTTACTTCAGAGTTAAATTAAAAAGTTAAGACGAGTTTTTATCTTCCACTTTTACTTTAACTCAATTTAAAATGATAAGAATGTCAGTCTGAACACCTAGAACTTTAAGTGACCAAACAAAATACCCACCCAATATTTTAACCGACGTAAAATTGCATTAACTTCCTCTCATAGTAGATAGGTGTTCCATCGTTAATATGACGAGATTGGGTCACGTCGTGACCGCACTAACAATGTTCTGTCAAACTAACAAAACCCCAATTTAATATGGAAATTGAACATGGCAATAAAAATACTGTTTTCGCTCCCCATAAGCAAATTACTGTAACGGTCCATTGTATTTATGATACCTGTTTAAAAATCCGTAAGCCTCATTGAACAATCCAATTAAGCTTCAAAATACATTTCAATTTTATTGTAACAATAAAAATTTAAAAGGTACTTTTTAGTACAAAATGGCGTCTTTTGTGATGTCCAAATTACTTCCTCAATAATAAAAACATATCGATGTTACTAGTGACATCCACTCTAGAGAATGTTTGTTATTGTACCAGTGAGTGTAACAAAAATGTTGACACGCCGGATTAAAGTCACTCGCACCATTAAGTTTAGCTGGATATACGTTTAATAAAGACAGTAATCCCGTGTACACTGACAGTGTTATGTCTATCGATATATTATTTTATCGAAACGGCTGGACATCTCTTTATCACAATCTAAATAATCGAGATAAAAAAGACATTGTTGTAAACTATTAGTTACTTAATAACCCTGAGAAAAAAAGAAAACAGTATCAATACATTTTCTGTTACTAAAATACCAGACTGACCGTAAAAAATACGAGATAATTTCCTTCTTAATACTTTTATATTTCTTTAATCAATATTACGTAATGAACGGCAAGTTATCGTGTTAATAATTAAATTATTGAAGGCATCCATGATGTGGAATGTTCTGAGTACTGTGGGTTAATGTCGGAGCTCAAAATCACTCAACTATCGTATCTATACGTAAATAAATTTAATTTTACAGTGCGTCGCCGGTTAATCGACTGACAGGGTTACGGCCATCGAGTTTGGATGTATATAGCGCTGTTAAAACTTAAAATTAACAAGTTTTAATTAATGTGGTTCAAAAATAATTTATTTAAAGAGTTTTCTATTTAAAATTAATAATTAATCTAAGAGAGACAGATATGAAAACCAAAATTAAATAAAGTCATGCCAGCAATGATTTCATTTTGGTCCTTTTGCTTTGGATCAGAACGGAGCATAGACAAGGGGTCTACATGAATCTACAAGAAGTAAACCTAAATCCCAAAAACAACCGTGAATTTTAAAATATTCAGTGTATCCGTCAATAGATTAGGGACAAACACAGTAACGAGAAGGAAACAGAGAAGAGCGAATTTCAAAAGGAGAAGGGTGGTAATAGCAACTCTACATATATATGAAGTGAGTTAATATGAACGTCATCAAAATATTGAGTGGCTGGTACGGTGCATGACGTCTGTACAAGCCAGTTCCCGCGGGGAGACACGATTTGGTTAGCTTGAGTTACTCAACTAAGCTGTAACTAGTACGACAGTGACCTTTAACTTAGGATGATAACAAGGTATTTAGAAAAGACTATTGGTCAACAACTATGTTGCTATTTGGCAGATGTTTTGGCGCCTAGAATAAAACGGTTAGTCTTAGAAACAAAACTCATTGATACGGTAAGTTTTAAATACCATTGTCTTGGATTTGATTGCCGAGCCTAATGATAAAGAACTCCTCCCACTTTCTTATCCCATTCTCAGCATGTCGATTTCTGTACAGAAATTATACTGTCATGCCAAAGACGGCTCACTTTCGCACGTTCCATCTGGGACGCAGAATATGAAATCTTAATAATATAACATTGTCTAGTGGGACAGTAACTCAATCCTTGGCGACGCGACGTAGCGAGCTGGCCGACGTCACAAGTTCATAGCATGCCATTAGCAGCGCGGTGTCGGGTTCTCTTCCTGCCCGCACCGTGCGCTTGCGACGATCGTCTAGAACACCGCACAAAGCAAGATCTAGCTCTCTAGAAAAAAGGTTATAATCCTCGCTGATAACTCTGTGCTAATTTTATAATTCTTCATGGACAGCATTGTGCTTTCTGAAGTTTTATTCTGTATTGCTTGCTTCTCTTTCTTTCTTAATTTTGCACATGTGATAGTTTTCGAATTTTGGTGTTTGTAAGCCCGTCACGCTTTAATGACCTCCACGAGATTGACCGCGTCCTGGATTAACACATACATTATGATACTCTTTATTCGGGCACAGGGAGTTCTGCAAGGATAGCATGAAACTACAGGCTGGCTGGAGGTAAGTTAAAAAAACCGGCCAAGTGCGAGTCGGACTCTCACACGAAGGTTTCTGTTCCGTACGATAAAACGAAAAAAAAAACACGTTTCTTGTTTTTTTTCGTTTCCCTTTCATTTTTAATTTTATTTTATTTTAATTGTTTTTTGTTATAGCGGCAATAGAAATACACACTCTGAAAATTTCAACTGTCTACCTATTACAGTTCTTGAGATACAGTCCGCTGACAGAAAGACGGACGAGTAATAAGGTTCCGTTGGTTACCCTTCGGGGCCGGAACCCTAAAAAGTCATTGCAGGTATTGCTGAAAACCAACTATTCTGGCAACGCAACAGTTTTTAAAACTAAACTAAGCGGAATTATGAGACTCAAACTTCTCGTTTACGTGAGTGTAGCTGAGTATTTTTTCAGGCACACGATAATTTTAAGCGGATATAAAAGTTATGTCGCTTGGTAAAGCTATAAACCGCCGCCAAATCTATTTTCGATGCGCATCCGCGTAAACTGTTTGGACATTTCAACCTCAGTGTGATTGTAACCTTGAATTGTGTCGGTAAACAAAGATTTTTATGTTATTTGGTTTAGTCAAGGCTGATAAGACAGTGTGCAGACTTCAGTTAAGACTGTCTTTAACCTTTATATAAAATGACATAAAGAACACTCTCTACACGTCAGTGAGTCTCTTATCTTAATCTCATCTTAAAGAATAAAAAATAAACAATTTTAGTTCATCATCTGCCTAGCCTTTTCCCAATTATATTGGGGTCGGCTTCCAGTCAAACCGGATTCAGCTAAATACCAGTATTTTACGTGGAGCGGCTGCCTAGCAGACCTCCACAACCCATTAACTGGGTAACACGGTACTCCTTGGTAACACTGGTGTCAGATTTTCTGGCTTCTGACTATCCGCAACGACTGCCAAAGATCTACAAATAACAGCCAGGACCAACGGCTTAACGTGCTTTCCGAGGCACGGTGGAGTCTCAGTATGTTAAGATGGTCACCCATCCACAGACCAACCTCGGCAAGCGTTGCTTAACCTTGAAGATCAACCCATGCGGCTGTTATTATTTAGCCACGAGCTTCTCAAAGAATCAATCATTTTGACACAAGACCCGAACAAACTGTTTGGTCCTCATAGTCCTTATTCCCATATTCTAAAGACTTTAATTAAAAAATAAGAATACAGGCCATTTAAGACCAGACTTTTTCTTATGTCAGTGACTGTAAAGTTGCAAACCTATTCATTGAACCTGTATCTTTAAAGCCAGATTACACTGATCTTCATAAACAATAATTACATTCATAATTACAAATTATACTTATATTAATTACGCAAACTGCATCATAAAATGTTGCGTGTCTCCAAGCAATATGTATAATTATGTTATGAATTTAATTAAACAAAACTGCTATCCTATAGTGCGCAGGATGTCGTACTAAGGGCTGGGTGCCATTTTAAGCCGGATGACCGAAGTATTAATTTTTTATAATAGCAGTAAGAATCTCATGTTCCTTCACACTATCGTAAGAAGAAATGGACTAGTTTGATCATGATCAAGGTGGTTTAAAGTAAGGCGATAAATATGGCATACAATTATTGTAATCACGAGTACTTCGAAGAAAAAACTGCCAAACAGAGATGAAACGGTAAGCAAAATGGAAATTTAGAATGTCTGTTCACCAATTCACTGAAAAGAGATTTAGAAAAATCCGAGCAACTTCTAAATCTGTTTGTATGTCTCTACGACCACAAAAACAAAACGATCAANCTGCCAAAGATCTACAAATGACAGCCGGGACCAACGGCTTAACGTGCTTTCCGAGGCACGGTGGAGTCTCAGTATGTTAAGATGGTCACCCATCCACAGACCAACCTCGGCAAGCGTTGCTTAACCTTGAAGATCAACCCATGCGGCTGTTATTATTTAGCCACGAGCTTCTCAAAGAATCAATCATTTTGACACAAGACCCGAACAAACTGTTTGGTCCTCATAGTCCTTATTCCCATATTCTAAAGACTTTAATTAAAAAATAAGAATACAGGCCATTTAAGACCAGACTTTTTCTTATGTCAGTGACTGTAAAGTTGCAAACCTATTCATTGAACCTGTATCTTTAAAGCCAGATTACACTGATCTTCATAAACAATAATTACATTCATAATTACAAATTATACTTATATTAATTACGCAAACTGCATCATAAAATGTTGCGTGTCTCCAAGCAATATGTATAATTATGTTATGAATTTAATTAAACAAAACTGCTATCCTATAGTGCGCAGGATGTCGTACTAAGGGCTGGGTGCCATTTTAAGCCGGATGACCGAAGTATTAATTTTTTATAATAGCAGTAAGAATCTCATGTTCCTTCACACTATCGTAAGAAGAAATGGACTAGTTTGATCATGATCAAGGTGGTTTAAAGTAAGGCGATAAATATGGCATACAATTATTGTAATCACGAGTACTTCGAAGAAAAAACTGCCAAACAGAGATGAAACGGTAAGCAAAATGGAAATTTAGAATGTCTGTTCACCAATTCACTGAAAAGAGATTTAGAAAAATCCGAGCAACTTCTAAATCTGTTTGTATGTCTCTACGACCACAAAAACAAAACGATCAAAGATCACATTGGGTGGTAGATAATCATCTGACTATTTTTTTTTTTCCTAACTCATTTACACTCTACCAACTCTAATCATTTGTTTTTACTAACAACAATTATTCAATACCGGTTGCTCGAGTCCGACTCGGTCTCTATATCAGAGCAGATTAAAATCAAAGTTTCTACCGCGCTCCGTAACGAAAACCTTGTTTAACCAATGACAGATAAAATCGGCGAACACCAAAGTAACATGTCTAGAGGATGTAACGTTAATGTATTAAGAGGCACGTCATAGCCGCCGGCAGATTATCTAACATCAATTACAGGTGGGGCAAACTGAATCGAACAGGCCTATGGCTTAGTGATTGAAACAAAATTCATATATAGGCTTCCCCTTAGAAACGGTACAGAAACATAAAACAGAAACAGTGAAAATTATAAGTAAGTATAAAGCAAATAGTAAAGCAAATGATTAACATCACACAACACACAACTTTTCATTTAAAGAGTTTCCATGCGATGAAGCAGTTTTATGAAAAAAGATTGATTGTACGACGGTGGATCAATACTGAACCTAACATCTGTCACTGCAGCCGAGGAATAAGAGGTCCATCACAGGTCAGCGATTCATCAGTTAGTCAAATTCAGAACACCCGACTGTTCTGTGAAAGATCCAAAAGCAATGCGAGATAGCTTTACTAACAAAATGGGACAAACAAACGACTCTTAACTGCAACAACATAAAACAAAATCAGTTTTGAAATAAATGAAACCCGAGACCGTAGCAAGCACAATCTAGTTTATTCAAACCCTACCAGGTACTCCCATCGCCCATGTTCATTCATATACATAGAGCACGGTCTAACTGTGCACTGCTATCGTCGGATGCATCTCCTCGGGTAGTTCACAAGTCCGAGATCTGGCTGCTGGCTATGCAAATACTCCCGACCACCGTATTGGTTCATTCCCTCTACAGATTGTGATCTTTATTTCCATGTGGTTCCTTGTTGTTATATTTCGTCTTATCTGAATATTCTACTCTTGAAAATTCTGCATCATTAATATTTTTAATTTCTTCCTCATTGATATTATTGATATTGCACACAGCTATTTCGTCAAAATTATTTAGAGAAACAGATTTAGGTTTAATATCTCTAGTTAAGATATTTCCTAGCCGGACATTTAAGCAATTAGACGTATCTCAGCAATTGAGATAATCAGTGTAATTTGTTCTGCGCCCACGATTTAGTTGTAACTGTAGATTAAAGACCTATTTACGGAAACTCCGCAAAATCAAACATCATGTTTGAATTAGTAAGAGGAGTAATAATATCGCTGCTGTTAAGTCGCTTTGCCTGTCAGTGTGTAATGATTCTTAGGCTGAATAACCTGTTATCGTGCACGTGGGGCGCATCACAGTGCAAACAGAGCGCCGCACCGCGCGCCGGTGCCGCATGCCGGCCGACCCGGTGCGGACACGACACATGCTTAGGGCTGCCATTATGTGACTATGTTTCAGGCATCTGATGTTAGATGCAGCTTACACTATGTTTGCGGACGGATTGGTGAATGGTTAATGGTGAATCATTACTAGTTCGTTAAATCAAATTCATTAGGTCTACGTTGTAATCAGTAGCGTCATTTGTAATAGGCATCTCTTGGAATACTTAGTACGAGTCTATTCTACGAAATGTTGTCCGAAATTTAGATCAATATTATTCTTTAAATGAATTAAGTGACCTTTTTCAGGCGACGCGATATAATGGCCAATTATATGTCTTTAATTCATCGGGAAAACCTCCAGGGAAGCCATCTATATGAGAATTTTATTGAAATAAATAGTAACGCTGATAACCCTACGCCCGCGGCCGACCCGACCGCCCGTCCGGCAATATACTTACACGAGAACACGGCAAACGAACGTAACAGTGACACTTGTGCAAATTCACGCTTCCGATATAAAGGTGATGACATGTGAACCCTTTGTCTGCCCCGCGAGACAATCAAGTTAATTACACATGTCTAACGGTAACGAGTCAATATAGGAATGTTTGAAACTGACAGTAATACATGATTGATATTGGCAGCTGAGAATACGACACATTAACAGACGCGGCGACACACCACACTTATGCTTGACGAATAAATCACAATCTGAAACTTTTTTACACAAATAGGAAAACCCAATTTTCGTAACAAAAACGTTATTGTGATGTAAGAATGGAATGGAAGTAATAAATCAACATGAATAGTGACAGACAAGGGTATTAAAAGAAAACCATACACAAGCAATCTATCAGGAACCTATCGAAGCTGAATGATGAGGGAAACATGTTAGCACACACACTGGAAATGTTTGTGAAAAGATTAGAAAATGCATTTCGGAAATTGTACTATCAATCATGATATTTTGGTAGATCAGGATTTCCACACATGGCTCTCCGAAGAAATAATCACTTCACTTGAAAAATCGATTGGTGTTAAAATAATTATTAACTAAGTCCTATTTCACAAAATCAGCTTATTCACCATCATCGACATCATTCTCGAGCCACAGAGGCCCAATTGACCTATTTGAGGTCATCTCAGAACTGAGTCCCTCCTTTCTAGCCGTTCCATCTGTCATTCACTCAGTCCACCCATCGTTATTTTATGCTACTTATTATAGGGTACTATTTTCCGGAAAAACTTGACCAACTACTCGTACTTCAACACAGGCCTAGTAAATTGACAGGCAGATTGATAGGAACTAACGATGAAAATGTAATGAAAAGGTTGTTATATTCACATTTGCAAAGTACCGTAAATCTCCTATACCGCTCGATAAATTACTGAATAACTGCAAAAGCTCTGAAGTAGTCTTCACGAGAAACATGCAGATACGGGGATAAAAATGGTAAGTACTTACCTAGATAATGACACCTTTTTCTATAGAAAAAATGTATGGTAATTCACAGGAAACACAGTTTTTAAAAACCTAACTATCGTCGCAACGAAATTTACAACAAAAAAATCTTAACTTTCGCGTGGTCATAAAAGTATTTTCAACAATTTTCTTAATTACAAGTTTTTCTTTATGACGCGGGACTGCGCTTGCGCCGTCCCTACTGACACCAGCACCGGCTTTCGACTGTTTGAAAAAGGGCTCCACAAGACCTCACTGATTACTTTACTCGAGTGGAAAGTAAAAATGTTGTGAGTAAAAGTTACAATAATTACATGACAGTGTAAAACTGCACTTTGCCGGTGATAATGTCATTCAACGGATGTATGAAGTGGTTGGTGTAAGTTCCTATGGTAGCTATAACAATCTTTAATTTATTTAAACTTTATGTACAATAGTGGTACATGGGCGGACTTAATGCATCAAGGCATTCTCTACCAGTCAACCTTTGGGTTATTAAGACTATACTGTGGTAGGTGTACAATAAATAAAATTAAGATACAAAATTGAATTTTAACATTTCGGAAAGAATATACAGATAATATATATAATACTAATAAAATACATATATATGCTAAAATAATAAACTAATAAATATGATATATAATAATCATACCGATTAAGAGAATTCATAGTAATCATGACGAAGAACGACTAAGAATGACAAGCTTTTAAGTAGTGTTTACGGATTTTACGCTTGAAGCAAAATTGTGATGAGCTTCGCCGCTTCTAAATGGAATATATTCCTATCCTATTTCCTACTAATATTATAAATGTAAAATTCGGTATATATTTGGAGGTTGGTTAATCAATCATATATATTGAGACATTCAAAACCAGTCAGCCATTGAGTTGACTGGATTTGAATGATTAAAGGCCCAGCATTAGAACATTTTATACTTTTGATATACGTAGTACTTACGTTCCAATTTCCAACTACCTTGCGGGTGAAGCAACTTCCAGAAACTACTATCTTAGAATGCATGTATCTTTCATATAGGTAAGTTAAAAGTACAGAAATAAAAACGCCTGTGTTTACGTTCTTGCACAAGTTCAATGTAACCAGAATCTATATTAAAGAGAATGGGTGTTTTATAGACTACTAAATCTTAGAAAATGCAGCATCAATCTAGATTCGCTCGTACGCTGTTAATGTTAGTTAGTAGGTACAAAAATATCTATTCTTTTTAAATTCTTTGGTATTTTCGGCCAGGCAGATGCACACGTTTAAAAATAACAACAATAAGCCACACGACCGCAAATTAGATTATTTACACTCGCTGGGTCAGCGAAGTCATCCGAGAGGGTTTAGGAGTTTTTATTTTATTTTTCAGTGTGCCTACAAAATATCATGTGTTTTCCCCAAATATCTGACAAGTTTGCTTAGTGCCGGTTCAGTTGATTAGCAGTATAAATTAGACAGACTAGAAAGGGAGACATAGTACTATAGTCACAATCAATTGAAGATGGGAAGGACTAGTATAAGGATAAAAAGTGTAGACAATTTGAAAACCTCAATTATCAATCTATCAACACCAGGAAACAAACTCCGTGAGAATTTCAACGAGTTCAAAATAAAATACGAATAAAAATTAATTCAATAACATCGTAATAGCGAATCGTTATTTCTAAGCAATCTGAAGTGATTTATTACGGGCAATTTAAAAAGTAGGAGGGGTTTCTCGTCAAAAATCGCTTGATGTTCCCCCGGGTCCGACCGCTGGCATTTACTCATTCGCCACGGCACATCCTAGATGGGGACTATCATACATTATATTTATACTATCTAAACTATCCATAGAACTATATAAAATTGCACACTGTGCGAAATAATAATTATTATGTTTAACGTTTGATAGTTTCATAAAACTTTCGTAAAAAGCTTTTCTTTGATGTTTTGTTTTGTTGTATTATATCTTAACGATTATATTATTTAACGTAACGTCATACGTAGATACAAAGTTTTAAAATTTATGCAAACAAAGTCCATTAACTCTATAAAAATAAGCATTCAAAATTATAAAGTCTTACACCTACCATTGATTTACAAAGAAAAACAAAACACTATCTTTTCAAGTAACACTTATGTTCCTTCCTACTATTATCATTCCTACAGCAAATACTCAAAGAAAAACAAACAAAAACGCCATTCGCACGCAACGGGTTGAAATTACCGGCAAACATAACATGTGGGTCACGAAAAACAATTATTTTGTATCCTCTAGCTTTGCAGATCTCACTGGAGGAAGATAATCGACCAACAGTCGGTTTTGCTAAACCTTAGTGATGCTTGCTACCGATAGAATCAGAAAACATTACCATTCAGGTAATTTTGGTAATACCTACAGTCGAGTCTAAAATATAAATCATTAAGAATATCCCAAAAACGGTTCCAAAGTAGGTTGATTTTGGCAATACCTACAGTCGAGTCTAAAATGTAAATCGTTAAGAATATCCCAAAAACGGTTCGAATAGTCAATCAATCCAATGTAGAGGGATGAAAGCACTGTTTAGAGATAAGTAAAGCACAAATAGCAGCAAGTTTATCACAGAAATATGTCTGTATCATATAATAACCAATGAATCAACCTATTCAAATCCACAACTTGAGACATCCATTAAAAAACTAGTAGAAGTCATGTAGTATTCAATTACATCACTTATAACATTCTTTGTGAAGCGATTATTTATGTATTATTCTGCACTAACTACGGTCGTACTCAGCCTCGGATTTATCGATACATCCGCAAAGCATAGCTGGACGGGACCACACATAGTGGCCCGACTATTACCCAGCCCACCCCCGTAATGCCACGGTTCTATAATCTCTATTGCTTTCTTATTAAGATATTAACTACCGCTCGCAAACGCTATATTGATTGCAGAGCCTTGCCGACCAATCGACTCGACATTACTTGCTTTATAATTATGATTCGAATCCACTGTACCTCTGGTTCATTTGCAAGGACTACACGATGTGAAGCACCATTTTTATTTTATAGCTCGGATTTAAAGATGATTCACGTAACAGTCTTCTATCTAACATTCTGTTTAAGATACTGCACTTAATTGCCCATTAAAAGTATTATTAATCCCAATAATGTCGCTGGGACCATTTAGAAAATTGAAATAAATTCTGAAGATGTCGTCGACAAAATGACAATAAATTAAAAATCTATATGCAACGGTAATGGATTCCGATATGATGCACTTTCGATTCACTTTGGTAACTTCACATAATTCATGTGGATTCAATAAATTCATGATTATCTAGTGATGACGAAACATGTGGTTTACTGCCGCTTTCTTCCACAAACAATTGGTAAAGAACTCATTTATAATATTAGTCACCTACCTATTTGGTGACCAGCCTGATTTTGTCGCCAAATGCGTTTTTTTAAATATTTCTTCTCTTTTTAGATGATTTGAGTTCGATCATAACCATAAATCAATATTTTTTCCCGAATTAGCACGCGCCTACAGACTCCAGAGACCGATATGGGACTATAAAATTCTGTGTCAAATATCGTTATTGTTGTGATTCAATATCCGAATACGGTAGCCTAATACTAAATAGCCCAACTTTCTTCGTTTTTTATTCCAGCTTCGACAAAGTTTTACACTAACCATAAAGCTCAACTTAATTTTGAATAAAGAATGATCCACGCCACGCGTGATCTTTCGTCGCGTCCGCGTCGCCCGGCGGGATGCGCTTGCGTCTGTTGCTAGCGATAAATCTAATGATAATAATCGAATGCAGTCGACGAGCCCGCCGCGCAGCCTCCATCGATTTATAATAATTAACAATCATGGGAATGACGTGAGGCGTGCAATACACGCGTTTACCATAGAAAATACAACAGATTTATGGAGCACTAAATATTTGAGGGAAAATGAACTCTTGGGCTATTTGCAATTCTGTAGAAGTGTAGAGTGTAACATTTTAGAGGTATATTATTAGTAATCTTATATTCTGTTTAACGCTAAGCGATTCCCGTTATAAAAGCTGTTATAACCCATATGTTCATGAAATGTAATCTTGTCGTATTCAAATGACTTTAGTAAACTCGTCTGGATAACCTATCTTGACTCTACATAGTAACTTAGTAGAGAAGAAGACTAATTTAACTATAATAGGGTATTTTACTAGATAGAAAAATCTTATTCTATTTAGTCCGTCCGTTACATTAAAAAAAATATTTATCACGTATTTTTTGCCATTCGCCATTTTTCATCATTCGCCATCGAAAAATAAAGCTCATCAAAATTCAAAAGCACTGTATCGTCTACATTTATTTTAAGTGTTTTATTGATCGTTTAGGTGAAAAAAGAAAAAATCGTATCCAAATTTTTTTCTCTCCATCTATCGACGGACTAATTAGATTTTTTCAGTAAATTACTCTATTTATTGGTCTTACGGTAGTAATGAACTCCTTAAGATGGTAATGAAGATGGGAACAAGGAAAGAATGTATGGGAAATCATCAAATTACATAATTTACACACATTTTACATAAAACTTGGCCGGTTTACACCCATTGTAACTCAGCCTTGAGCCCTGTTATTATTTAAATACGTAGGTATACAATTAAACGGACGAAATGAATAAAAATACGAACAGCTCTATTTTCTAGCCATGTGTGTGAAATTGTATGTTTAATTCATTACAAATGGTTTGGAAAGCTAGTGATGTTTTTTTAATTTTTATTTTTGGATGATAGGAAATCATCAAATGAGTTCTTCCGCTCTGGGTGGAGCGGAAGGGCGTGTCAGACTCTTACTGACTAAAACCCATCCGTGTTCCTTCTAAAGCCCTTTGCGTTCCAGGGCCGCGGTGACTCTTAATTTAATTTAAAAACTTACATTAAAACCACACTTTGTAAACAAGCATATTACAAACTAGATGATTATATTAAAGATAAGAATGCTTGGAAACATGCTGGTCCTGCTCCATAGGACAATCGAGGGTATAGTAGAAAAAGTCAAACTTGTTTTATTTACTGGTGTACTTTCAGGTTTTTAATATGTAATTTAACTCACACACTGATCCATTGTTTTTAATTATATTGTAAATATGTGAGTACCATGTCCCTTACTAGCAAACTTAATTTTATCTCTGCTGGTATTGCTTTGTTGTACCTATAGTATATAAGTGTGTGCTGTATATTAGTGTAATGTTGGATGCATTGTGCTCACATAAAATAATCAATTGATCAATGTACCTATATATACAAAATATTGTAAAACTTATATTTGAAAAGAGTAACTATGGAGTTTCTTGTCCGTTCTTCTCCATAAGAATCTACTTTTTGCGAATGGACAACTAGAGTCACTTATATTTTAATTTTAAACTGTAAATTTGACGTTCAAAAGTGCCTTTTAATGGTCTAGTTGAAATAAATGAATTGACTTTGACTTTGACTTTCTTTCGAACAAATTCCGCAACCCTGGCAGATGTATGTACTGTTACTAAAACGTTTTGACTAGTAACTGATCTGCAGTCGTTGTGACGTCAAAATTGAAGCAAACTAAAGAAAAAGAAGACTGCAGAACATCATCGACATAAGAATCAATAATGAGTCGTCTATAATGAAACATCTCAATCGCGATCGATCGGTGTATGATCGCGCGCCACGCTGGAGTAATGACCGCGCTTACTTACTCTCTAGCTCGCAGATCTGTTCAGTGACGTCATGTCTACGTGCAATCGTGCATGCTTGCTTGCTTATTATTTTTAAATGGATCAGTTTATTTTTCGTCTTCTTCCTTTGTATCTACTTAGGTATCGGAAACTCAACCTTGTTATTATGCTTTGCGCTGTCACTGAGAAGCTTTAACAAGCTTTTAAATGTCATAATTGTTTAAGCTTATTGTTCGAAGAGCATCATCAGTGCACGAGAGCTACCGTGAGCTATCATCAGTATACGGGTGAGGTGATGAGGTGAAAGTTTGCCTAACTTTGGTGTATCACCTCATCACCTCTCAATATTGCGGTTCTCTCATTAAAAGGACATTTACCTAATCATTAATGCAACTTGTGCTTGTTAGTCCAAAAGGTTTCTCTTAATTAAAAGCAAAAGTTCATAGATGTAGGATGAATCTTACGAGTAGATACTCTTTCAAATTCATCGTTAGTAACTGAGAACGGAAGTGTGAGGACAAAAACAGCTTCATACAAATTGACTATCTAAGAACCTGAGATTTTACTTCGGATAGAGAACATCCTTTAGGACAGGTTCATAATAAAACACGTATCAACGTATCCTTTTACACGGATAGACGACACTATTAAGGCCAGGTCACTGCTCCCGGCGGCTCTCGGTCTAAAAAGGCCAATCTGACCCCTCGTTATCACGTGTTGCGTTGACAAATGGGTTACGCCTCGCTGGGCGAACTAAACCCTCAGGTAGGAATTCATTAGCACCTTAATTAATTGAAAGGCGGACCTGTACCCTCCTTAATAACCCACGGCTTTTTTGAACACCTATTTCTTCTAGTTTTGTACTATTGTCTTTTTCATTTTGTTGTAATTGTTGTCTATGGATATTTTCATTTGTTTTATTTTTCTGTAACGGGATTATACGACTTTATGGTGAGGCCTAGGGCCCAATTGTACAGTTATTTTGTATTTTTTCGTAGGTTGTATAATTATGAGGAGCCTATCGAAGTTTATTATGGCGTTATCCACAATTTATTGACATCATCTGTGAGGCCCTGTGGGGCAAAGATCCCGGCTAGAAGAAGATTTTAACTATGACCGAAAGCAAAAGAACCACATCTCACAATGGAGTGGGGTGATGTAATAAAATTTGATTTTACAAAGTTTATTAAAAGAAGTGTAAAAAGTGCAGCAGGAGAAAATATGTCGGTACGTAGCAAGGTGTCGGTGTTTTTGAGGAGAAACAGATGTTATGTTTGAACACTATTTATTGAGTCACTCTCAAACTGTTCTTAATGTTAAATGAAATGTTAGAATACACCAGGCTAACGCGGTAGACCAAAGTGCACTGAATATAATGTAAAGTTATAAGTAAAAACTGTGTGTGATATTGCTTACTAAGATGTTCGGTGAAAACACCGAACAAGACTCATTAATTGCATACATTATCTAATAAAATTGACGACAATAGAGGATGGCTTTTGTTTCTTTAGCCATTTTAACCGACTTCAAAAAAGGAGAAATTTATCAATTCGGAACATTTTTTTATGTATGTCCGGACAAAACTTCATCATATACCTTGGTATAGCCGGATTTGTCAAAATTCACGGATATACAAAATTCTTGTTTTATTCGAAAGAGCTTTATTTCGAAATGGTCTCATTTAAATTTCGTAAAGATCTGTTGAAGAGATAGACAGTTAAACAGTTTTTTAAATTTTGTAAATTTTCCGCGATCCTACTAGCGCCATCTATGCCATCTTAATGAAACCTATATGAGAACGCCACCTGGCGCTCAATAGCGTAACTAACTTCAAATTACCTTAACCGTGGGACGAAATAGTGTGTCTTCGAGATATTAGAAGGCTGAAAATATTTTTTACCTCTCGTAGGGTAACTAGCATCAGAGCACTGAAACTTTCTATGCAGTTTATTTATTCCTGCTTATTTACAGTCATCATCATATCAGCCGAAAGACGTCTACTGCTGGACATAGGCCTCCCCCAAAGGGAGGGTTTGCCATAATCGCCACGCTTGATAGGCGGGTTGGTGATCGCAGTGTAGCTATTGCAATGCACAGAGAATGCTGCTGCCCATTCTCTGGTGAGTCCCTTAGTCGTCTAAGAGGCGACTAAGAGACACCCACGAGAGTAATGGGATGTTGCTATTCTTTTACGTCCGACACCATACAGTACAACACAGCAGTTATTTACCGTAAATCATCAGTACATCTGCTAATAGATCACCAACAGTCAACGAGGGGAAATCTCAAAAGAGCCAAAGTAGATACTTTCCTAGGTTGCATGTAGTTTGTATGAGAAATCGAGGACTCCGTAAATATATGCCCGAGTTTAGCAGATTTTATTTTGCTGGCACTAACTTTTACTAAATCTTCAACCGTCAATGTATGGATGCTAGGGGGGAGGAGGACTATGTAAAGCAAAAAAAAAACTTTCGGCTGAAAAGTTGATTTCTTTCCCTCTCTAGCCTAATCCCATTAGTACCTAGGGGTAAGCTCTCCTCGTCATTCTTCGCCAGTCGTTTACTGGGTCGTCGAAGCATATAGTAGTGAACATATTACAGGAATAAATTTACGACATACACCCACGCGGCTGCCAAGACTCGAAGCAGGTACAGGTAGTGTTTCGAACATGTGTACATACAGTGTTTTTAGGCCCTAAAAACGGGACCCTATTACTAAGACTCCCTTGTTCGTCTGTCTGCCACCAGGCTTTATCACATGAACCGTGATAGCTAGACAGTTGAAATTTTCACACATGATGTATTGTCGCTATAACAACAAATAATAAAATTGAAATAAAATTAAAAATAAAAGGGGGCCCTCACACAAGAACCATGTTTTTTCGGCTTATGGTAAGGAACCCTTCGTGTGCAAGTCCAACTTGCACTAAGCCAGTTTTTTTTTGTTTAGTCATAATATCACAATTATGCTTTGAATAGATAAAATGGGAAACTGTATTTTACACAAATATTGCACGAATAGGCACCGCCCTAATTGAAAATTAAAGCAGCATCCAAGTTGTGTCTGCATGCGACTTGATCTGATGGTTAAACATTATCATCTGTCCACACATTAAAACTGAATGAAATTGATGCCATTTGGCACACATCTTGGGACAATATGAATAAGCAAACAACCTCATCTACTAAACAAAAACAGATTGGTAGCAGAATTCTTCAAATAAAGAACGGCTTCTCTGCAAATATATCAGGTAATGTATTTGAACGAGAGACCAAACACCGGAAACTAGGTCACGACAACCAGATACTCTAATACTTATTGTATCACCACTCCTTACTACAAAAATTTCGACATTCCTAAAGACGACGCGATAAAGCATAATCTAGAGAATAAGTATAAAATCATCTCGTATTATCTTACGTTACGCAAGATTCTAATCTCAAAACCGTCAATTCTTTTCGATAAGTGACCTATCAGCCGAATTTTCTCCGTTATCATAAACAAGAGTACCGCTTATCTCCCAAAAATACTTTTGCAATTTAGTTCCTTAGTCGACGGGACTCGCATGTGACCGCGTGTTGGTGGATAGTTGAAGTTTTTTTAACTTCTTAGTGTCTTTGATTGAAAATGGATCCTAGACCTAGTACAAGCCGGCAATCTATTGAAAAGGTGGAGATGTTTGAGGTACGGGAGCACGTGCCTTACCAGGCGGAGCTGACACGTGCCCCCGCTGCCTATGATCAAGAGAGCGGGGACATATACGACTCCTCGTGGGTGGCAGCCTTTCGAGCCATCTGCCAGCTGTTCAATCTTCTCCACCACATGCAGATTGCGATAGTAGTGTTTTGTTTGTGGCGCTTTGCACTGACCTCGGAACCTAACGGAGCTATTACCAATCTGGAGCTGCATATCATTTTCGCGGGAACTGGCGTACGTACCTATTGTGAAAATTATCATTTGAAATGAAAATTGTTTTGCTTTGTAGTTGATTTTTAGTAGTTTTAACGACAGTAGCATCATACATGATATGCGACAGTTTAGAATAATACGACTCCCGTAGGTATACCAAAAACTAAGACAAGTGTGTAGGTATTTAATTAGAAAATAAAAACGATGAAGTGGGCACCTAGGTAATTACTGTAGTTTAGAACTACATTATCAAGTTTATTTTCATAAGATTCGAAGTCGTTTGAAGTGCTATCGAACCCACAACTGTCACTTTTTCGGATACGGGGCAAGTCGTTTTCAATTAAGAACCCATTTTGCTACAAGTTATTGGTAGAAGATACAACCTGTTTAAGTTCCATGGTGAATGAAGACATTTTATATACCTATAGTATATCAGATACCGAGTGAGCATCTGCCCTGGGACAAAATTGGCTACAATACCGTATAGAAATCTAGGAGCCAGCTATAGGTTTACTTATTTAAGCTAGGGAAATTACTTCCGAGGCTTACTTCTGTGAAGATAGAAATACTTACAGCCGACTGCTTGATCTGGCCTTACAGAGTTTCAACAGAATAAGAGGCCAGCTATTGTTGCTTCTGTTACCACTTAATCACAATCATGCCAGCTGATGTAGGTATCTCCTGGCCATCATAAAAATAATGACTTCTTACTTATTTCACCATTGATTTCAGTATCAACTCTTTCTGGTGGAAGCAATATTGACGCTACACAGGCACAACTCCTGGTCGTTCCAAATGTCTAAAGATGGCAAACGAATCGTACACGGGTGCCTGCAACTCATCGGTTCTTTGTTTGTCATCGCTGGTACTTTCCTTGGACTGGCTAGAGTCGACATGGTTGTCTCAAGTGCTCACGGAATCTGCGGTAAGATTTTTTTCTATCAAGCACTTGGCATATAGGTAAACAGTAGATACGCGGCTGTAACAGTCCGAATATCAACTATCGGGCAGTTGCCCACCAGACACAACAACCGTCTGGTTCGGAGGATCCTCCCATCACCAGTGGAGGTATGCGGGACTTTACTCTCTGTACCGCATAGGTACCTCTATACTGGTGACCCTTTAATATGGCACATCGACGTTTGGAAACCATTCGGCTTTGTAGAGCGTCGCCTTGTCCCTCAAACATATGTGATCCCCTGTGTATCTGTGAAAGATCTTTCACAGGCTATATGTGTATTTATTATACATAAAATACTACTACAGTTCTTTCTCCATAAACCAGTCTGTAAAAACCATATTCAAACTTTAAATTATTTTATTGTTGTCACTTCTAAAACAGAAACTAGTTACACCTGCAATATCGTTGTTTATCTATCTCATTTTATTACCTAAGGACCTATTTATCAGTTATCATATTGAGAGTACATAATAAAGAGTATTCTATTCTATTAGGAAAACTTAATCGGACTAGGTAGGTAGGTGGGCGAGTGCGTATTCCATTTCTATGGATCATGCAAAGAAGGTTGAAAAATATGACCTTTAAACAGATCCGATCCATCGTTAGGCAAAATAACATTGTCATGGGGAAAACGGGAGTCTTTTGCATGAAGTAATTAGTAACATCTAATAGTGGGTCTATTGAGTACCGACCTAAGCATCCTCAATATGAACCATATTCAGGATGCGTCGGCAATTTCTCAATTGCTAAAAAATATCGAGTGTCAAAACCTGGTTGATAATAAAGTCATATCTTGACATACCTATCTTCATAAAGCAAGAACATCAATAGCGACGCTCATGGAGAGTTTACTCTAACAAAACATACCTTGTAGATAAACCAATTCAGTTTCATAAATTGTGAGGAATCTCCTTTCTTTTGCTACAGCAGCTGAACGAGGGAACGGAAGAATTTGATCATATTAACCTTTCCTTGTTGCAGGTGTGATCGCGTTGGCATTTACACTGTGCAGTTTTATAACCGGCATCGTCGCTCTATTTTCTGCAAAAGTGCGTCTGATGGTCAAAAGCGGACCAGTCAAGATCATACATTTAGCAGTCGGACTCTTTGCTGTATCCATGGGACTTGTAACGATGGTCATGGGATTCCATATGGACCACTTCTCTAGTGAGCAAGGAGGCTTGTCGACAGCGCTCATAGTGTTCACCATGATGATTCTATTGTACGTCATGGTTCAACCTATTTACGACCTAATTGCGACTACAAGAAAAGCAATGTGACTAATGAAGGTCCCGGGACCTCCTGATGACGATAGTAATGCGTAGAACTATTTTTAAGACATACCCTTAAAACCATAAATCACAAACACCCGTTTTGTTAATGCTGCACTATAAAAATTCATCATCATTAACCGTTTCATTTAAAAATAAAGTTTGTCTGTATGAGGAAATGAGTGCTTGCAAAAGCAGATTTTTATGCGTAATGTCGATGTTACGCATAGGAAATCCCCGATTGACTTTTGACTAACATTATGACAATACATATTTTTACTTATCAAGTAAACTATAGAGTAACTATAGTAAACTATAACTACCTAGATATTTTCTAGATAATAATTTTCATATTACCTACTTTATTTATTTAAGATATTATTGTAATTAAGTCCTACCTATAGATTTAAGCTTCCTTCTTCTTTTTAATGACCTAATTTAGGTGCTTATATTGTTATTTCTTATAATAATAGTAAGTGTAACCTAATACATGCATGTATGAGTGTTATTTTTAATAATAAAAGTTTATAATAATTGTGTTGTTTATTTTGTTGAAGGTTTACAACTTTTATATGTGTGTGAGTTTTCTTAATTATTGTTCTTGGTCCGGAAATGCGCTCTTCCATAAAACATAGCGGCCACAGGCGACTGTAGTTACCTACTAAACACCACTAACCCTTCGTGAAATATAGGCGCGAGGCGTGAAGCCTAAATGCCGCAAGTGTCTAATTACACTCGTACCTCTGTCATAATCAACCGGTAAAGTGGTACCCACTGCTTGGTCACAGGCACAGGCCTCCTCTTTGTGAGTGGGAGCGGGCTATCAATCATAAGAATAAGAATATTTTATTTGCATTTAAAACATGGTACATTTAAGGTACAGTTCGGTTTCAGAGAGATACTTGTCTAGCGCAAAAACCAGCGGGGAAGAAGTTCGTTCCTTGAGAGAGGCCATGGTAGAGCGGACAAATTTGACCTTAAGTCTTGTCTCCCAGTGGGGTGATGACAATCTGGTCTCTTTTAACGCCACCAAAACACAAGCATGCCTTTTTACCGCGAAAAGGAGTCGTTTCGACCTAACTCCGACTTTTCGGGGTACTTCTGTTCCTGTAACCGATCGGCTCGAGCTCCTAGGCATGGAGTTGACAACCAGTCTCAACTTTGGTGCCACCATTGAGCACAAAGCCCAAACTGCGGCCAAAAAGCTGGGCATCCTAAATAGAGTGAAGCGATACTTCACGCCTGGACAGCTTTTAACCCTCTACAAAGCACAAGTCCGATCCTGCATGGAGTATTGCAGCCACCTTTGGGATGGCTCAGCTAAATACCAACTTGCCGCGCTTGACTCGGTGGAACACAGAGCTAAAAGGCTCATTGGCGACGTAAGGCTGGTGGATGCCAAGCTGCACAGCTTGGCTCATCGCCGCAAGGTTGCCTGCTTGTCGGTCTTCTACAGATTGTACTTCGGGGAGAGTGTCCAGGAACTCCACGATCTCATCCCACCGGCCCCCTTCTACCATCGGACATCTAGACGCACTGCAAGTTACCATCCCTACCTTGTTGCTATTCCACCAATTCGCACTAAACGTTTCCAAACGTCTTTTATAATGCGCACAGCAAAGGAGTGGAACTCTCTGCCTGCGTCTGTGTTTCCGAACGCATACAACCCTAATCTCTTCAAAATTAGAGTGAACAGGCTTCTTCTGGGTAAGCTCGCTCCATCGTCGACTTTGTCTCTGTCATCTATGACCTAGACTAGAGTCAAGAGCAAACCCATATTAAATAAAAAAAAGGTCTTATTTTTCAAATCATGATCTCATCATGTTTCGCCATTTATCTACTGGCATACAAATATTTGAGCAATTGTATACAAAAATAACGTATGTTGTGTACTTATTTATAAAACTAATGTTTTGTGATACAATCAACAATTAAGTTATTATATACTTAGGTACATTCAATTTCAATTAAACTAGCAAGTCTCTCAGGTACATCTGTATGCTTACACTATTAATATAGTATAGTAGTAAGTTCATAGCCGGCCCCGCGAGTTATTTGTTGTTGTAGCTGCAACAGAAATACACACTCTGTGAAAATTTCAGCTGTCTACCCATTACCTACGGTTCACGACATACCTACAGCCCGCTCACGGACGGACGGACGGACGGACGGACAGCGGAGGTTCAGTAATAGGGTCCCATTGGTTACCCTTTGGGTACGGAATCCTAAAAAGTGTAAGTGCAAAAAAAATCACTCACCGATTTAGCTTGATAGGATTGGATTATCTAAATTATTACAGTCAATATCCTATGGTGTATCAGCATTCGGTGGTCGTCGGAGGGCTTATATTCATTTTAATAATAGGTTAATAGCATTTTCAAAAATACTCAAACATTCCCGCTTAAAAAAACGATCACTGCACACGTCCACACGACAGATGGATAGATAACTACCTTTTATTTACACCGACGCCGACGGGGAGGCTATAGTCTTTTGACCATTTTGCCTAATTATACGTCCTTCATTTCTTGTGTTTTGCATTAGCATGCGGATGTAATAATATTCTAATGGTTTTTGGAGTATCTGGTAACAAATATTTCGATTTGGCCTTCTTATCAAGTTTCTACTGCAATAAAATTCTCAGCTCACGCCTGTTTCAATTATTTCCAGGTGCGTGGACACTTGAGACACAAAACTACAACTTCCAATTTACATCACAATATTCTCTAGGAATCAATTTACGAATAATTAAAACAGCCGCTAAACTTCACTCGACAAAATCTCGCCAAAAACTCCCCAGATCCCCACACTCGACGTGGACCGTCAAAATAATCATCAATGCATTTGCTCATCGCCTATTTTAACGATAAGCAAATGCATTGATCATTATTTTGACAGTGGATGGTTGCAATAAAATAAATAATTTAAAAAATGAAAAACCCCGACGAATGACCGAAACAAGTTTGAGAATAGAAAACAAAACTAAAATAATAAAAAAAATAATTAAACTATACTTCGGACTATTTATGAACTGAAAGATAACCCTAACCTAACTAAAACTAAAAAAAATGCTGACAAAAAATGGGTGACCTTTTACGGATTTGAAAAATAAAACATTCGTTTTATTTTCACATCTGGCAGGGTTTTTCACTAATCCAAACTTTTTGGACGCTTTACTATCAAAAGTTTGTTGTCATCCCTGTTATTTCGGCACTATAAAGATGTTGACCATTAGAAATAGCACTATCTCTGTTACTCTTTTCATACAAGACAGTGTGCCACCGATAATGCTACGAAGTTGACTGCTTCTGAACTGGAACACAGTCCTTTTTAAATGTCAAATTAAAATTGTCAATGTCATCTTAGAATCGTCCGGCAAAGTTGCATTTCGTAAAACATTAGAAATTATTACAATTTATCAGTTAATAAGGTGTATAATACAAGAAATAATATTTAATTTTTACAAGCATGGTAAGTTATCGTCTTATTTTATTCTGATTGTAATGTAAAACCGAACTTTACATAGGTTAACAATCTTGCTTGGTCATTCAATCATTCTGATCCATAACATTGTTTTCTACAGGCTCGGCGTTATGATACACGTACCACCATATTCTCGCCGGAAGGTAAATACTATTCTTCAATTCTACATCACGTTTACTGAAACAAGTATCACGAATCACATAAATGTGTTTTTTTAGGTCGGCTGTACCAAGTTGAGTATGCTATGGAAGCTATCAGTCATGCCGGGACATGTCTCGGTATCCTGGCCACGGATGGTATCTTGCTAGCTGCCGAGCGCAGGAATACAAACAAACTCCTTGATGAAGTATTCTTTTCTGAGAAGATCTATAAGCTGAATGATGACATGGTGTGTTCAGTGGCGGGCATCACATCTGACGCCAACGTTCTGACGAATGAACTCAGACTTATCGCTCAGAGATACCTCCTGCAGTATGGTGAATCTATTCCCTGTGAGCAGCTTGTGTCATGGCTGTGTGATGTGAAGCAAGCCTACACACAGTATGGAGGTGAGATAAAACTATTTATTCATACTTAAATTCATGTCTTTTCCACTATGGAGACTGGCAGTTACTAACAAAACAACACCTATGCAATTATTTAATCTTGATCATTCATTTCAATCATATTATTTGATCAAAAAAAAAAGAAAAACATGGACTACAACAACATGAATACGAGTTTTATAATGACTGTATAAGTTGTTCTGGTGTACAATAAGGAATTTATTAAAGAAAAACACATTGCAATGTTGTACATTTATGTAAAATAAAATCCTAAATTTTGTAATACAACTTTATCACTTAATTAGGATTAATAAATTTACCTATTACTTCATGATACATTGTTTTCTTCTATGTAATTAATCTTTATCTTCAGGTAAGAGACCCTTCGGTGTATCCATCCTCTACATGGGCTGGGACAAGCACTACGGCTACCAGCTATACCAGTCAGACCCCAGCGGTAACTACGGTGGCTGGAAGGCTACTTGCATTGGAAACAACAGTGCCGTAAGTTGTTTATTTCATTGTTCTATATCACAGAGGACATTTCATTTTTTTTTTTCTTAGCCTAGAGTTAATCGCACAGATGGAGCCTAATCTTACAACAACCCAGCCTTGTATATTTATTACGGTAAATGTGACTATTTGAAAAATTTATTAATAACTACCAAACATGGTAAATAACCTTATAATTTGGTAAATGTGAATTTAAAATTGAAATTCATCAGTTTTAGCAATTATTATAATAATTAATTACCCTTGTAAAAGTAATAAAATAAAACTCGGAAGTTATTTGTCCAGTATTAGGACTCAGGGCACCTCGACTCGGACAGGTTAGGTTATGGAAGCAAGGCTCTGTCGACCGGGCCTCCATCGACTACGACCACGTTGAGTGGCATAAGGGCATAACATCTCAAATTTATTTTATGGTTCACTCAAGCTCTAAACCACAATCTTTTAATTTTTGATCAACAGATTTGCATGGATGCATGTGAATTTTGGCCAGTAATAAACATTCATTCATTAATATATTTTTTAGGCTGCAGTCTCCAGTTTGAAACAGGAATACAAGGAAAACGAGACTACCCTTGCTGAAGCTGAGGCTTTAGCCATAAAGGTGCTCAGCAAGACCTTGGACATGACTAAGCTGACTCCTGAAAAAGGTATGATTTGCTTCAAGACATTCATCCCCAGCCTCACTTTGCCCACTACTGGCCCTAGGCATATTTTTTCCTGTGCCAATCCCCATGCTCCTGTACCACTGTTAAAATTAATCATTACCTTACCTACTATTGTCTAATATTACTAGCCTGTATTAGTAAGTAGTAAGTAAGTAATTTAGTAATTTATTTATTTGCGTAAATAAGGTACAGAAAGTTCTTAAGCAAAATAATTACAGATCTCTTATTCTGCCTGTAATTTCGGCGTGCAAATTAGTCATAGAAGTTTTTTCCGCAATAGGGCAATGAGCACTTCTCGAATTTCACTACTCTGTGCAGAGCCATTTAGGCTGGTGCTAAAAACTCTACCTATTACGGTTCATGAGGTACTTTTACAGACAGATGGTCAGTGGAGCCTTAGCAATAGGATTTCGTTGCTACCTCAGGATGCGGAGCCCTAAAGATTTATAATAAATTTACTTTACATTTTTTTTTTTGTTTCAGTGGAAATGGCGACTCTGACGCGCAAAGACAACAAGACTATCATCCGAATTCTAACTAGCACTGAAGTCGAAAAGCTGATTAGCGACTTTGAGAAGAGCGAGGCCGATGCCGAAGCCGCCAAGAAGCAGCCCCCCAAGTCGTAAATTTTTACTCCGGTTTGGAATAAGTGTTCTCATATTGGTACATTAAATATTTTACAGTAAATCTGATGGTTTTAATTATTTTCACACTTCCTTGGCAGAGCTAATCAACAACTGGCCTGCTGCCGTTTTTGTAAAATAAAATAACAAATGTATACACTTGATGTAATAAGGAGTTTGAATGAGGTTTGAAATTGATGATTGGAAAAAGACAAATCATACAATCTTTTCTATGATTTGTCTTTCCAGACATGAAATGGATTGAGATAGTGAAACGTGATTTCAAAGTTATGCTACTACACTAACTACAGCACACTGCAGGCAACACTTATTTTTTTCTAGAGCCATCTAGCTAGATCTCTGTAGATCTTGGGGAAAAAAAGAAGTACTGCCTTAAATTCTGGTAAGCGTAGGTGATGGGACTGCAGAAGCCACTCCTATCGCAGGGCGATTCCCGGCCACCGTAGGCGCGCCCGAGTGTCAGCACTGTGAGGATCGCCCGGAGGACACGATGGAGGTCTGCCCCGCTTGGGCGGAGCACCTCCGTGTCCTCGTCGAGGCCACTCGCGTCCGGCCCTGGTTCAATCCATGGTCCGGAGCGAGGAGGCCTGGGAAGCGGTCACCTCCTTCTGCGAAACGGTTATGCTAGCGAAGGAGGAGAGACAAGGCCTCCGCGCCAATTGCCGCTACAGAAGACACTCCGGGCGCAGGGCGATTCTCGGCCATCGAAGGCGCGGGCCTGCGGACGGCGAGCGTTGGGTGGCCCGCTGTCCGATCACAACCAGGCCCGGGTTGAGTCGATGTTCCACGCGCGCCTCAAAGAGATGTCAGCATAGGAGACGGGGCCCTACAATAAAAAATGCCATACCCGGCCTATAACGTATCAACTGCTGAGATTCGAACCTGTTTGGCCATCTCTGTAAGAGAGAATGGTCCGTATTCCAACACGCGGGCCCAGAGTTATCAAATTTCCGATTCTAGATATGCTTCGAAATTAATTACACAAAGTAAAGCGCCTCTGCCTGGGCTTTGAACCCGCAACCTACAGCTCGTAAGTCGGGGTTGTTACAACTGAACTACCATTACTCTCAGCTCATTTTATCTGAAAGCTATTTCGTAATCGAATCAGTACCGGTACATTCAGAGCATCTTCTTTTTAGCGTGTCGATGGGAAATACTTACTAAAGATGGGCGATTGTGAATGACATTATTCGAATCATTCGATTGTAGAAGTCATTCAAATTATTCGAATAACCTTACAATTCATTAGAATTTGAAAAAAGCGAGAGGTAAATAAGAATGTATTGCGTCATCTCATTCCTTCCGATTCAAATTTCATTATTACTAGTTTAAATAGTCGAATATCCGAACCTCATCTAAAAGTAAACTTAATGTGCTGAGAAATAATACCCAATTTCGTGTGGCAAATTGAATCATCAAACCACAGAGTACTATAATATAAAAAGCATCTAACTAAATGAACATTAGTAGTTTGTATTCGAATATTCGTAATTACGAATCCTTATTATGGCTGTGTTGTGATAACTTTGACTAAATTTTCGACACTTTCGGAACAACTCGAAAATTAGTAACTATTATTGCTATCACGTAAAAGTAATCTTTTGAGTACGAGAAAAAAACTCAATTTTGTATGGCAAAGTGAATGAACTAGCGGTTTTATTCGAATTTGCGAACTAGCAATGGATTGTTTTTGTACACATTATAGATTCTTGGAGGTGTTTTATTTCGGTGATGGAAAGTGTCCTATTCAAAAGCAAAATGTTCTTTACTATTAATAATTCTATGCTTAAATAGAATTAAATATTCTAGTAAAGAATGTTTGCTTTTACGCGTTCAACACAAGAAAAAACAAAAAAGCTGTTTTTAATGTGTCGCGCAAACTCAAAGATAGTTCGGTTACACACTTCGGTTTAGTTAGTCCATCAAAAAACTCACGGTTTGCCCTGTCCTTACTATTTCAAGTCAGAAGTCCTAAAGGAGCAGGTTTTGATAGTATAAAAAATAATTAGGAGAACCATTAAAATATGATCAAAAGACTAGCCTTCATTTCAGTGTCAATGTCATCGTTAGGGTTGGATTGGATTCTTCCTGAAAATATCGACATTTAAATCGATTTCAAAAACACAAAAAAAACAATTTACAAAAAAAGTTGGTCTAATAATCAATTTCTCAAAAATTGATGTCTTTCGAATTAACTTGGAAGAGTTGTTGTATTTATAGACTGTTAAACCTTTATTTTATTACTTTAGTTATTGCCTTTAGTGTCCCACTGTTGGGTGGGCAAAGTCCTTTCCCATATGTTTAACCTACGTTAGAAAAAATATTGTGTACACTATCTATTATTTTGACGGTCAGATTTATGAAATACAAAAAATATTAAATTTATAATCTTGTTTTGCTAGGGTGAATTAATCCACTGAATCGAATCAAATTAGAACAATCGAAATTTTTGCCCATTACATTGATTCTTCGATTGATCGATCTCAGTCAGTCTCTAGCAAAGAGTATAATAATATAAAGGGTAGTCTCTAGTAAAGTCAACGTCAAAACTCGAAATATCAATTTGATAATCAAAACGCGATTGTTTTGAAATAAAACAATCTCGAATAATTTCCTAAATACTGTACTGTTGTGTTACTGATAAGCGGTGAATTAAATTATCTTGCCAAAATGGCTGTGGAAAGGCCCAAACCCAAAAAAACATTACCGACAAAATCTAGGGTAGAAATGAATGTGAGACAGCTGCTAAATAAATGTGAACTCATGGCAAAACAGGAACCTATTGATAACAACTGTAGGCTCAAGCAGTACATGGAGTCCCTGAGTGCAATGTTAACAGAACTTAAGACTGGCTCAGGACCTGATTGTACAATGTAAATATCTTTTTCATCTTCACCCTGTCCTTATATAAAACCCCAGTTTTTGGGAAGCCTTACGTGGCTCTGCCAAAATTTTTACTTCAAGAACTTTCAAGAACTGTTGGTCTTGTAAATGCTTTGTATATTTATTCGAAATTAAGGGATGTGTGTGTCCTATTGTAGGACATCATAATTATGGCGATGGTTGCTAACCATTCCCACTCATGTTTATTGGTACGACTTTTTCTCTTTCCGAGATCCCTCTGACAGTAACTTTTCTTTCTTTTCCAGCAAGGCTACTAAGGAAGCAATTGCAGAATATACCAAAAGAACCAATTTCTTGAAAGGTGTGGTGCAAACAGCTTCTTTGAACACTCCAAGTGAGAAGGTTTGTAGTCCAATGAAATATTGTCATCACACATTTGGATTTCATTCAAAATAACACTATTATTTATAGACTTCTTATATTACTGATTGGCGTGCCTTTGACCATATGGAAAGAGATGATGTGGTTGATGATGGAGCATGCTTGCCTAGAAGTTGCCTTAGACAATACATAGGTGCCTAACTCACACCTTTTTCTATGCAGACACTACAGAACACTGCCTACCAGAATCCTTACATATCCTTATACATTAATAACTTGCATTTTCTTTTGTTTTTCGTTCTGTCTGATTGACATCACTTAGTTACTGTATCTATATATAAAACAAAGTCAGGCTACTTACCACCATTTACCATTTATAACTCTAGAACGGCTGGACCGATTTAGAAGAACTTTGGTTTATTGGATTTTACTTTGTCCTGAATAGCAGAATAATATAAAATGAAAATAAAAAATTACAATAATATTTTCGAATACAACGCCATTTCTGATACCTGACAAAAACAAAACAGGCCAAAAAAATATTCTGAGGCAGTACGAAGTTTGCTGGGACCACTAATTATTGTTAAGGCATGGATGAAGATTGACAAAAGTATGTTAGGATCCTGCTGTTAAAGTCTATCTATATAAATGGGAAATTGACTAACTGATATAATATCAATGATTCAATGCACAGCCGAAAGTACTGGGACTAGGAACAGGAAATTATACCTTTACAGGGTGAAACAGGGGGAAATTTTTTGTACTATGTGTCTCTGATAGTATAGTATGGATGTGTCTATTAATTACTAAATTCGTTCATTTTCAGCTAGAGGCAGTCCAGCTTCTGTCTCACGGTGCAGCCACCGTGTCAGCAGATGCAGCAGCTCAAGAGATACACCAGAAAACTAGAGTCAAGTATGGAGCGGAGCTCAGATCTGAACTTTTTGGATTAGGTATGTTTAGCATTTAATTTAATATTTTGTATGCCTCCCTATCAAAACGTCATTTAGCAAACCTCATATTTATATAATGACCTATTTGCATTACCTCCTCTTAGCAGAACATCCTATTGTCAAAGTACAGTTGTGCTGAAAAATTACTATACTTAGGTTTATTGTCATGGATATTTTGAAATTAACATTGTAACGAAAAGGAGGCCGCTGATGTGGATACAACCTGTGTTAACACCCTTGTAAGATCTCATGTTCCTAGTACGGCGGGCTGTGTCGGCTTTTCCGTGGCTTTTATAACTTGTAATTTCACATACATAGAATTCTTTTTAACTCTTAAACTGACAAGTTTTTCCGGAGACTGTGGCGGAAGCAGAAGTTCAGAGATGGATCCGAATCCTCAACGGACTTACCACAATGAGATCAGAATGATGAAGTAGTATTTCTAGGCTGGAATAATGAGGGGTGAAGACATTGATTGTTTTATTGGGTGCGTTTTCACATTAACCTATAGCTACACTCACCTTGACCATATTCATTCAAACAAAAAAATTATACTGAAGTTCAATAAAGCCTATTTTATGAAATGAGCGCAAAAAATCTGCGAAATTCACTAATAAAATTGAAAAAAGTCAATTCAATTCAATTCAATATTTATTTGCATTCCACAATGTTAGCTTAGGTGGTAGGTACATATAAAATATACATAATTTTAGATCATTGTGGACCCTGTCGGGCACAGCAAGTTAGGATAGAGGAAGAGGGCTATCATTATTGGTTTAATTATTATTCGAAAAAAATAAATAAAATATAAACATTTTTCTACTACTCAGTTCGACTTTGGTTTATTTATTATTTTTGGTATTCATTTTTATTTTGTATATTCTGTTTTATTTATTCATTCAATTTATCATTAAAATATTCATTAATATTATAATAGCATTTATGGATAAGGATTTTTTTTAATTTATTTATAAATATATTAAATTTCTGTTTGTTTTTAATTGCATCTGGTAATTTATTATATATTTTAACTGACATTACTAAAGTGCTTGTTGAGTGTATTTTCAGCTTAGAGCCACCAGGTAGGTTTAGCCTATTTTTGTATCGTAGTGTACTTTTTCCATTCATTTGTTTTTAGGACGTTCTGCAAAAACGATCTATGGGCAAAATTACTTATTCGCAAGAAGAATAAGAATAATGTTTATTTGCTAAAAAACATGTTTTTTTCATAACTCCTGATATTTTTATCTGTATGAAAACATCCTATTCTTAAAAAGACTTACGGGCCTCTGTAGTCTTTTGTATTTACAACTGAATGGCAGGATTTGATTCATTAAATACCTACTGTTGAACACAATATTCAAGCAACTGAAACTATAAAACATTCAATACCTACCCTCGCTCTGTAGCATCATCAATTGAAAAAAACAAATTCAATACCTGTTTTTTTTTATTGATGGTGCAAATTAAATATTTCGTAACGCATAAACTATGCATCTTTGGCTTTTCAATGCTGGCTTGGTGCTAACAGATACTATGTGACTGGCCTCCAGAGCAATTAACAAAGTTTTGAACAGTGGCTGCTGCAGTCTTTCTGATATTTAACATTAATCAGAGTCATAACTCCTGTTATTTGATTTAAAACCACATGCACACATAAAAATTGGTTTTGCAGACAGCGACGATGCACTTCGCAAGCGGAACATCATCAAGGCTCCGAACTTCACAAGCAACAGTAGCAGCCAGGAGGACATTGACTCCCTGCTCAAGTACCACCAGAACATGCAGGAGAAGGTCGCGGAGAACATGGTGATGCTCACCAAGAGCTTGAAGGAACAGTCACAGATAGCCAGCACTATTATAAAGGGCGATACTGAGGTAAGACTTTAGAAAAAGATGCAGTTCTGATGAATGACAGGTAGCTACTCAAGTCTTGCCTGTTGGCGAACTTATTGATTGGCTAATCTTTCACAGTTTGATTTATTCTGGTAATTATGTATGCTTACTCTTTAGTTATCAAAAAAAGAATATTAATAGTATTTGTTTTAGACACAACAATATTTTCTGTAAAAGAAATTCCATGGTTGTTTAAAAAAATGAATAAATTTAGGATCGGTTTTTTTATTATTGAAAGGCTCGCGTGCTCGATGTGGTCGACGACAGAGCACGCTCACCTAGATGTAACCTATTCACTCTTGACTTAAAGACCCCCATAGCACACAGAGGTCAGGAAATACACTCCGGTAGGGCATTCCACTCCTGAACTCAATGTACAATGAAAGTACATATGCCCAAAACGTTTTGTGCATATGGATGGGATGTCCACCATGTACCGGTGGCGCATCGCCGTACGTCTTGTAGTCCGATGGTACTTCAAAGTATTCTTGCTTTAAAAAATGTTTTAAGCCTACTTATTTTATTTCCAGGCTTTGAAGAAATCCTCAGACCTGACGGATCGCAATTTATCGTCGTTGAAGCAGGAGTCAGATCGACTACAGGAGCACAGCAAAAGCGCGTGGAAATGTTGGCTCTGGATCATGCTGATGGTCGTCGCGTTTACATTTATTAGTAAGTTGAACTTTCTTTACTTTATACTAGTTTTTCCCGCGGCTTCGGTCCCTTAACTTATCTCACAGTAACCGTGGGCGAATGTTTTTTTTTTCGAGAGAAAAATAGCCTATGTGTCTCACTCGGTGATTTTGGAGCTTTCTATTAGCGAAAAAAAATTCCTAATGGAATCAACATCTTAATTGAGTAACACCCTTATTGCAAAAGCAATGTGAAGGAAATAATTAATTGCTTTATCATCTCATCTGCCTAGCCTTTTCCCAACTATATTGGGGTCGGCTTCCAGTCAAACCAGATTCAGCTGAATACCAGAAATTTGATATGGAGCGGCTGCCTACCAGACCTCCACAACCCATTAATTGGTAACACGATACTTCTTGGCAGGACGAGTCTATTTTCTGGCTTTTGGCCATCCGTAACGACTGCCAAAGATCTTAAGTCACATCCGGCACCAAAGGCTTACCGTGCTTTCCGAGGGACGGAGGAGTCTTGGTATGTTAAGATGCACACCACATCCACAGACCTAACTCGGTAAGCGTTGCTTAACCTTGAAGATCGACCCATGCGGTTGTTATTATTTAGCCACGAACTCCATCCATTGGATTAGTTGCTTTTCTAGGATTTCGTACTTTGTGATGACATCGGTGTTCGTGTTTTTCATTATTGTTTCTTTGGTTGGCCCAATCAGGGAATTGGTAGTTTTCCTTATAGTTTCGTTAATATATTGATCGGTATTATGTGATTGTATATGTTTCCTGGATAGTCTTGGCGATTTTATTCTTAATGAGCTTCTTACCGTACGGTGGTTTGTGTTAAAGTTGAATTTTGTCACGACAGATGTGTCTGTGATAGCTTTTGGATAATTTGTTGTTATGTGTTCAATCTCGTTTTTATAGCTGCCTTCAGGAGATAGCCATTTCCACTTATTATTCTTAATAGGCTGTTGAGGAGCTTTGTTCTGGTAAGAACTCAACTAGAATTTCGCCATTTGGGCTTCATTTCCCTTGTCCATACTTCCCCAATACATATTCTTCTTTATTTTGTTTTATACCAACTTGTGCATTGAAGTCTCCCATTAGTATTACACGATTATGTGAATTTTTCATTATTGTTCTTGTGAGTTCATCATAGAAAAGTTTGGTTCCCGTTTTTGATGCTTTTTCTGTCGGAGCATATGTTTGGATAATTAACCATAGTTTTCGGTATGAGTATTGTTACGAGCTTAGGGTTCGTGACAATAAAAACAGCCGATTAAATAACCAAAATTACACTTTAATTTAACAACACTAATTACAACTTTTATCTCACTAATTATAAAACACAACTTCATCACTGATCACTTTAATCGCACTTAAAGTTCGCTTTCGAAGTATTCGCTTGTATCGCTAATCCAATACTGACTCGGTCGCGGACTACGCGCTCTTTATATAGGTCGCTTAATTCTCGAAACTTCTATTCTCGAAACATCAGGAAAGTACTCGTAACTACCGCAGTCGACTGACCAGATATCGAGAAGTGTAGAATGTTCTGGCAAAGAAATGTCTAGAAGGTACTTGACTCTACTAGTTCTGCTACTCGATACTAGATGGCGCTAGTAGTAACTTAATGTACCCGACATTAATTCTGGCGCGTAACAGTATGTTTAAAACTGCTTTTCGGTCTGAAATCCCGACGAGTTCTTGAATGTGCTGTTGGTTGGTAGTTTAATAAGGAATCCTACACTTCTGGCCAGGTATTTTACCTTTGTGGAATAGTATGTAATCGGCGCGTTTTTTTCTCCCAGCCCTCGTATCTCGCAGAGACCGAAGATATTCCACTTTATATCATCTAGGACTTTCTCTAGCTCTTGTAGACTTTCTTCCGTTCCTGTTGCAATTTTGAGTACTTTAGTTCTTCATGATAGAGGGTGGTTATCTAGATCGACACCGGTAGAAGAATACCGATAAATTTGAGTAACAACAAATACAGACTAACTGATACAACACTTCAACTTTATGAAAAAAGAAAAAACTTGATTTTAAGCCATCCTAAAAAGGAAAACATCAAATTAGTTTCCAAATTAAGTAAGAAAATCAGAACGAACATCAGGAAAGATAGACAGAACAAGAGGCTGCAAAATCAAAGACATGTAATCAAAACAGGAGGAGTGAAGAAAGCAAGGAAAGAACTTAGAGAAGTAAACAAAGAATGGATACCAAAACTCAACAATAGGAAGGATACCAGTAAAAACAGAATATAAATTAACAAAATGGCCACTAAATTCTACCAGGACCTGTATTCGGACTCAGACAACGAAAAAACTCAAGAGCAAAAAGGAAGCAAATCTTGAATAAAACACAGCAAGTAATGGATTCAGAATCAGAGAGCTATACGCAGTCAAAAGATGGAAGCTCCAGGCCCAGACAAGGTGACGAATGAACTTCTGAGAGGCACTCTCGATGATCTAGTACCTATCCTCGCATCAATATTTAACGACATAATAAAGACTGGCATAATCCCGACACACTGGAAAACGTCTCACATAACACTCCTATATAAGAAAGGTAAAACAGAAGACAGGAAACCTCAGACCCATAAGTCTGATGTCAAACATATATAAGGTTTTAAGAATAAGATCTTATTATATTGTACCTATGTTTTACAAACAAATAATTTGAATTTGGAACGGATAAATAAAAAGCTCGATCAAAACCAACCTCGCGATCAAGCTAGTTTCAGAAAAAAATTCTCCAGCCTTGATCACATACATACATTGAAACAAATATTGGAAAAATACAAAGAATATAACAAAGCCTTATACGTGGCTTTTATAGACTACTCCAAAGCCTTCAATAGTATAAGTCACAAAGCTATATGGGAAAGTCTAGAACAACAAGGACTACCATCAAACTGCATCACAACCATCAAAAACATCTACTCAAATAGCCAAGCTAGACTACAACTCGAAACCTTAGGAAATAAGTTTAAGATCGAGAGTGGCGTAAGACAAGGCGATCCCCTTTCACCAAAAGTGTTCTCAGCCGTACTGGAAAGTATCTTCCGTAGACTAAACTGGGAGGGCTTCGGCCTCAATATAAACGGAGTAAAATTTAACCATCTAAGATTTGCGGATGATATAGTACTTTTTGAAGAAAATCCAGGAAATCTCGAAGAAATGATAAATAAAAAGTTTGAAAGCAGGGTTATCTATGAACAAGGACAAAACCAAACTACTCACAAACTCCAAACCAATATCTATTAAAATTGGCGACCAACCACTCGAATATGTGCAGGAATACAACTACCTAGGGCAGTTAATATCCCACGAAGACCAAACAACGAAATAAATCAACAGAAGAATAGCTAACGGCTGGAAGAAGTACTGGTCATTGAAAAAAGTAATGAAATTAGAACTGAACATGGCAATAAAAAAGAAAGTCTTCGATACCTGTATCCTTCCAGCCATTACTTACGGTTGCGAAACTTGGGCAGTCACTAAAAACCACCGGCAAAAGTTGGAACGCTGCCAGAGAGCCATAGAGTATGTTGGGTATAAAGAGACAAGACAAAGTAAGAAATGCTGTAATAAGAGAAAAAACTAGGGTTGCTGACATACTCCCTCAGATAGAACAAATAAAATGGAGATGGACTGGCCATATGCTATGAGATTCCCAGAATAAATGGAGCACAAATGTCTCTTACTGGGTCCCCAGAGATGGAAAACGCACACACGCCAACAGACGCGATGGGAAGACGACCTGAAACACACCTGGACAGCAGGACACAACTGGAGAAGGGTGGCACTGGTCAGAACACAGTGGAAAATGTTAGAGGAGGCCTATGCCAAGAGGCACACTGAACTGCGAGACATTTTATAGTAAGAAGCAGAATACAATGTTATGTAGATTATTTTCGGAGTTCAGAATAAAAGGCTATTTCAAATTCCACCCATTTCTTCATGCTACATCCATCCATTGCTTCATGCTTCATCCATCGCTTCATGTTTGAAAATGTTTTCTACTCGGTACCGTAAATCAGGTAAAATATCATAGCTTTGCAGCCATCTAAATATTCGCTCTGATTAATCGTTGTAGTGTTTGTCGATTTTCGACACTCGTTACGGGTAGTCAGAAGTCAGAAAATCCACCTGCTAGTCTTGCCATGGAGTATAATGTTACCTTTTTACTGATTTGTGGAGGTCAGAAAGGCAGAAAATTGAGCTTAAATTGATCAGTTTTGTGACAGATAAATCTACTTATCAAAAAAAAGCTTTAGGAATATCTTTCTAAAACTTTCATTACTGCTTCAAATACGTGAGGTTGAGGAAGGGTTTCGGAGTATAATGACCACTCTAGCAATTTTAAATCTCTCTTTGTCGCACTAAAATTTTTGTTTTTTTTTCTACAGATATGATTCTCTACATGAAGGTTATGAAAAAAAGAGTAATTCCTTAAAGGTATGTATTGTATTCAAAATGAAGAAGGCGCCAAGGTCATAATATTTTTAGTCCTCTTTAATTAATTTAATTGCACAATAAGATTTAATGTTTGTAGTATATTTTATCTGGACTTAATATTATAAACGCGAAAGAGCTTGTTTGTGATGAATTCCCGCCTTTATCGCCGAACCGATTTTGATGAATGTTGGCACAGACATAGATCGATCTCTTAGAGACGCTTGCATGTTTTTTTTTTTAGAAAAGCTAGTACCATTTGTTATAATTTAACTTATAGATGTTGTGGACTCTGATTATGAATGCGGAAATCAAATAAACAACTTATAGTCATACATGTCCTTTATGTAATAACCAAAAGGTATGTATTGTAAACAACGGGTAAGCAGGAGGTGACAGTCATAATGTTTCTAGTTTCATTCCTTTAATAAGTTTTTGTAAATACACAATAAGGTTAAGTTTTTGTAGTAACTATATTTAATTTATTATAATTCATAGATGTTGTAAAATATCTGATTATAAATGTGGATATAAAATAAACAATTTCATCGTTATATTATAATGTGGTTTAGGTATCTATGTATAACTCATAATATGATTAAATTTTAATAGTAAGTATATTTAATATATTACATCTTGTGAATGCTGTGGAGTATCTGATTATAAATGTGGATATAAAATAAACCATTTGTCGTCTTATAAACTCGTTTATGTATTTACCGACAACACACATAAAAATATTGAGCCTATATTATTTTCCCTGGTTATCAGACCCCATATCTGTGAGACTTTATACGGCCCAGGCCTAGACTGTACGCTGGCCCTGTGCCATTTGGTGGACGTCAAATATCTTCGATTTATTGTTATTTATATACTACTCAAAGAAAGTGTCAATATTTGATTTAAGTATATTTTATTGTTTTAAATAAAACATCACTATTAATTTTAGTAATCAATTCTATATAATTATTTTATTTCTTTTTCTACCGAATTTATACTCTGAATTATTTTCATATGAACATGTCAATTTGGTCCATAATATTTAATACTAGAATTTGAAGTTACTACTACAGTAAGTATTCAGAAATAGCTCCCTAGAAATTTTGAAAGCCAAATTGAAATTTTGAATTTTACTACTTTTATGAAAATATAATTCATTTGCAATGCTACTACCATAAATATCTGCTAACGGCGTTTATACATGAACAAAAAGGATAAATATTCTACGGGCTTTAAGAAAACATTTAAGAAAATTAAACAATGTAATTGATGTGCTGGCATCGGTACAATACGATTTAAGGAAGACTTAATTTTGCCTGAACATTTAGGGCGAATTCCACCAACGAAACTGCCGGTCTTTACTTGTCAACATCTTACCGTGTAAACTTAGGTGGAGTGAAGTGAGCATAAAGTGAACTGTCATTCCATCTTGTTTGTATTTTAAAAGAATCGCACTACTGAACTCTCGCACAATTAATCTGTGTTTAAGAGCTGTCTGCAAGAATTGATACTGACAGCGGTTAAACGCAGATGTGGTGATCGAGTACAGTTATTTTGGTGGAATTGGACCTTAATTGTGTACAATCGCCCTTAGCAGTTAAGTTAGGGTTCAATTATTCATCTTTTCTGTGCGTGTTTCCTTTTAAATTGGCCCTTTCATTACAATATTAAACAATTCTCTTTACAACTATCATACATTTATTTCTCGATACATGAGCCAATATGGCAGGAACCTTTAAATACAAGTAATAGATTTAAGTAATCTACAAGTTATTATGTTGCATTATGAAGAAGCATGTTATCTCTCTCTATGGAAGCATTGAAATAACACTTAATAAGATTGACTAGAACTACCAGATTTGTCGGTTACATGTCGTACTATTATAAACATGAGCGTTTAAAATCCTATATTCCCATTTACATATCGCGTTTACCATTTCCCTATATTTTGGCGAATTTGATTCACCGACAAGCAATTTATCTATTTATACTCTGAAGTTAATAAACATAGCTCTATATATTTGTCCTAATAGACGGTTTATTTTTTGTCATATACATCTGTCAGTTCGAACTTCCAGATCTTGTTAGGCCCAATTTCTGTGACGTAGAGGTGAGATCCGTTTCTGGTCACAGCCAACGAGTGGGGGTTCGTGAAGCCCTGAAAAAGCAACAAATTGACACATTAATTTAAAGCCCAAACTACTATTACTTCGTAAGTTGTTAGTTTACCAGGAGATACTGGCCAGTTTACACTACAGAAAATTATCTATAAGAAAATGTATCCAGTCATATAAAGAGGAACCTAATTTCCATACAATACGGACTCAAAATTGAAGAATATAAATATTCAGCATAGTGCATCCTGCAGATCAGCCTGAAAATTGTAGGAGGCAAAACCCGCTTCTTAAAAAAATACTTACAGTGGTAGGTTCCCATGTATCCAAAATATTTCCATAAAGCGCATTCACAGTAAATCCTCGGACAGCAATGTTCTGAGACGTAGGCCCATTCACCGCATAGATCGTGTCCCCGTGAGACGCCACAGCGAACACCCTGCCCAGAGTAGGATCCTCAATAACAGTAGCGGGCTCAAACATTTTCACATAACTCTTCAATCCAGCCTTTGGGCAGACGATCCTCATATTCTCCCTGTCTGCGACACAGACAATATCCAAATGCTCCAATAGAGTCACACTGTGCGGAACATTCAAGGTCATCGTGTCAGAATAAGACGGTATGGCCAGTAGCAGTTTCCCCGCTGCGTTGAACTTGAGTATCTGGTTGTTGCAATAGCCGTCGGCTACAAAGATTTCGCCAGTGGTAGCGACGGCAACCGAGGTCGGCATGCATAGCAACACGCGGCGTCTGTAGGGATAGCCGGCTGTGAACGCCTCGCCGATGGTTAAGGTCGGGTATTTGTGGTTGTTGGGAATGTACTGAAATCAAGAAAGAAATGCGTTAGGTACTGCAACTCGTAGCTGGTCGAAGATAAATTAAAACATCGCACGCCTTCCCCTAAGTTCCATATAACCGGTGTATTCTGCTGTTAATCAACACGTCCCCGATGGCTAAATAATGGCGGAATAACCTTCAACTTGCTAGAAATGTTAAACTATCAAATACATTTTAGGCTGAAGCCTCACTAATGCAGTACCGGCTTCCGCCGACTTCCAAGGTCACTTGCTCGCCTTTGCAGACGGCGACCTTGACATTACTTTAATTTTATGGAAGCACTTGATCTTTTTCGTAAATTATTAAATATCTTGTAGCTAGCCATATCAATGAGTGTCTCTTACCTTGAAAACCTGATGTTTGGCGACATCGGTTACCCAAACATTATCATGGTGGTCCACCGTCAGTCCATGTGGCATGTAGAATGCGTAGGCCCCCCAACTGTGCAGTACGGATCCCGTGTGCGGATCCAAGACTAGGATGGTGTCTTCTATGATCGGACCCTTGTCCAAGTTCTGGTAAGCGTTCGATTCGTTGAAAGTACTGCAAAATGTGAACACAATGAAAATTTATTATCACGTAAAGGTAGAACAGGAATGAGTGTAGTAAGAAAAGTATGAATCTGGAAGGTGACTATATGAGAAGAGATAATGAAACTATGGATGATTTATAAAAAGATGATATAGACAGAAAAGGGACTACTGAGATGACGGTGAATAGAGAAACGTGGATGTAGAAAAAGGAAACGATCGAAGGACAGAGGGATGATGAATATTATTGTACTAGGTACGGAATACGGATTTTAATTTCGTGGCTATAGTTACTCGCCTCTCATCCCATACTCGCTCGGCCCTGTGAAATATCACAGGTTGTCCTAAAGAGTTGATGGACACAGAGGTTATCTGTCCCACGTTCAACGATGTCTGCGGCCAGTCTTTCACTTCTTGGGGTCTCAGTACTATTTCATCTTTCGGCTGAAAAGTTTTCAAAAGTTGATTTTTCTCACGGTTTGAATATCTACCTACTACTTACTAAGTGCTTTTAAATTAAAGAGTTCACAATCGTTACAATGATTAAATTTCGTTTTTTTCGCAGGTAACTTCGTGGCATAGTTAAAATATGTGCGTATATACCTACAGCCTAACGCACTTTGAAAACTGCTAATAGCTTAATTTTTAAAGAAAACCTAACGTTCTTGTATAACAGATTCTGTATATACTTATAATAATTTATGCTTATTCTTAAATTTATTCTTATTCTTAACTTCACTTACCAAATGAAGATCTAAATTTTTCAGAAGATCGTCACCAGAGCCATAACTGAAATAGTCGAAATTCTCCCTCACTGTTTCTGGTTCACAATAAATTCCACTTAAAGAAAGAAGAAACACTAGTGCTGGCAGCATTTTGATAAACGTCTGCTATTTGTTGTGGTCTTCGTATTGTTAGGGTCCGATAGCCGACTGCTTCAGCTATTGATTATTCACTCTTAGACAACGGACCACGCATGCGCGTTCCAGCAATGGCTTCCCTTACGCATTCTCAAGGTCAAAATTGGGGAAACGAGAAATGAAAATCATAAATATCGAATAAACATAGATTTATTTGTCACATAACTCGAACAAGTGTATTCAACAAAATTGGTCAAGATACGCGCGTCACATTCGTAATTATTTTTGTGATCTCATTTATTGTGGTGAAAAAGGAAACGATACGCATATCTTAGGCTAATTTATGAAAATAGAAGGCGAAATTTTATTTCATTATATACTGAATCAGTCTCAAATTAGAATCGTTGCAGAAATTTGGCACATTTGAAGATTTCAGAATTTTGTGGAGACTTACATCTACGGTAACAAGCTAGAACGTTCAAGTGTTACAATCATATTTTGGGACATGTTTAAAATATTTGTTTTGGGTGTTTTGTTTTGACTACTGCGGGCGCCATTCCGAGTGGGGCTGGTCCCAGATGTATCCGGTCTCGGTCATGGAGCATATCGCGTTGTAATAGCGCCCCGGACTGCGGCAGTAAGACCACGATGGGCACTTACATCGGAACAATGTTTGGAACTCTTCCTTGCATACTTCGTTCCACCAGCATGTCCTCTACAACAGTTTATCGATTTAAGCTTCCGAAATTTCATCAGGAAAAATTACGTAATTTAGAACAGTTTTACAAACAATAGGTACCTCAGTGATGTATTCTCTGACGGACTGGTCCGAATAGCTTCGTTTCTGTACTGATGCAGTTTCCAGCATTGCACTCAACATTAGCGTTAGCACGAACATTACATATTGCGCCTGAAACGTTCAATACACGGTCACTGCACACACAAACACGATTATAAACACAGATATACTTGGTTCACATCCTTGTGTCGGTCTTACCTTAATCATAGCAGGGTTTTGGTCCAAAAATAGAAAATTATCGGGCAGCGTTGCCTTTCATGTTACGCCCCCTGACGGAGCTTTTAGGTTTCCGACTAGGGTTGCGCGTCTATCCACGTTCCTTATCGGTATTCATTATTAAACGAGTCGTCGCGGCCCAGATATCTATTTTTTATTGATTATCCTCTTTCTGGCGATATGGTGGGGTTCGTTTTGGTTTTGGTTTGGCGTTGGTTGTGTGGTTTAGAATTGTTTTAAGTGCGGCTAGTCGTACAGTCAAACTTTGCGCAGAAGAAATTAAACCTGCTGAAGTTGGGGTTCTCTCGAAAGGAATTGAATTTAAAACTTTTTTTATTAAGGCTTGGTTTGCAAAAGTTTTTGTTTCATGTCTCACAATGTTCAAATCGAAAACTGTCATATGATTGTAGGGAATCTTTGTGGAAAATTAGTTAGTAGCTACCTTAATAGGTAAAATAAAATAAATTTCATCAATAAAAAATGCGATTATTAAGAATAATAAGGTATAATACTTAACAACTATAAATACCTACAATAAAATTTACAAAATCACTAGCTACTTTAGACTCACGTGTTTCCTAACCTAATTCAACATTGACAACAAAGATGAGCAAAATAACATTAATAAGTAAATTAGAATTAATTAGGATAAATTACGATGTAAAGAAATTCAACTAAACAAAAATTAAAAGCGCGCACAGGCATACAACGATCAATGCTACATTTCATTTTGGAATTTCCATTTCACCAGAGGCATGGAAAATAGACTGAGGATTACTGTAATTTTGGCTTGTCTATAGAGAGAGACATGGCGACTTTCTGTGGGTCACTTGTGACGTGGCGCAATCAGAATTCTACAAAAAAGCTCCTCTGACACGATAGCTATGTCGCAGCCAACTAACTTAATCAGCCGCTTAATTGCCGGCCTAGCCTTTTCATTGAATGGCGCTGTTTAATCAGCGGCCTAGGTAACATTCCGGCATTTAATGGAACAGTTCGACAAATGACTTGGTTCAATGTAGTTTAATGAGTTGCCTAGCCGAGTAGTGGAACAGAGCACAGGACTCTTAGGGCACCCCGACACGGACAGGTTCGGTCGCTCGCTCACTCTAGCTCCCGTCATGCCGTCATGTGAGGTTTCTTTAAACCCTGCAGACAGGATGAGGAGGCTCCACCGTCGAGGTGGAATGTTGAAATTGATTGTCGTTTGAATTTAGAATTCCCAAAAATAAAACTTTATATATTTTCGTCACACGGTTATCTTATTCTATAAAGCCTAAGCATGTTGTATTAGACGCGTTGGTCAAAGTCAAAGTCAAAACGTTTATTTCAATTAGGCCATAAAACGGCACTTTTGAACGTCATCGTTGGCTAGATGTCATTTAGGCCGCTGACTAAACGGCGTCTTGCAGTAAAAGGCTAGGCAGCCCAATTAAACGGCTGATTAAGCCAGTAGGCTGCGAAACCTATATACCTCTTGTCCTTATTCTTTATTGCACATACACAAATAAAAACACAATAGGACAGATTCTGTGACCTTAAACCAGACTGAGTTAAGGGTGACCTTAAACCAGAATTGGGGGAGCGCTCAGTCCATTCTCTATGACTAGCTGCGCACGAGTCTAACGCGATGCCATCGATCGAAAAGCGTTTGACCGTTGCATGTCTCCGCAGGCCCTAATGGAATGGCACTTAGATGTAAAAATAAATATATTTTAGCACAAGTCTAATTACAAAGAGCTTTGGTCGAAACTACCACTACATTTGGGATTCTGTTGCCGGCTCTGTGAGCCAAGCATTCAGTGACATTTCTAATTGTTCTACATTGCCTGTATATCTTCTATTTTGTTCTCTTCGACGTCTTTGTGTTCTTGCCGCCTGTGTAAATCTTCTGCTTCTTTCCTGAAAATTGAAAAACATAATTATATTAAAACTTACTTTTAAATTATGTAGGTACCCATCCTAACATGTTAACAGTCTCTTCGGCAATAACATACGAAATAATTTCACAAGTCCATATCACCAGAGCCAACAAAGTTACTTAGGGTACACAGGACGGTTAACGTGCTAATATATAAAGTACTTATCTAGGCTTCAAGATTCTAGAACGGGCATACATTTTTCTGAGCGTCCTTGTTAGGTTATCCTGCCATAGCATGAAACATAAAGCTCCAATGATAACTTAGATCGATAACACAATAAAGGCCAACCTAATAAAGCTCATAAAATATTAATGAGGGTTACTCACGAGTATTTGTTCGATGATTGGAAGATACTCTTGGGACATAGCCTGTAATAAGGCCAACATTCACCGCCTGCTTCCCCAGCCTTCTGGGCTTCGACGTATTCGTCTAGGAGACTTGCGTATGGGGACTTGCTGGGCCTAGAAAGAGAAATAATTGAATAAGGTTCTGGAACCAAATTATCGACACGTCTTCGATCAATTCGATTCAATCGTTGATAATAAATTCTACGATTAAAGATAGATTCTCTGGTGATAAATGTATTCAACTAATCACAGCAGAAAACGCGCTTTTAAACATTTGCCATATTAATTCTGCGAAAACTTTCGATTAGGTCGTCGTCTTTCAGATTTAAGCTTCTAATAAAACTATCAATGGTATTCAGTCATTACGACTTAGTACTTAAAAGCCCGTAAATGTGAGAATTCCGGCTAGATACGAGTCTATCTACAACTGAATAGACGTCAGTCTGTGTCTAAAACCGATATAGCCGCATCCGGTTCCACTGGAACTCACTGGACTGACCTTATCTTAGGAAATACCAGTCTATAATGTGGCCACTTTTACACACACTTGAAAGAAAAATAAACGTGGAAAATTTTATATGTACAGGTTGGATTTATTACCTGTGACAGTATTTTTCCCGTATCTCATGGATGCCATCCGGTCCTATACTGTGCCAGTAAAAAAATCTGTGTATAGCGTTCCTATGGGTGAATTATTAAAAGAATACTTACGTAAAGAACAGCTTCATCATTTCCCCGAGAAGACCAAAGTTCTTGAGTGGATGTGATTGGATTTCGCAAATCGCCCGAAGAAGACATTCTTTTCCATCTAGTCCGAAGTTTGCGAACATATCCTCCGCAATTCCATACAATATCGCTCTGTAAATGTGAAGTGTTTTAAAATCAGTAGTCAATTTGACTCAGACGGACTAAATTCTATTCAGACGTTCTTGCTTGTCTGATGGTAGGTGTCTAAACATAAGTTAATGATTGGATAAATAAAACCTTCAAAACGAAGCAATATAAAATAATTCGCAAAAAAAAAAATCTTGATTTATTTACAACTGTGACTATTGAACTATTGAAGGCTGCCAAATTGATTAAGATGATATCAGAAGAGAAAAGATCAACAAAACCTATTGTTTAGCGAAACACGCAAAATATTCTAATAGGCTTAACAAAAATTCCTAAAACAAGGTTAAATCAATTTATTGTTTACTCCAATTCTTTGAATCCTTGCGTAATCGGCGCCGGTTTTCGAATCACATAAAGAATTTCAAACACCCTTTCGTAGTAACTTCCTGCGATCGTCGCCAACTATCCTTCGTGAGTGGAATCCCTGATGTATCGACGTGAAGGTGAAAGTGACCACCAATAAGTTAAACCGCTACTGTTGCTAGCCTCCACGTGGTTGGAGACCCACAGAAGTACGTGCGAACGGCTTTCGTGTGTGGTCCCTTCAGTGCCTTTGTTACTTTTGTCCCTTTTGGTCAGTACCTACCTAATCGTTTTGTTGTTAAATCTTCCTAGATTTGAATAACAACACGCGACTGTCATTTATAAAAAAGAAACGACAACGATTGTGTTAGCTTTAAGAAATTATGCATCATACTTTACCTCTCTCCTCCATGCAATCTGTCAAGTATTGCCTTTTCAGCATCAGGAGTAACATTTTCTCCCGTGGACCGCTTGCCTCGTCTCCGGTCTAAGTACTGTCCCACATAGTCCGCCATCATAGAAACTGCCGCTCTTCCCATAGATCGGGCCAAGATGGGTGGGAATGCTCCGTAAGGATTTTCATTGTCCGTCAAACCGAGTTTGTCAAAATCAACTGGAAATCATCAAAGAGAATTAGTAATACTGACATACTCTACGATGCATACGAATTAGATTAAATTTCTATTTCCTCATTCATCAAAGTTGGACTTTAGCAGCCATAGTAATTTAAGCATCGGGCTTTGGCGACTGTGCTTTCGGTTTGCCGATTTCCGATGCTGAAATCTAGGTACTGAATCTCGGATCTGAATTTTTGTAACAACAAATATTAATAACAGGGCCAGATTAAAACAATCTTTCTAGGTTTAAATTATGTCAACACTTCATGAATGAGAGGAAATGGCTAAAATACCATTCTAAGTATCTACGTTTACTTCATATGTAACTGTTTCTCGAACACTACCTACAATTAATTCTAAGTAAAACGTCACTAACTGGAACTACGTGATCATCAACAAATTTGACTCTTTCAATATTACCATATTAATCGTATGTTTATATGTCACAGCCAACTAGCTTAACCAGCCATTCATTTGGCGGCCTAGGATTTTCATTGAAGTGCGCCATTTAATCAGCGGCCTAAGTGACATCCCGGCATTTAATTGAACAGCTAGGCAAATGGCTTGATTCAATATCGTTTAAAGACTTGCCTAGCCAAGTAGCGGAACATAGGGTACAGGGACCTTAGGGCACCCCGATACGGATAGGTTAGGTTGGACATGTCATTCATATTAGATTAGGTTCCTTTAAACCCTGCAGACAGAAATAGGAACCTCGCGCAGCGGAGCACCGTCGTCGAGGACAGAATCTTGAAATTGATTGCTGTTTGAATTTAGAATTCTCAAAATTATATATTTCATATATTTTCGTCACACAGTTACCTTATTCTATGAACAGCCTAAGTTCTGCCAGCCCGTTCATTAAGGGCGAGGACAAACGAGCGTAATTTTGTAAGACGTGAGTCGCGTATTTTGAGTTGCGCACTTTACGTTCAACTGAAATTCGGCTGACAGACGTAACTTCAGTTACCCACTATCCAACGTTTGTACAGGGTGTTTGTGTCGTGCAAAAATATTGTGCATTTTGACGAAGCAAAAGAAGAAGATGTCAGAAAGAGAAGCTGGGTTAATCCACTATATAGGGAAAGACAGTCCTCAAAATCCCGACAGTGAAGCAGTTCATGAAACGACTATCGCAGCGTTTCATAAAAACTGCTTCAAAACACCAAAATCCCCTTATTGCATCGGCTACCCGATACACTCCCTCACAGATCAGTAGGACTCGCCGCCCGAGGCATACCCTCGTCGAACCCGACGACGCCATCACCCAGATTCAAGAGAGCCGTAGGGAAACCAGCACTCTCAGAAAACACAGATACAGACCGCGTTCCGTATTCCGGCCCCGCCGCCGGGGCCCGTCGCGACGTCCCAGTAATAACCCTCCCCGACCTTTGATTACCGAGCCAGCCCGCGTCGCTGAGTCAGTAGTTTTAAATCCCCTAAATAATAACGTTATGACCCAGCCTGTCCCTTGTTGTCCTCCCGAAATGACGCCGCTAAGCCGAGGTCCGTATCCCGCAGGGGATGCCCTAGCGAGCGATCATTTAGTATAATTTAGCTAGTTTGTAAGCCCTGGCTGGGGGCCTTAAATTCATTTGAGGCCACCACAGGATAGTCCAGTTAAGCAGTAACCAGCCTTAGTGTGCTGAACTGCGAGTGGTCATCGTCAAAAAAAAAAACATACTTTATATGGACCTAACAGAATTCGGTTGATATAATGCGATCGAGTCAGCATACAACTCATTTTGCGTCGCCGCCGCGCCGTGTGGCACAAACGACTTTTATATAAAACCGAATGCAACGTAAATTCTGCGACTCATTTTACGTGACTCACAACTCAAAAAATAACGCTCGTTTGGCCTCACCCTTAATGTTGTATTAGACGCCACATTAAGCCATTAGCTGCGACATAATATATACGCTTTGTTTTACCTACAGTTATTTTTGTATTATCCATCTACTAGGTACTATATTAGGTATCAAGTTTATTGAAAAATTAATCTCTAAAACAACAAGTGTGGTCTAAACCACATGTAAGCTAAATAAATTAATACATGTTAAAGTTGACAAATACTATTAACTGTTTATTGTTAGTAATTTGTAACAAATGTTTAAGATGTTCCACATGATTACATTAAAAAATAATGCTATGTTATTATAATTATTTTACTTTCAACTACTCCAACTGTTCTAAATCAAACTCTACATAGTAGACCTGAAGGTACTGACTCTTAAATTCCAAACAGTATTCTAGTTTACCTGAAATTCATTGTAATAAAATATAAAATAAAACCGTTAAAAATTATTTAAAAATATAAGGAGGAAAACATTCTGGAAAAACACTTACTCGTAAAGGGAAAACTGACGGTCATATTAGACAGGAATCCTTTCGGTGGGTGCCTTACGAAAGGCATTGACAGAGACGGTGTGATAGTCATTGTAGTACCGGGTGGCAATGCCAAGCGCCCATCGTTCGTGATCCAGAGTATCCTCTTCTGTCGCGAGTGCGGTATGTTCTCTTTGGCCACACCATCATGGCTGTTCAGAGAAGCCATCGGCAGCAAAGCAGCTAATGCTATGCTTAGTAGTACACGGGGAACTGATGCATCCATCGCCTACCTGTGAAAGTCATTTATTGTCAACTCTGTTCATACAAATTCGGTATTCAGACTTGTTCTGGCTATTGGATTTCCTTAATGAGTTTGTAACCTGTTTGAAAAAAAAAAGCAAGTTTTCAAATTGGCCAATGTCAGTCAGGTGTCAAAAATAACACAAACATTGAATAATTTTATCATCTTAGACCATAAAATTGTATACCTATTTAGTCTAAGTTTATCATTTCCAAAAAATAATATTGTGGTTTCACGATGCCATCAGCAAACTGTACCCATATACGTATCATAGATACTGATGATTATGACTTCGACGTGGAGGATTTTATAAAATCACTAGAAGCCAAATACAAGGTAGATTTTCGATGCCTACCAAATTGGGAAGATTTAGTGCAACGCTTACATGTAGCTGCCATCGACTGCAAGCGAAAAATTCAAGGTGCACGTCTGCGAAAGAATATGATAATAGAAAAGTTATATATGCAATCCAGCAGACCATCTCCCTTTGAACTAACCTCAGGATTATGTAGGACAGCCAGCAAGTGGCGTAAAATAAAAACGGATCAAAAGAATCGCAAAAGTCCTGTAGCGGTTGAATTCGCTTCTGAAACTGAGATATTAACAATGTGGGATGAACAGTCACAAACTCTTCATCCCAACACTAGCGTTTCAACTGAATCTCACACATCTGAACATGTGTTGATGAAACCCGAGCCTTCGAAAGTGGACGTGCAGGTTGGAACTACTGAGATACATCCAGACTCAAATCTACCTGTGGCTATCTTTACAAATCCTCACAAGTTAATTTCTCCTCTCGGATCACAATCATGTGGAATGAGTTTTAAATCCTTGCTGTATGGCACCGACGCACCGGTGGAAAGCGTCAAAGAAGAGTGGCAATATTTAACACCCACGTCATCAGTGGTTTGCATTCCGACGCCAATTATTCTAGCCAACAATACTTTGGAACAACAGTTTGTTCAATTTACGGTGATAAACTGTGCAAGCGAATTCATGCATATTAGATTTAAAAGTATAATGGACGATTCTCATTTTTTGACAACAAAGATATTGCCCGTTATCCCAAAAAAACTTTTTCCTGGTATATCTGTTGTATTTAAATTAGTATTTACGCTTAAAAATCAGGAGGAATTCAATTCTGGATTATATTTTAAAGTCGGGCGTGATGTTTGTGACGATGCTCCTCCAGAAGCATTGTGTGTCCCGATCTATAGTGCATTTGTAAAAATGCACTCTGTGATGGTATCTGATACGATAACTATGCCGCCTGTTTATCCTTGGCACATAAAAAGAAATGGTAAGTATTCAACTGCAACTGTACAAATATCTGTTAATGATCCCTACACTTATCATTTGCATATTTATAAACGACTGATTGATTTAACTAAAGAATCAGATATGAGTCTATCCGTACAAGCAACTGGGCCAAATACTGAGAGTGACGAAGAAAGAGAATTAGACATCAATGAGGACACTAAGCCAATAGCGTCTTTGGAAAAAATTGAAAACGGATCAGAATCAATAAATAATATTATAGAGTCAATGGATTTTATCGTTAAAAGCGTTATTGAGCTCGCTTTAGACACGTTTCTATTCGAGTCCACTTATGTGTACTTGAAACCGTACGAAAAAGCAAAAATTCCGGTATATTTGACCAAAAATGAACATATTGGCTATCACAATAGTTACTATGAGTTTGAATTACTGGAACCAGAAACCGAAAAATTGATTATGACGAAAACCTTGAAAGTCTTCGCAGAGGTGCTTCCGCATCCAATAAAAATACATCCGGATATATTAGATATGTCCGAATCACCAGTTTCACATGGTTATATTGAAGATCATTTTGAAATTACGAACTCGCACAAGTTGTGTCTTGTCACTATTCAAATTAAATTGACAACTAAAATGAAAAAAATATTTACCGTGGATCCTATGGAAACTACAGTGCCGGCACTATCAACCATTCACTTTGCAGTGAGGTTCTGTTCAAGAGACTTATTGTCAGTTAGACCATACGAAGATTTAGTACATTTTACATTCAAAATTATAGTCCGTGGCCATAAATCGGTGTTCGAAAATGTGCCACCATTCTTTTACGAAGTGATTGCACCATGCGCAGTAGAGTTTAAAAAGATTTATAATGAAAAATACTTTAAAGAAGAACCATCACTTGTTATGTTGTAATAATTTCAAAACGCTATTTTCGTGTTTTTATGTTATTGTGAATTACTTCGAAGCTTTTTTCTTTAATCTTCTTCCCTGAATAAAAATTAGGAACAAAATGATGATACAATGTTCTTATTATGATTTCGTAATTTAGTTACCTCATTCTATTTTTTCTTTCATTTTCATGAAATATTTCAGTTTCTAGGACCTGACTAAAAACTAGAAACAATCCCGGGGAAACTGAGTAATTTTTGACAAGGATCAAACCTGTTAAAGCGTCCAAGCAACTAGTTGTATGTAATACAGGTCAAGTGAGTTGATTGCCTGAACCCGCATAATATCCCAGACCAGATCGACAGGTCGCGCGACCGGTTCAATGTGACAATCGATTATAAATCTGCGACAAGTTTGATGGAAACGATTGTGCTATAACACCTTTATTATGATTCGATCTCGCTGAACCTGTCGCTGATCGTAAACTTCGTATTAAATCATGGATCTTCAATTACCATTAACCGAGTGTCATATATTTCCATAATTACCTACTTTACATTTGAAACTTGAACTTTAAGCTCTAGTCTGCTGCAAGAAGTGCAGTTATAGATTAAATACTAAACATTCGAGAATTTTAAATACATAATAAATCGTAGCTGTTGCATTTTGCAAAGTTCTCTAGCGTCTGAGTTACCACTAAAATAACAAAATCCTTAATTGGCAACAACTGTTAACGCAAACATCTTTTAAGTGTGAGGTAAGCATTGACAAATAGTTTTTCAATTTGTTTTTTGCCAACAGCTACAATATTATATTGCTGGTTTCCTGTTGCTACTTCATTAAAACTAAGGCTATCAGCACTATCTACGATGTTTTCTAATCGATCACCTTTTTTGTTGATGGCGATATTGTTAACTTTTTCTATTCAAGACACGTATGTCAATTCAGTACGGTCGAGTACCTGCTAAGTCCTACGTTCAATCGAATCCATAATGTATCGAATTGTCATCAGGAATTCATTAAGCATTCATGCGATACTTTCACGTTAAAAAATCGGTTCCTATCTAATGTGATCTTCAATGTGCAAAATATTTTTGTATCATGAATGCACTGATATATCTAGTAATCGATCGCATGTGTATGTTTAGTCTAGATTCTAGCTCTGTAAAGTCTTTCACACGTATCTAGTAAGTAAGCTTTTCGCTGTTTAACAGTTTTCCTTTTATTGAATTATTTTTTATAATCAGCTGTTATTGATAACTTTCTTCTATTTATCATGTCTATTTATGTCTTTTATTAATTTATTCCGGTTCTTTTTTGCGACTTTTGCAGTCATGTTTTATTTTCAGTATTTACGATTCCGATGAATCAATATTTGTTGCATCTATATTTTTTCCGATGTCAATAACTCTTTTACGATGGCAAAGCAACTTAGATCAAAACACCGCTATCGAGATTACAGCATCCGTAATAACTTGATGAATGTGTGCAAGCTTACTGTTATGTTACGTTAGATTATATCATAATTGGCTGAGGAATGTGAACTATTTGCTACATAAATGAAATCATGTTTCTTTGACGCCATCATTTAATCTGACGACTGACGTTTCATGTACCTACATTTATATTTCTCCTATAAGATTTTGTATCACTGTTTTTTACAATTTCCTATTCAACATTTATTGATTATTAGGAATTATAAAAAAAATGTTTTGTTGATTTCTTTTTTTTTCTGCAGAATACAGATATAATTTTTGAAAAATTCTTATTTGAGATAATCGAAATTAAGAAATAAATTGCGTTTTATTTATTAAACAAATCAATTGTGACGACAAACAGTAATCAAAGCATTTTATCAATTTTATTCTCAGTTTCCATGGCGAGTTAAAATTGTTGACTTTGTTGCCTGCTTACCATCGAACGAAAATTGCGGACTGCGGTTGCGATATTTATTATTTTATGAATACACACGTTCTTCTTAATATTTACTTAAGAAACATTACCAGACCACGCAAAGACAGGTTAAAACACAGGCGTATTTTCCTCATCTGAGGCATCTAGGTTAGGGTGACCTAAAGAATATCTAGTTCGACAGTAGCACTTTGAAGCTTCGCAGACTTAAGCTCGTTGTGGTCCAAATCACCACATTTCATCTCTGACAAATGTGTTATTGTTTTAACTCGTGAACCGTTTTATAGCACCGGCGTGATTCTTATAACGTGTGGCCCGACCTTATTTAGTGCCGTTGTGGTTTGGCAACACTACAAAGTATTATGAACTGATGCCCCACTTTAGTTATGAGAATTCGATGAGAAAATTACGATTCAATGTTTGTTTACAACCTAATACATGGAAGAAGTTGTAGCTTCAAAGTCTTGTTCATCTACATTCGAGACTTTATAATTCAGTGTTCGCATCGGCTTCATGAGTATCATGTCTTTTACCTCATTGCCTGAATTTTATGAATATTTCCTACCTATGTACCTGTGTACCTATGTTCTATTGAAATTGCATCGTGAAGTCACTTAATACGACCTTCGGGTTAACAAACTTAATTCTTAACAGTTTATGTAGATGAAGTTGAATGAACTGTTATTATTTCTAGTAACACGCTGTCTAGGCACACGTCATTTTCAAATTAGATTATAAAAAAGCTTCAGTAAAAAATCTTAACTAGGTCCATTTTGCACACCTAATTATATCTCAAATTTTGAAGACATAAATAATTCATATTTTGAGTAGCTGGTTTATACGCAGTAAAACTAATATGGATTATATTCGTTCATTAACACAGTTATAAATGATAATCGTTAATATATTCATTAATTCGCGGTACGAGCGATAAAACACTGACTGCCAGTGATGTGTTAGTGAATCAGCACCGAATTGATGAATGAGTTGGAACATTGATAGATTACAATTATAAACCAGGACGATTCTAAGAGCGCACTTGCCGTGACACTTGAAACAGGAATTAATTGAGGCCGCATTTAAATCTCTAGTATGTGATAAAACCTAGGTAGAAGCCTTGATGATAATTGAGAAATTATTCTGTAACGGTCATATTAAAATTAAACTCACCTCAATATCACAACTGTTTTGAAGGAAAATGTTCATGGACGCACCACACGCAGTATTGTTGTCCTTGCAGAACTATCGTTCACTATCAATCACACTGTACAAATAAATGTCCTTTTCCTGCGATCATCGCAGGATGTGTCGGCTGGTAGCAGGTCAGCTGCGCAGGCGTCGCTCTTGTGTCGTTGCCAAAATTTCGCTAACTTTCGGGCACGGTTGCGCATAACAAACACTGTTCCACGAAAATGCGTCCTCCTTCGATATAATCCGCGGCGAATTTCTTTTTGGTATCGACAGCTGAACTAACGTTGGTGCGTCACGTTCGTCCTCGAGTCCTGGGACGTCTGTAATTTCTTCGAGTGCCACAATATCGACGACGACTTTGTATTCACATGCCGCCGAAACTCTCTTCGCTAATTGTGATGCGCGGCGCGTCCCCCGCTTTCCGCATTGTCAAACAATGGAGCGTAGCACCCCGGGGTGACAGGTGGGTCCTCATCGCTTATGGCCCGTCATAAGGTCGCTTGTTTAGTGGCGATGTGTTTAGTAATGAGAGTCAGTTAAGTATCTGGTTGCGAGCGCTGGCGCGGCGATACCGGTACGGAATGGAGGCTCGGGCGGGTGTAATCGTTCGACGTCGCCTCGCCAGTTGGCCACTGGGTTAGCGGTGTTCCTTTTCCTGCTTCGTTTCTTAATAGGTAGCACACATTGTAAGTGAATCTGATGTGAATCAGCCCTTCGCACGCTCTTGAAGGCCGCGCGCGTCGTATTATTTTGGTCAACAATAATATCAGATGAAGAGCCGAAGAAAGGACAACTAAATTTGAAAAAAAAATAACCATAACTTTTCATTTAAATCTAGATCATGATTTTCTAAATAATGTCTACCTGTAGATGTTGGTAACTAAATAATTCCCATGCTACTTTGGTATTTTCCTGAATTATCGCCTAAGTAGGTTGATCGTTCTTCAAAAGACTAGTGAGTTCAGTTGGGATTCCCGAAGGTTGATTCTATCTATTACCTACCTTTATCAATACTGCACCAGCTGCTATATTATTATCAATTATTATGATCATTACATTATCAAAATGTATCCATGTAACTTTATCAGAATTAGAAAATACACTGGTTTGATCTTCATTTGTTCAGTAGCTACGTAATCTGGTAATTACCTAATTTCGTGAAATATTTTGGCGTAACAAAATACTTTTATCTAGTTATATCTACTAGGTACATTATGAATATCAATAGCCCTATATTCTTAACCAAAGATATAATTAAAAATATAGCTGCAAAAAGCACGTTATAATACATACACGAAGGGTAAACGGAACCGGGAACTTAGAAGATAAAGGTGTAATTTTTCAATAACTCGTCAAAATATAGGTTAACTCTGTTTTCTTAGTGTATTTTTCTTTGAAATATACAATAATAATTAGGCTGGTCATTTTCTGGTAGTTATAAAAACCAACACTAATTTCTAAGTTTTTTGTTAACTAACCAATTAATAGACTCTTCTATTAATTGGTCTCTTCTATTAAAAAGTCTGAAATATAATATTTTTATTGATTTGTTGAAAAATAACCCTGTGTAATCAGTAGTGCGTATGAAGCACCTCCTTTGCTGACCATTATGTACGATTACCTCCTTATCCAGAATTAAAATGACACGAAAGATAGAGCTGCCGCAACATCACCAGAGCAAACCGTAAAAGTTATCTACTCTTTTATCCTCTTCTATACAAGAGATGCCGCGAATACTCGCCATTATTCGGTATTACTCGAAAAAAAAATTATAATTAGTCGAATATCGAATACCTAAGTGTCTATTATTCGACATTCGGCGAATAGTTGTCTAAATAAAAATAAACTTTCAATTAATAGAAAAACAATATACTTACTTGAAAATAATTAATTTTTTATTAATCTTTTAATACAAAACACACTTAGTAGGTAATATCATTAATACAGGGTGGCCAAACCCGATACATAGGTACAACTTTGAATAACGATATTTTTTTATCAAGCACGTTCAGTTATTTTTCCGATTACATTATTAAATTTAGATTTTGCGATTTTGTGTGGTCTTCTACCACATCTCAACCTTTTTGCTGCCTAAAAATGCGATAGCTTTTTGTCGTGTTTCTCATGAATTTTCTCAATTTTTTGTGGGTAATTTTTATTATTACATTAACGATGTAACAAATATTCTGTTTTAATTGTTTAAAATTCACTACAACATGCCCTCTTAGATTATTCCATAGGAAAAATCAGGTGAGTTTGGAGGTCAGTTAACGCTTGCGATTAAATTGTCTAGGAAACCTTCGTCTCAAACTTCCACTCATATCATGATGCATACATTGCGGCGCCCGCGCCGTCTTATTAGAAACAGTGGTTTTCTTAGCTCAACAGATTCATTTCATGAAGTCAAAAATTGAAATTCTCAAACCACGATCTCAAATAGCGATCACCAGCCACAGTAACAGCAGCACTTGTCATTGAGAATCATGAAATGACTACACCTAATTAGCCAGTCGATGAGGATTAAGGGATCTTGCGTGGAAGACTTTTGTCTTCCAACAGTGTTTTTTTTTCAGCAAATTTCATTTCGATCACCGAAATGGGATTGATTACCCAAACATATTTTTTTGAAAAAAATGTGGTCGTTTTCAATCTGTTTAAGAACTTCCGAATTACATAACTGAAATGAATACAGTAGTCCTGGCCTTAAAATAAAATATACAAACAAAATCGCAGCTCTTTAACTAAAAAGGACACCAAAAATCTGCAAATATGGCTTATATTGAAATGAAGGCAAGTACATCCGATTTCACCACGCTATATAAAAAGTTAGCCAAAAATCATTCGGGTTGAAGTTAATGACTTAGGCTTTTTAATTTTAAAGTCCAAAGGGGCATATTGTGGTGCAGTAAGTTCAAGAGACAACTACAAGTGTAACATTATTATTTGAGAATAAATATTCGCGGCATCTCTAATCTCAGAAGCCAAGATCTACGAGTAGGTATCTCGGCATTTTCAGAATTCTAACAATTATCATACCAACATACAATGTGAATGGACGACAAAAGTCCGATTTCCCAAGGGCTGCAGAGGTCACAGTAAGTGGCCCAGATGAAGGACATGCGAGAAAAATGAGCCCACGATATTTTTTTTAAAAAAAATCATGCTTTTAGCGTGCCAGTAAGCAATTGTATAAATTAGATTGCTTAAATAATGATATGATTAAAATAAAGGATTGTAAATCAAAATTCTCGAGATTTTATTCAAAACGTCAGTGTCTGAGTGAATCAAACTAGTTTCCGATTACACATAAAAAGAAAAACAACAATGAAAGCAAAAACAAAGAGAAAAACACACCTGTGTTACAAGATAATTATAAAACAGGTAATCAAGGTGTTGTCGACATAATATTGTACTACAGAATCGGGCCGGAACATATCGTGCGCAGGTCCAATTATGTAAACTTGCACAATTATGATTTTAGTCCGCGATTCCTCAAGTGGACCACACCTCATTTATTAAAGCCATGCTGTGGTGGAGAACAATGGAACAAAATGCTCTTCGACAAACACTTTGTATTGGGTTTATTCTATTGTTGTATGCCTTAAGAAGTACGTAGTACATCTTACCACATTTTGTTTATGGGCAATATGTAGGCAAATTACCTCTGTCGGTGCGTCAAGGAAAGCATACGTATTGCAGAATTTAGACGTATTTAAAATCCGAGTAAATAGTTCTGTCGCATTGCTTTTTTGTTTGTCAGAATGATATCTGTTTACAGCGGATGTGTTCGTCATTGCTATAATCAAAGCCATTGTATTAGATAAAATATTAATTATCAAGCAAATCAATACTTTTATTTCTTTCGATACAATGTCAACGTCCAATGTCATGTTCAAGTTTAATTAATGTCTAAAATTAGTTGCAATAAAGTACGGCATGTACATATATCATTGCTATTAGATTTGCATGTAGTAAATGTACACTAATGTAAGTAGAAACTCGAGTTCTCGCACCCTGTATATAAATAATGTATTTTACAGCTTCATTGTCATGGTAATTAATTTGGCCCGCATTCTGGTCCGGGGTGAAACTCGGAAAGCTGAATTTGTATGCACATGACCAGGGCACGCTGTTCATGACCCAGATTTCTCAGGAAGTATCTTTCATGAGTTAAGAGCATTTTAATAACAACGAGGCGAAGATCCCGTAGAAATAGCTCAATATTGTATGCGTTATATTGTCTTGTCACCAAGACCAAGACCATTGTAGCCAATGCTTTTTCATATACACGGTGTACAAGTATTGTTAGAATATCTTTCGCTCGAATGAAAACAGTTTTAGCGTCTTCTTAACAAAGTTCAATTAAAAAATAGAAAGCTGTACAACGAAATGTTAATAGATAATATTGCTTTTTCAGTTCGCAGCTTCTGAACCGTTACGTTTGGCGCTATATTCGTCACCGGATAATTGCAAACTATGTAAGACTACAAAATATCTTGAGAGATTGCAAACTCTCGATAAATTGTCAAATGAACATTTGGAATACTTTTAGCGCATCAAAATTTGTTGCGTCTGATGTTTGGTGAATAACTTCGAGAGATTATAGACTATCAAATTTTGATGTGTAAAAAAGTATTCCAAATGTTCTGTTGACAATTTATCAAGAGTTTACAATCTCTCAAGATATTTTATAATCTTACGGAGTTTGCCATTTTCCGGTGATATATTCATTTAATGTTCATTCTCATCTTTATTAGCACTACAAAAAATAACTGAAAATACCCACCACAATAGTGTTAAAATAGGGGTATAAAAGTTTTATGGAAAATTCGTACCTAATGTTTGCGGATGGAACAGCCAATTGGGCATTACGCTACACTAAAAAAAAAAAGTCAATTGAAAGGACATTGCGCTTGCGCCTGCAGTGAATCCTTTTTCTTATAAAGTTAAGTCTTTAAGTCACAGCAGGTCATCAACATGCAGTTAGCAAATAAGCTTTATTTAGAATTCAGATCATGACTAAAGGGAAAGAGACTGATCACAATGCTTTTTTAAACGATACTCAGTAACGACAAGGCGCCGGCGCAGGCATTGTAAAGCCAAAGCCTGGAATGGCTTAGCATAAACGATTAACGCATGAATGATGTATGTGGCTGAAAATAGAAGCTTAAGAAATTCGCTTGTCGAGGTGTTAAAGGCCACCGAGTACCTACAGAAAGACAGGCTAGTTTTTCTTTCTGAACTTCGTTATTTAACACATTGATTTATTTGACAATGAGCTCGCCCTTGACTACAATCTCGCTGTATGGAAAGCGATGGATCAGGTCAAACATGGAACGAGCCTACTTGCAAGAACATTTTTCCTTGTGGACTGATGGGTCAATAGTGGTTTGGAACACAGACGCTGGCAAGTGGCATCATATAACAAATCTTCCTGCAACTCGGAGAAACCGAAAATAAATTAACGATATATAAGAATGCAGCTTATGCAGCACAACAGAAACAAGAAAACTTACAGGGGTTATTATGTTAACGAACCTTTGTCAAGCTTAACTGTCTTGGACAGGACATTTGAACAAGGAAAACGCGCATATTTTCTAAGAACACACTATTTTATATTTATATTTTTGTCTATTACAATAATATTCTAATACAGTCATATCACGTATGTCCGAGCATCTGGTGAGATGAAACTAAGTGATTTGGTGGACGGCCAATTTAAAGAAAATATACATCATTTATGTACGAGTGTAGTATGAAAACACCTGCCTACTTATTTCCTGCTCAGAGGTGGTCACACAAGGACTTTCTAGATATACCTACTTAAAAATTAATGTTGCCTTACGGTTCACTTAAGTGCTACTTGTAAACATCATCGTGCGCTTCTCCGGTATTTTTATTCTAAGAAAACTTTCCTTGAAAATAATTTGGAAGGAAAAGGTTTGGTTATGTAATGAAAATAGACACTTAATTAATAACATGTTCATGAATCATGATCGCAGTTGACTAATTTCGAAAATTTCCTGAAGTGTTTGTTTGGCTTAGGCCAAATGCCCCATGTTACATTTTCTTTTTTTTTCTATTGCTCATTGATGGCACAAGCACTTATTTATGATGTAGAGCTGCTGCAAAGAGCAGCGGTCTTCATAAAGGACGGATTATGTACATTCGTATAGGGACGTCTTGTTGAAAGAACGAGGTCGCTTTAGTTTTAATTGGTAATTTGAAAGGAGAGAAGTAGATGTTTGACTTCGAAAAATATTTTATTTGTTTCACCAATGATGATTATTTGTTATTGTCGATGAATTTCATGTCAGCCTGTATGTGTATCGAATCCTGCCAGGGTTGCGGAATTTGTTCGAAAGAGTCACCGCGGCCCTGGAACGCAAAGGGCTTAAAGAGGAACTCGGATGGGTTTTAGACTGCAAGAGTCTGACACGCCCGTCCGCTCCACCCAGAGCGGAAGAAGCCATTTGATGATTTCCTATTCTTAAAAAAAAGTGTATCGTAACCATTTAAAACATTGTTTTGTTGAGAAAGAACCGATAAATCGCATTTAATCAATTATTATCAACACACAATTTACTTCTTTCAATGCATCAACTTAGTTATACTTTATAAATTACTGAAGCGAGTTCTTATAATATTTAAAGTCACGAGTAGATATAATTTATGAAAGCGTTTGACTTTTAACCCTTTCATATACTTACTTGAACAGTTTTATGGTTCAAAACACGCACTATAACGCATCTTATGTCGCTATAGAGACACGATGGTCTAAGTAATTGGCAGAATGGCTGCGCAATCGCAAAGCTCACCCCGATCTGTCGGATAGGCTTAGCATGACACGGTTACCTTCATCATATCAGCCGAAAGATGTCCACTGCTTGAAATAGGCCTCTTTCAAGGGGGGGGGGGGTTGCCATAATCACCACGCTTGACCTGCGGGTTGGCGATCGCAGTGAAGCTGATGCAATGCACAGAGAATGCTGCTGCTCATTCTCTGGTGAGTCCTTTAGGTCCTTCGGGTACCTTGCAAATCCGTAATATTTACTGGTTATTCATTTATTATGAATGTTTTGTGCGTTTGAAGAGGCCTATGTCCATTAGTTGACTGCTATAATCTCTACATAGTATAAAACAAAATCGCTTCCCGCCGTACGCTTAGATCTTTTATAAACTACGCAACGGATTTTAATGTGGTTTTAACTGTCATTTAGAGACTTTTTTATATGTATAACACATAACTCAAATTATAAATAGTGTAGAAAATTCGATTGTTTTCAAGTGTCCAAAAATCTATTTTCGGGCGCACATCAGTAAATACCTAAGTATTACCGTGCGAAGCCGGGGCGGGTCGTTAGTTTTATAATAAAATAAAATACTTGCCTTATTCCGCGATCTCTTCCAAGCAACCTGGAATGGATAGCGAGAGCTTGGACACGAAATGGGATTGCGTAGATACAAGAATGAATACAAACATATAAATGAACACAGTTACTAAATATAAGCAAGAAATAAGTGACAATAGGTAAGGAATCTGTTATGTATGATGCGAGGTTCACAGGTCCAGTCGATATGGCTACGCAGCGATGTTTGAAATGATGATGACGCTGTGAGGCTTAAGCCAGTCTAGTGGTCAATTACAGCAAGTCGAAGCATGAATTTACACTTTCAACTCTGAATTGAACTTGGCTGAAACTCGGTGCTTCTACATAACTCAGTAGATACAATTAGCCAGGCAACTTGTTAATGTTGCCAAAAAGTGTATCAACCGGTTGCCAACTGGATTACAATAACGACAGCAGATTAACACAATAATAAAATAGAAAAACATTGCGTACGCGAATAAAGAATACCAGACAGGTTTGCAGATGTGACCAAATTCGGCGAGGAGCCTCGGGCCAGCAGTTACTTCACCTGTTTTCACCGTTATAATGCATCGGCCTCCCCCTAAAATATATGGCAACCTAAAAGCCTACATTTATTTTGATAACTTTCTCAAAATTGCTATACGTAAAGTACAATGTCGCTGAAGAGGATCACTGGAATTTATGTTCCGTTTTATTACGAGACAAACGAAACCTTACGTCCTATAGATACCGGTTTCGATTTCGCACGAAAATCCTTCGCACAACATCGCTGTTTATATTTTTAAGCCTGATACGAGGAATCATAAATACGTTTCAGAAATAATCACTGTTATCTTATCAAATGAGTCGGTATTTTAATCGAATTTAAATCTTAAATAATGGAGATAACTATTTAATTACTGGATATCTGATAATGATTGATAAAATAATCGGAGTTTATTCTTTAGTGTATTGTTGCATGTTGAAGTGTACAAAAGTGTTTATAATAAATGATGTCGGAGAAGGTTAAAAGGCCGCCGTTTTTCACCCTGAAACGTTGGCAAAGTACGAAGGATGGCACTAGGAAGTCTTCGTTAACCCCCTCGCCGCCGACGCCAAGTGCACAGCCTCAGGATAACCCTCACCTGTTCAGGTCACATACTCCGCCAGTCGTATCGAGGGCAGTCAATTTCAATCTAGACTCGAAGTCTAGAAAGTGAGTACCTACCTACTACTTATATCGTAGACATTAATTATATCCATCGATCTTATTAACGTCTTGTTCTCGTAGACAGTTTAGTTAAGTGGAATGTCGCTGTCGTACGCCCGATGGCGATAAGTAGGTAGGTTGCTTAGCCTTTTACACGAATGCAGATGTTATGAATAGAAACACTGAACTAAATGCTAAACGAATCACTATCGGTAGTTTTGATACGACTAACCAATGATTATGATATAAAATCGAATTGAAGAGAGACGATCCCAAAATTGCAATTCCACACTGAATCTTTTATGAAGTCGAAAGCAATAAGACGAGTCCATAAAAATAATCAGCCCAATCGTTTCATTTACCCTTGTATTTACGTTTATCGTGCAAAAGTAATGCAATCCAATCATCACAAACAGGTTATCAGCTGGCGGCATCAAAGAACTGATACAATGCTCACTGTGCCTCGAAGTGCTGCACAACCCAAAGATGTTACCGTGTCAACACACTTTCTGCACGGCCTGCCTGTCTGTCTACATCGCCAGTCCGTAACTAATTATACTTATTATTATAACACACCTAATTGGAAATGACCATGTTTGACACTCAATATGACAGATGGTAATCGTTTCCGTTTTCAGATTTAATCATATTCGATTGCCCAATATGTAGGACGAGGGTTCAAGTGCTTGGCCCCAAGTTTGTGGAGAATCTGCCGTCTAATTTGTACATAGATTCACTGCTGCAGTTGGTTGGTATTCAAAATGGGAATGGGCAGGTGTCAAAGAACCCTGGCACGCCTCCGGCGACCCCTACAGTCGCAGCTCCTAATCAGAACGTTGACTTGTTCGCGGCGGGAGCCAGATGCGTCCATTGTAAGAGCGTTTGTGATAACTTTGATATCACACAATGCGATCATTGCAAATTGGTAAATAAAGAACCCTTTCTTTTTTCTCGCTTGTCTTTACTCTTTTGTTTTTAGATATTTACTGAAGCAAAAAATTTTTTTAGAAATTCTGCCGCGTATGTTGGTCACAGCATTTGGAAGATATGCGGATCCAACTTAAATCTATTGTGAAACAGCTGGACACGGCCGCCAGTCATCTTGAACACAAAATTGAACATTATAAGGTACGTGACTCGAATGTTTTGCTGAACAAATCCTTTGTAGAGATTTCGCGAAATGAGGATAATATGTCGGAAATCTTGTGGCTGCTTGAAGTCGAAGCCATTTGTACCAATCTTGATTCCTCAAACGTGCTGTGTCCGACGTGTTACCAGAAACCACACTAAAAATATCCATATGATGATACCTTTTATTTGTTTCTGGAGAGTTGTCTCGATGACGATACTTCTTTGGTTTCTAATTCTCCAAACGCTTAAACAACTAGTACTTACTAATGTTTATTTCTTGTCCCTCCCTCCAGGATCGTTGCGACCGAATAGCGGAACAAATAAAAATAGCAGGTGACGAGAAAATAGCAGAGATCTTCCAATCTAAAGACAGAATGCTGATGGAAGCAGCAAATTTACAGAAGTCATCAGAGATGTCTGCACTGGCTCTGCAGACTTCGATAGAAGAAGCAAAGTCTGTAGCAAACAAAGCTATGGAATCGAGTAATTCTGACAATGACAATGACCGAGTGAGTTGTATTCAAACTTGTATTGTAAAGTGCTGAGAAGAGGGGGTATAATGGCTGATGCCAAAGACACTAAAATCAAATAACTTAAAATACATCTGTGCATATTCCCTGTTTATAGAAAATTTTATTCACAAGCGCATGGGAAGTATTTAATTTTATGTTCACTACCTTGTTCTAAGTTATCAAAAAGCCACTAAAGGAATAGGGACTTTAATTTAACGCCATAGCAATAAAGGCTTAATGTGAACGGTACTCGGACGATTTATTAAGATCTGTGGCCCTACGGTCACGTCACTACCAACGCTGGTCGCATAAAGAAATAACATTATGATCAAATTACAGAATGATAATTAATCTGCTATAAACAGTTGCCTGCGTAGGTACTTAATAAATTAAAGTCGTCCCTGTGAATTGAAATAATACCTTATCTTGCTATTTAAATCACGACAAATGACTTCATTTGATTGATTAAAATGTAAATTAAATAGCATTTTTTTTGCGATAAAACATTATCAAATTGTTGTCTGAGCATTAATATTTTAGAGGTATTGCGTTTTAGGGAAGAACCTTTGTTTTAAAAACACTTAATTGATGACAGATAAACAACTTTAATGGATGTAGGTAGTGTTAAAATTTTTTTAAGGCCGTAAATTGCGGTCATTTGGAAATAGCCTTGTTAGGGAATTCCCTACCAAGTTATTTATAGTTCTTTAGTCTCTATGGTACCTAAATATGTACTGGTCTTCAGCTGCACCCGGTTAGACGGGAAGCCGATCCCAACATATTTGCCAAAAGGCTAGGCAGAAAGTAGTCACTATGCTGAATGATGTGATTGTCGCTGGAAAATTGCAAACGCCGTAAGATTGTAAAATATCGCGTGAAATTGTAAACTATTTTTTCTTAATAAGACACACACGGATATATTGGAAACTATTGGATTTGGATGGGATTTATTGTATACAAAGCGATGTTTTCATATTAAATCGAGAAATCATAATCTTATAAAGATTTATTACAATCTTACGGAGTCTACAATTTTCCGGTGACATTTTCAAACCGAGAATCAGAGATATACTCACAGAATCGGCCGTAAAACTGATGACTCCCAGGATCAGAATCAGACTTAAGAATATTCCAACCCCAATTTTGTTGGGATACGTATTCTTGTGTGGGGACCGTGAATCGGAAAACATAGCAAAAAGTTCTTAATGCTACAATGTTAATAGAAACACTCCGCAGGGTCATCCCTGCGGAGTCATTAGTCACACTCTCATGAGTGTGACTAATAATCGAGTTAAATGACGTGCAAGAGGGGAGCCTATGTCCAGCTGTAATTTATTTATAGGCTAGTGATGACTCAATAAAAGCGAAAATAAAATAACCAGTCCATAAATCCTTGTATCCTCAGGTGGCGACCTTCATAAACCTCCATCAAAACGCAGTATCCTTACTATCAGACGTCTCAAAATGGGATACTGAACGTTTTGTCTTCGACAAGGAGAACTTCACGTTAGAGATGGATTCGGCAGCCCCTTTGGAATCGGAGTCCGATGATCCAGTATTAGAGAATGCTAAACAGAATGACCCGTTGGAGAGTGAAGAAAGTCTCGTTTTGCATTATAGGTGAGTTAATAACAATTTGACATTGACATCACCTGTATCGTAGCAGTATGGGTGATTTTCCGGGTCGATGGCGCGTCGTGTTTCACGCGTCAGCATAGAAGATCTCTCTATAGAACCCTGGCAGGGTTGCGGAATTTATTCGAAAGAGTCACCGCGGCCCTGGAACGCAAAGGGCTTTAGAAGGAACATGGATGGTTCAAAATTCCCAAGTACCTACTAGAATTCTGCTCAAATGAAACAGCAGTTTGATCGTGAAATAAATAAAACCAATCCAGCCTGTCCCTTCCGCTCGAAGTCCGTACAAGGTCTACTGCAGGTTCCCTTACCATTGGCAGTACTTGCCAGGGTTGCGGAATTTGTTCAAAAGAGTTACCGCGGCCCTGGACGGCGCAAAGAGCTTTAGGAGGAACACAGATGGGTTTTAGTCAGTAAGAGTCTGACACGCACTTCCGCTCAGCCCAGAGCGGAGAGTCATTTGATGATTTCCCATAAAAAGAAAAGAAGGTAAATCACTGTGAATTAATATAAGCTGTTATGGTGTACAATAAAGAATTAAAGAATTAAAGAAGGTACCTACCCTTAGCATTTTGACCAAGACGTGAAGCCTCAAGTTATTCAGGCAGCACAGGGTATGCTGTTAAGTATCTGACAACTTTACAGGCACTCATAAAAAATCGTGCGACGAAAAAGACCTAATTAACAGCCCACGACTTGAAAAAGAAAACCTTGCCGATTTAACTAGGTCCTGCATCCATTAGAAACTGCTTTAATAAGCTCAAACAAGTCCACTGTACTGGTCCTTCCTACAAGAGTAGTTCCTGATGCAACTTGATGAAAACGAAACCACTTAGCAGCTGATTGTTAGTCGAAGAGTGTATGATTGCCTTGAATGCTGCTCGCTTAGCAATCCCTCACATGAATAAAACAGCTGTAGTTGCCTTTGCGATACCGATGGAATGATGGGTGGTCTTAACAACATATCACGCCTCTTCCTTGTAGGAAGGCAGGGTGTACAGTAGCTAGATACACTCACGTTTCGCCACTTATGGTTTAGTACCATGCAATACGGAGTAAGCCTATTATTGCTACTAATCGGGCACAGATCCAGTCTCCGGGCTGCAATTGAGAAATTCCTTATTCTTGTCTGTTGATCAAACCCAGCAGGACATTCAGCAGTCACGCTTACGACCTAGGACTGATGCCTTGATGCTCAATCATGTTACTTGACGTCATTATGCTCCCATTCAGTTTTCCCTTATTATAGGCAAGTGGGGCGTAATTATTTTAGGAGGGGAATGCAGTGTAAAAAGGTTGGGAGCCACTGGACTAGCGCAATGAGGCAATGATCTAAACCGATGTTTTGATCGATATGTCACCGGAAAATTGCAAACGCCGTAAGATTGTAAAATATTGCGTGAAATTGTAAACTATTTTTTCTTAAAAAGGCACGGATATATTCGAAGTTATTGAATTTGGTTGAGATTTATTGCATACAAAACGATTTTTTCATAATATATCGAAAAATTATAATCTAATAAAGATTTATTACAATCTTACGGGGTCTGCAATTTTCCGGTGACAGATAAACTTATTCTTTATAAATGGGGAATAAACACTATAATGCATCACCATGGATAGTCAGCCCCGATATTTTATCACATAAATTCATCAATGCGATAGTTTGCTTGTTTTAATGTAACCGTGTTTTTATTAAAAAATATCTGATAAACATCTATGTCCGACTGACTGATTTATTTGTTGGTCATCGATTGTAGTGCCCCGCTTTTTATCAATCAGTACCTGTTAATAAACATAGATAAGTAGGTACCTACGTAAATAGAAAATAAAGAACACAAACCAGGACACATTCAATAGTTAAAAAGTAAAAACATTTTCAAGAACCATTGGCAAGATTCTCCATGCCATGGATGCCTGAAGACTTTATGTGTGGGGAAATCCTTAAAAAGAATACTTTTCGTCTGGGGAGAACGTATAATAGTGTAGTACCAGAACCCCACAGTTCCTACCGCTACCATGACTCAGGGCCCGGAATACAATTCAATTCACGCGCACCCCTAGAAGATAGGCGTCGCGTTGTCGAGGCCAGATCAGAAAGAGGTGGTAGGACGACTGAGACGAGTACCGAGAACGCTACTCCAAGGAAATGCGAGTTACAATTTCTGGAAAGATTTGTGGTAAATTTTTGCCTAGCTTAGGATAACGCATGTACTCTTTGTAAGGAAATCCTAACTTTGTCAATAGAATGACCCGCTTTAGACAAACATAAAATCTAAGTATAGGTACTTGAATTAATAATTCGAGATAATTTTAATCCACGCTACCAACTCAAGTAGGTACCTATCGCATTTAGCGTCGTGTATTGGTGTTGATTTATTAAAAATGCCTAAAAAGAATGGGTTGCAATGGAATTTAAACTTTCTCTTTCACGACATAGAGTTTGTTGTTCCAAAATTGAATTCAAATATACATAACATTACACCTGAACCTATTCCCTGAAGCGATGGGCTAGTTGTCTGCCTACAATATACCTAATACAGGCGTCGCTTTAACTTCAGTTCACCTCTGTGGTATCTACTAAGATACGCCTCTGTCGCATTAGACATAGCTAAAAATAAACAATAAGAATTTGAAACACGTATGTCGCAATCTGCAGTCGCATGCTAGCAGAAAACATTGCAATAAACAAACGCAGGTGGCATGCTTATTTACTGCACATGTCCGACCATCCGTATACCATGATAATTGCGGAACTAAGTAAAGGTACAGTTTCTAGATATTCTTGGCCTAAGACTATAGACAAAAACTAAGAATTAGGTACTCACCACGACCGATGTAAATCTCCTAATACGAAAATTATGTGCATGCATTGATCTCCACAAGATTCGCGTGCAAGCAACAATGCTGTCGACTCAGTCTACTGTGTTTGTTTATGAAAAAATAATTAAGTGAAAATTCCACTAAAATTACGTTACAAATTATTGACTAGATTTATCTTGCAGTTACTTTTTGTTCCATATAGAATATCGCATGGAGAGATACCGTAGATAGTAATTATCTCGACAATTTAAACCGAAACTCACAAATTGAAAACGAAAAACCAACGATATAAGGCTCTAGACAGACGGACTGCATTTCAACTGCAATCCAACTGCAAATTTGCAGTTCGGATGCAGTTTGAATGCAGTCGACACGACTGCAATAGAACTGCAAACCAACCCTGCGATTCAATTGCAGTCGGCGTGCAGTCGTGTGAACTGCACACCGACTGCAATCGGACTGCACGACTAAACAAGACACCATCATGAGAAAAAGTATATCGGCAGAAGAAAGGATTGCAATTACTTTGAGGTAAGCTTTTAACAATTTTAAACATTATTATTTATATTGCAAAGCTCGATCTGTCGCCATTGAATAGGCATTATGAATTAAATTACAAAAATAGTTACTTAAAAAATATATATGTACCTATATAAACAGTTAACCGACTACTTCGTTTATGTATGAGCTATCATCGCTGCAATTATCAGGTGAGACAATATTGCTGTAATGAGATTCTGAAGTTCCTGGCCGATTGAATGTCTTCTGTTGGATAGGAGGTAGATTTGAACTCGAAGGCACGTTATAGTTCATATTTGAAGTAAAATATCTATCTTCTGCTGATATCCTTTTTCTCATGATGGTGTCTTGTTTAGTCGTGCAGTCCGATTGCAGTCGGTGTGCAGTTCACACGACTGCACGCCGACTGCAATTGGACCGCAGGGTTGGTTTGCAGTTCTATTGCAGTCGTGCCAACTGCATTCAAACTGCATCCGAACTGCAGATTTGCAGTTGGATTGCAGTTGAAATGCAGTCCGTCTGTCTAGAGCCTAAGTACGACAACTTGTTAGGTACCTACTGCTAATCCAATTTTCTCAGGGCTGTTATCATAACCGAATGAAGATTACCTAGGTAGGTACTTATATTTATTTGCTTATTTAGTCAAACCTAGTGCGTACCGCCTACCTACAGATATTAGTGGACATGCATGGCTGGTCATACCTACATGGCATACCTATCTACTTATACGGTATAAATTCTATACCACATGCGTAAACATGGTATTAGAACCTAAAGTAAACGTACCCAGGTGAAAAGAGAAATATCAAGTCGCAACCAATAACGTTCGTAGGTCTCTCCAAAAAAATAAAAAACTTTTCTTACCCTCAGATCTCGCAACTTCATCCCCCACTTTGTTTGGCGCAAGTCTTCCCGTCCTTGCGGCATCGGGTTGAGTCCATGGAGCAACCACCTGTACGTGTGCGGCATGGACAGCCATAGTGTGCTGGTGATGGAGCGCGCGCAGGCCAAGATCATCACGCGGCTGAGCTGCGACGAGATGCTGTGTCCCGTGCAGATCGCGTTCATGAAGAGCTTGGGGGAGATCTATGTCACAGGTGAGTGTTCTCTTGTTAAACACTCGGCGGGGTGAGTCCGTGGAGCAATCACCTGTGGGTACGTGTGCGGCATGGACAGCCACAGTGTGCTGGTGATGGAGCGCGCGCAGGCCAAGATCATCACGCGGCTGAGCTGCGACGAGATGCTGTGTCCCGTGCAGATCGCGTTCATAAAGAGCTTGGGAGAGATCTATGACACAGGTCAGTGATCACTGTAGAAATGTAGTTGGCTACTAGCAGTGGACCTCTATAAAACGATTATTGAAGTTAGTTCTTATAATACCCTCTTTACTTATTTTGGGTTAATACTTGTCGGATTAAGATCATAATTTTATAAGTAGGAGAGCCTCATAGATGATCTCCATCTAGATCTTTTAATTAAGAGTTCCTCTTCTCTCTTCCATTCTGCGGAAGGTGATATAGTAGTAGTACTTAAGCTACTGACTTAAATCAACTTAGCTGTTGTCAACATAAGTATTCTGATACCCAAATGTGTTGAGGGGTAATTAGTCGACCGCAATGACCTGTGTCTCGCCAACTGATCAAGTGATCACGTATCCGACTATAAGTATCACTAAGTAGTAGCAGCAGCTTCTGCTGACGTTCATATTTATACGTAGAAGAGATCTCCAGTTGTTTGTAGGTAGGCACTTGTCAAAGCGTGACCCTTGATCCTTGCGCAGAATGGGGCAAACGTGAATATGATTTATTACGCCAGATACGGCTAATACTGCAAATATGAAAACCTTAAGCAGCTGCTAGTGTATTAGGTTGGTTCTTGTTATATTCTTCTAATCATATGTTCTATATGTATCTATACCTATAGATAATTATTACCTACTTCATCTCTACCCCAGGATATCTGTAAAATCTTGTCCAATGTTTAATCTTAACCCCAATGTCCATCGTCATCTCTGCTGGATAGCAAAACTATTACCACATTTTTGATGTAAAACATGTATAGCCGCGGGTAAAACTGATTGTTGGCGTAGCGACGCATGCCGCTATACGATGGTATATATAGGTATATACAGTCTATTATGTATTTTTTCATGCCATATTTAGTTCCTGTCGTAATCTGTTCTTTTATGCATATTACTTGCACAAAATAATTTCGATGTTTCACATCTGCCAGGCGTCCGTGACGGCCCACAATTTCTTTTTTTGCTAAGGCATGCGTGCCAGAAAATGTGAAACAATTTATTTCTTGACTGTTCATCATCTCCCTGCTCCTATGTCCAGTACCTATGTCCTTATCTCATTGTTCTTCATGGATCGCGGAATCAGCGCAACTTTTCCTTATTCCATTCTCTCTTATCAACCGTCTTGCTATCATACACTCCCTTTTCTGCCATTCCTTACACAGTCTATCTATTTTGTAGTACATTTTGTATTCTATTACGTTTGGCATACATCAACATTTTATTTTCACCACTTAATAAAAATTCTACAATCTCCTTGCAGACAAATGGAAGCACTGCATCCACGTGTTCTCCAAAGACGGTGAATATCTGCGCAGCATAGGGCAGAAAGGCGGCCGAGTTGGAGCGTTTCGGTCGCCAGAGGGCATTGCCACAGACAACGCGAATCAGCTCATCTATGTCGTCGACACTGGCAATGATAGAGTGCAGGTATAGATAAAATACCTATCTTGTTTTATTATACGTTAACCTGCTTATTTTCAATAATGAAAACCCCATCAAAATCCCCCCCAATCCCCATCCAAATCGGATCGTTAGTTTTTGAGAAAAAACGGATACAGAACCTCATTTTTTTGAAGTCTATTTTTCTAAAAAAAAAACTAAAATTCTATTTTTAAGCAGATTAAAAATAGATTTTTAAACATTGACTGACAGTAGGTATAACCAACCGGTACCTAAAGGCAACCCAATATGCTCGTCTTGTTTTACATTATTTATATAGATATGGGACTTGAACGTAGGTACCTAGCGGCGAAATTGTGGGTGAGGATTCAAGACCTATTGGAAGCTACCAAAATAAATGATAAAGCCCCAGAAAGGAATTTATCGGCTTCTTTCCAACATGATTATTAATGCGAAAGTTTGTGAGGATGGATGGATGGATGTCTGTTAGGTACTCTTTCACGTCAGAACGGCTGAACGGATCTTGCTGAAATTTGGCAGAGATAGGTTGGACTGGAATAACACATACGATACTTTTTATCCTGGGAATATGTTCACTTGGGATAATTTTCGACAATCACGCGGGCGGCAACTAGTTTACAATATATTAGTCTTATAAAATCACTGGTATTAATAATATGTCCTTCTAATTAATGCACCAGCTGATCAGGGCTTATGTGATCGAATGACAACGATACTGAAGATTACTTAATACTACCAAAAGATAGCATATTATATACGCAGTTAATCGGTACCTTGCTCTTGAAATTCGTACATTTGTTTATAAATACATGACTAACATGATAATTTTGATATCAATTTTCCTGTTATAAACTTTACAAACATACCTAAAATAAGATCATCTGTCGAAATAATTGAACATTAAGGTAATATTGAATCTAATGTGGGATACATTCACTTGCAAAATCGTCATCCAGCAATGGTCCTTATGTCGTGGCCATATCATATAATGGTTGGCCACATCATGAAGTTATCAATTCTATAAGGCCACGAAATTTACATTTTGAGTAAATCCGTCTGTTTAGCAGGTTAGGATTGCACATGATAAATATGACTCGCACTTTGAAATAAATCAGACGCAAACATCAATCATTAAAGCCATTATTACATTTTTCCTGCTATCAAAATACCCATTATCTTGCTAATTCGAGTTTCGCTGAATTTCAGATAATCCAACCGGATGGCAAATATGTTGATCAAATCGGTGTAGCGGTGAAACAGCAGGCGTCGCTTGCGCCTTCTGTTTGGGAGACCAAAGAGATCCTATGCACCGAACTAAACGCACCAACCAGCGTCGCCGTCACAAGCGACCGTGTCGTGGTACTTGACAGCGGAAACGGACGGATCAAAGTGTACAACAAACAAGACAAAAGTAAAATTACTGAGTTTGGGTCCATGGGACAAAGGAAAGGACAGTTCAGACACCCTGAAGTCTTAGCAGTCGACCCTATGGGATACATCCTAGTGGGAGACTCGGGTAACTGCAGGGTCCAGGTTTTCAAACAAACAGGACAACTCATCAGGGTCTTTGGAGGTCTAGGCAGCCAACCGGGAAAGTTCGGCTGGATCTCAGGTATACACGTCACCAAACAACTGGACATTATTATCAGTGATACTAAAAACCACAGCGTCAACTTTTTTTAACAGATGTATTAAAATTATAACAATTTATTTCAATATAGAACATTATGTCACAATGTAAAGTAAATTAAAATATGATTGAGATAATATAGCACTGAGATAAGTATACAAATAAAATTATTTTTATTTAATCTATTGTTTTAATTCACAATTTTTAAATTCTGTTAATTTTAATTTAAAAAATACGATGCAAAATTAATTTACAGAGATTCTTAAGACGACTAATATTTGACGAAAATATAATTTTCTACCTAACTTATACAAACCACAATAATTTCAAGTGGTAAACGAGGATTTTAATTTGTAACTGATAGTTATTTTAATTTAACAGTATTCTCTCTCTAAGTTCAATTTAATTGTTATGTGCTTAAATTAATTTAATTATTATGAGATTTTAAAAGATCAGAAAAGCCAACTTTCAAGTCGAAATTAGACCTTTCTGTAATTCATTATTAAGGAATATTTACTTCGTTAATATTTATATTGATTAATGTATAAATACGGTGTTGATTTAAAACTTCTTTACTAACGTACGATTTTGAAAATCATCAATTTACGCTATTTCAAATCAACAGCCTGTATGAGTATTATTTTACTGCATATTATCATTGGACGTCACATCTACAATTCCATTATATTCATACAAAGTTATGATAAAGGATAAGTGCTAATAAAAAAATATACAAGGTGTAATATTTCAATATGAATGAAATCATTTTTACAAAATTATCTAATATTGCTAAAATATTTAGGTACAGGCTTTCTTACAGAAAGTAATACGACTGATTATTGCTGCGATTTTTCAAAACTTGATGCGTACTTTACACCCTGTATATTCGAAATTTAATAACATACAACATTTATAGACAAAAATCTATGGTCTGGTTACAACATTCAATACTAAGGGTATGGCTCAAATCAGTCTCGAGCAGGTGGTTTGACATTACAATTATCTACAGTTAATAGTTATTTACATTATCGAAACTGATTTTCATAAATTTAAACACTAAAAGAAACCAATGACATGTTTAACTTACATTTTAGATCTTAAAATTATAACTTAAAGCCACATTCATATATTTAGTCCCGAAATTATATTTTACATAAAATTGTATTCATGTATACTTTACGAAAAATAAAGAATTTATGGTTAAAATAATTTCGAACATCGATTAATCTCGAATTTGAACCTAAACATAATAATATAAAATAATACGCGTTAAAGATCTTGAAACATGATGCTTGTTCACAAAGTAATACAAAGTGTTAGAGTAGCAAAAACAGCAAAAATGTGTGAGTCTTAAATACGTGAAAACCTTGCAATAATTACAGATAATTTAGTTTATACAGCGTACATTACTTTACCGCTTTTAAGGCCATTGTTTTATTGTTTTGTAGGCCAAAAAAAAGTTAGCATTTGAACACAACATGTTGAGGTGCAGTTTTCTTTAATCGGAATGGCGAGTGCACAGCAACTAATTGATGCATGTAGGAACATTACGTAGTCATTGCATGAAACAAATCTAATGAGCCTAATACATCCGAGTAACGATAATCATGCAAAACTTCATTACCATTCAACAAATGTATTATTTCAATGCTATATCCATATAAAAATATGGAATGGCCAGTCTAACACAGTAACATGACATGATACTAAAAATAAATAAAATTAACTTTGTGACAAGAAATCATAGTGGAGAAGCATAGCTAACATCACAATGGCAAAATAAAATAGTAGTCACCTCACCACCAATTAATTTGGCGCGACACAGCACCAGGCAAGGGACACAGGGGATTCGGTCAGGGGTCTAGATTGTCTATGGGATCTAGGATGACCGGCAAGGTTGACACCTAGTTACCGGGTGACTCTCGCCGAGGACCACTGAGTCGTTCTCTGCAGGAGGACCCTCACTGTTGTCGTGTTGTCTCTGTAATTTGAATTATTGTAATTTTTTATTATTTTTTTATATTGTAACATTTCTTTAAAAAAAACATTAAAAAAATTGTCCAACGGTGACAAAATCAGGTTACAAGCTACCGGAGTTAAAGACTCCATAATCAGGACGTCACATTGCGAGTCGTGTCGAGGAGTACCTACTGCGTTTTGTTTCAAGCCCTTATTCTAAGCGCTCAACGTTAACTTTGACAGGTTCTCGGCCTCGGTAGATGTTGTTCACCATCATCTACTGAAGACTAACAGTCTGAGTTTCGAATTATTACTATCATTAGTGCTAAATATAAAATAAAGTTCACTATCGTATGTTTTTTTATTTTTAATAAAACTTTTTTTGTTTCCAAGTCTCGAGCATAGCCGAGCGTGCGGCATGCGAAGCAAGTGTTCCTAGTTGATGTCCTTAGGGACTAGAGATCGACCGAAGGTTCAGTTTTAGTCAGTTTCGGAACAAAAATCTAGTTTTGGCCAGTCTCTGTTTCGGCCAAAAATTTACCGAACCTTCGGCCCCGCCGAATCTGTGTTCATTGCCGTTCGTCGTCCTTCGGCTAGCTTCGGGTGCGTTCGTTGCCTGTGATCGCTAGTTAGGATTTTTTTAACAAACCGAACAACATAAGATCGCAATAAATAATATTAATCATAAGAATATTGTGAGCAACATAATTAAAATATTACTATTTTTGGTTTCGATTTTGGCCGAAACTGAGAATAGAAACTTTCCGGTTTCGGTTTCATCTGAAAATTCTGTTTCGGGCGGATACTATTAGGGACCATTGATGACCATTACACTGCCAGCCATAAATATGTAGAAATGAAGGTTCGGTTTCGGCTGAAAATCCTGTTTCGGGCGGATACTATTAAGGAACATTGATGACCATTACAGTGCCAGCCACAAATATGCCTATTCTATTCTTGACCTAAAAAATATTTATTTAATACTAACTTCTGCCAGTGGGTTTGCTCGCATGAAAGTCAAAATTTATCCCAAAGGAACAAACTCTACTCTTGAAAACTCTACTCTACTCTCTCTCTTGAAAATAAAACTTTTGAACTACATTGGATAAGCTTTAATCCGTTTTTCAATAAATTCAAACACCGAAATACTGATTACTGATTATAAAAACTAAACAGACATAACGTAAGCTGTGCAAGTCAAGCATGAAACATAACAATAGCAGTTTCAGTAACAAAAACATGAAACTCTATTGAGACATGAAGGTGTTTCCTAATGTTTCCAACATTAGTCACCCGTGACTGCTAAGAAATAATGAATTCCTTATGAGTTACATTTTGCAAATAAACTACAAGACAGCTCAATTCAAATAATCCAATCACATATTGGATTTTATTTATTTATTTGAAAATCAAAAAGGTATCACATTTGTTCCTCTATCTTTTGGAGGAATAAATTAAAAAAAAAAAATTAAAATATAATTTGTCACATTACATTTTTAAAACTTTCTTAACAAAAATTGTTATACTATAAATGTATTTGCCAGTTTGTCTAGTTGCTACCTTCCTGTGTCGTTTTTCTTAAGAGTATGGTAATACTGAAATTCAAATTGATTTCACTTCCATTTGAATCACACTACATTGTAAGCAAAATCAATTTATTAAGGTTGACAGATACTTCAGCTAATCAGTTGCAGAAAATCTCTGTTGCCTGTTTGAGTAATGATTTATTTCACTTTGTTTTTATAATACCCTGTGGTGGAAAACACTGGTATTCAGCTGCATTTGGTTAGACTGTAAGCGACCCAAACATAGTAGGGAAAAGGTTATGCAGATTGATTACATACTTTGTAACAATAGTTTTAAGGTGTTTCATTAAATAATAAAAAAATACCTTTAATTCTGTAGCCAAACTGCGGAATGTGTCTTCAACATTTGTGTTGTCCTTTGCAGAAGTCTCCATAACAAACATTATTTCTGGCACATAACGGCAGAAAGACTGCGGCTCATCAGGCTCCACTTCCCGCTGGTCCGTGAGGTCACACTTGTTACCGATGAGTGATACTATCACATTGGATGACGTGTACCTTCGTACTTCTTCAATCCATTTTTGTAGGGACAAAAATGTTGACCTCTTTGTGATGTCATATACTGGAATTTGGAGAACATATTATATGTTTAAATATATTTCATAGACAAACAACACAACACACTTGAGAGGTTTGAGTTAAGAATCCTACTATAATGCCAGGTTTCGATAGGTTTTCAGGCTACACTTGAGTTTGAGAAGTACTCAACTTCAAATGCTTAATTTAGATATTGAGGATTGAGGTATCACAAAAGGGGTGTTACAATTAGGTGCGTGATTAAAATAAAAGAATAGAAGATTGTTGAATTTAACCATGACAATAGGATCCTATGGTAAAACCATGTATAATAAGAGTCTATTATCCTTTTCTTTATCTAATGAAGTATGTTTACATATGTTTATTGATATCATTATTGAATGCATTACAAATTAAACTTATGAGTTGCCATGCATAAACTAGATAAGACAATATCAGCATCCAATTATAGCTCTGTCATGATATAAGCTACAGTAACCATGAACATATCGATTATTTTGTAACTAAGTACGAAATTAGTTTATTATTTGTCATTTCTATGCACTCATTTTACTGTCATGCATGAGTCATAATATAGCTACAGCTGAGTTTTTAACCAGGAAATTTAATATCGTGTGGGCGTACATCGCATACTAACCAATAATTACACCATTCGCCGAGCGGTAGTAACTCTGGGTGATAGTTCTGAAGCGCTCTTGGCCCGCAGTATCCCATATCTGAAGCTGAAATATGACATGTTTATTGTTTTGTATTTTTATGTTACGACGCATTTACATTATAAGATTATATAATTAGACTAACCTTGACTTTCTTCCCATCCACTATCAGTGTTTTCATTGAAAAGTCTACGCCTATTGTATTTCCGTGCCTTTCTATGAAATTACCAGATTTCAACCGTTGCACAATGCATGTTTTTCCGGTTCCGCAGTCACCAATAAGCACTATTTTGAATAAATAGTCAAATTGCTCGTCTGGCACACTCATTAATGTATTAGGATTACGGCTGCTCATGATTTAAATTAAATTAAATGCTTAATAAAGCTTTATGTTTACCTTGTTTACTTGACTTTTAAATTGACAGCCATTTTCTATTTTGACATTTTCTTTTTTAATTTATTTTTTGTCGAATTTGACATCGTGGTTATTGAGCATAGTCATAAATATCACTATCAAACAATCTAGAATGCAAGTTACAGTTTCCAAAGTCTTGAAAAGCATTCCTCACATATCGAAAATACATATTCCAGTTATTTTTCAAGTCACACATAACCACCCAGGACAAATCTTTGTGTGATGAGCATGATCATTTGTTCTGTGTCTGGGTGTAATTTGTCTATAATATGTATGTATTTAGAAATATATAAGTATGTTTATCAGTTGTCTGGTTGCCATAGCACAGGCTCTGCCTAGTTTGGGATCGGATGACCGTGTGTGAGTTGTCCCAA
>NDFZ01005274.1:0-68653 GCA_002192655.3 Mamestra configurata | reverse complement strand
TGGTTAGTGACCCTGACTGCTAAACCGGAGGTCGTGGGTTCGATTCCCACCCAGGACAAATCTTTGTGTGATGAGCATGATCATTTGTTCTGTGTCTGGGTGTAATTTGTCTATAATATGTATGTATTTAGAAATATATAAGTATGTTTATCAGTTTTCTGGTTGCCATAGCACAGGCTCTGCCTAGTTTGGGATCGGATGACCGTGTGTGAGTTGTCCCAACATATTATTATTATTTTTATTTATGGTATAGCACAGGGACGCCAATTGATAAAATCAAAACGTAACTGTAATTTTGACAGAGTTTTTGGCGGGATTTTGTCGAAGTTTAGCGGTGGATATTGTGATGTAAATTGGTGTAGTTTTCTGTTACAAGTGTCCACGCACCTGGAAAATATGTGGATTAATTCAAACAGGCGCGATCTCGGTTAAGTGAAGCTGAAAATTTTATTTTAGTATTAACTACCTCACTCGAATCGACATATTTGTTACCAGATACTCCAAAAACCATTAGAATGTGTTAAATCCGCATTCCAATGCAAAACACAACAAAATAGACATCAGACTAGGCAATATGGTCAAAAAACTGTAGCCTTCACGAAGGGGTGAAAAAAAAAGAAAAAAATGACATTGACGTTTGACATATTCATTGAAAGTAGATAAATAAAAACTTCAAATAATATGTTGTGTTCTTTCGCTCGTAAATACTCAATAAATTAAAATTAATTTGTTAAAAAATGTATCTAAAAAAAAGCATTTATTGTGCTCTACTCTCTATAGCTGCGAGCTTATCATTTACTTACGGCATTGAGGTAAGCAAACCCACACAACACAATCAAGTAAATTGCTAATGAGATCACGAACTTTATCATGGTTATCATTATTTCCAGATACCGGAAGATTTCCAGAAGTCCAACCACTCGAACAACTGGGCAGTGTTAGTGGACACATCTCGGTTTTGGTTCAACTATCGTCATGTAGCGAACGTGTTATCTATTTACCGTAGTGTGAAGCGGCTTGGTATACCGGACAGTCAGATTATCCTGATGATATCTGACGATATGGCTTGCAACCCTCGGAACCCGCGTCCTGCCACTATATTCAACAATGCCCATGAACAAATTAATGTGTATGGAGATGATGTTGAAGTGGATTACAGAGGATATGAGGTTAGAATATTATGTTATCTTGAAGGAACTTTGGCTATCTTGACCTTTATTTATTTGGGCGTTTCCTTGGTAACTAGTATAGCTATGGCCCATTTATTTTGAAAAATGTGGTTTTGGTGTTTACATTTCTTAATAATTAGGAAGGAAAATGTATGGTTGACTTAGCAACCAAAAAATGGCGAGTACTATTTCCTGTAGGGGACTTAATTAAAGGCAAAATACATATAAATAAAACTCCTCATTTAATTAAATCATTATTTTGTAAATGGTTACAGGTCTCTGTAGAAAACTTTGTCCGTTTGCTGACTGGCAGAGTTCCTCCTGACACTCCTCGATCCAAGAGGCTACTGACAGATGAAGGCAGCAACATATTGATCTATCTCACAGGACACGGAGGTGATGGATTCCTTAAGTTCCAGGATTCTGAGGAAATCACCAGCCAAGAGTTGGCGGATGCTCTTGAGCAAATGTGGGAAAAGAGAAGGTAAAGATTGAGCTGTATTAGTATTTAAGCAGAAAGATAATATCTACTGTTGGATAAAGGTCAGCCTCAAGTGTCACCAAATCACCCAGTCCTATGCTTCTCACATTCAGCAGATTGGGCTATTTTATATAATTGAATTGTAAAACAAATTCGGGAAAAGATAGACAGTAGTAAAAATATTTAAGTGTCACAAATTGAACAAGCCAGTTATGTGGAGAAATTGAAGTCTTTCAAGTAATTGCAGTGGGCATTTGACGATTTGTCACATAAGCCAGCAAATTTTCATTCAAATTGGCCTATGTGTAGTTTGACTGTAATAGTAGTTTATTTAAAGAAATAGGTTTTCCCATTCAGCATAAAATAAAACAAGCAAAACCAAATGAAGACAAAGAAAACAAATATTTCCTTCTAATAAGCCCTCAATCTTTCAAACCCTAAGGTCGACTGGTAGAAAATGCCTAAGGCATTAAGTCCGCCTTTGTACAGTGTTTTTACTAGTGCATAAAGTTTTAATAAATAATAAATAAATCTTTATAGTCCTGCAGCCCTACTACAACGTGCTAATACCATGCAAATCCGATGATGTAAACGGGATAGTGCTACTCGCCATGTATCGCTCCTTCTCCCTCTTAGAGCGGAATCAATATTGTTTTAAGACTTCATAGTAGACCCTGACCTTTTATTCCAGTATAATAAATTATATTTTTTTAATTTTCAGGTACAATGAGATATTTTTCATTATTGACACATGTCAAGCATCATCTATGTATGAGAAGTTCTATTCGCCAAATATATTAGCTACTGCCTCAAGTTTAGTGGGTGAAGATTCTCTTTCTGTAAGTATTCATCTTACCTTTGCTTTTTATTACAGTATTTTATTTATTCTCTAAGCAGTCTGGCCTAGGTGTATTGAGTTGGCCAGTTACTGTTTGAAGAACTGGGTTCTGACTCATTGGAAATAGTCATAACTAGTACTTGCTGTGCAGTGCAGAAAAGTTGCTCCATTTAAAATAAAGGTATTCAGCTGCGTGGAAACCAGAAACTGATCCCAGCATGGTGTGTGGTTCTCCAATCTTACCCAGCCCTAGCCCTATGCCTAAAATAAAATACCTACTTACTTTTTTTTTCATGTGGGTGTATATTTCATAAAGTTGTTATTATTTACAGCATCATGTAGACTCGGCTATAGGGGTTTACATTATAGACAGATACACATACTATGTGCTGGAGTTTTTGGAGAATGTTCATCCTAACAGCAAAAGAAGTATGTCAGAATTTGTAAGTATCCATACTAATCCATACCATACTTAGATTACTTAGTATACTAATATTATAATATGCAAAAGAGAGTCTCTGTCTGTCTGTTTGTTATATTTTCACATTTTAATGGCTGAATGGATTGTGGTGAAGCTTGGCACAGAGGTAGACTATGTCTTGGATTTTTCCTTGTGATAATTTTCACCTATTATGCTGGCGAAGCGGCCTGGCAGAAGCTTGTACTTCATTATTTCCTTCTTTCTTTAAAATAAAAACGTTAAAGTAAAACCAGAGACTTAGTTAATTGCTTTATTCTACAGTAGAAAACATAGACCAAACCAGTTTGACATAATTATCACAAAATATAATCTATCAGGCAAAATAAAATGATATCTTTCTACAAAAAGATATGTAGTATTATGGCTTTGTTTCGAAATTTAATGCCTCAAACCCAATGCGAATTCCTGCTTTCAGCTGGCCGTCTGCCCCAAAAGCGCGTGTCTATCGACTGTGGGAGTCCGTAAAGACTTGTTCAAACGCGACCCTGACAAGGTGCCCATCACAGACTTCTTCGGCTCGGTGCGACCTGTGATCATCACTACAGACCCTATTGATATACTGGATACTCCTAAGAGAAAGAAGAAGCCTGAGTAAGTATTGTCATCCATACTTATATTCACTAAATAAATGCGAAAGATAAGGGTTGCTAGGGACCGAAATCAATGGAGGATTTTAGAGGAGGCCTTTGCGAACAGGCACACTGAGCTTCGAGACTTACTATAAGCAAAACAAGCTCAGGATAAGGAGGCTGATTGAGATTGATGCGAAAGTAGCTCTGTCTCTCTGTCTGTATGTTACCTCTTCACCTGCACGCAAAATACGCGCTTAGTCGTGGAGTTGCGGAAACCAGCCCGAGTTACATACATACATACATACATAGAAGGAACACGGATGGGTTTTAGTCAGTAAGAGTCTGACACGCCCTTCCGCTCCACCCAGAGCAGAAGAAGTCATTTGATGATTTCCCAACCTTAAAAAAAAAGCATTCTATGTGTATTGCAACAGCCACACTGTAATCGGCCTATAAGGCCTATGTCCAGCAGTGGACGTCTTTCGGTTCATATGATGATGTTATGTATGTAGTATAAATGAAATTTCGAGCATAGTATACCTGAAATAACCATTGTTTCATGATCTTCGTAAAGTTTACTCTTACAAAAGGGTTTTCTAAAAAAAAAGTTATTGTTTCCTAATACATAAACTTTTCTTTTTCAGGAACAAAACCAAAGTGCCAGAAAAACGAGAATATCTACCTCAGTTCCCAATGCATCTAGTCCAGAACACAAAAACCGGTTAGCATAAGTCAGTATTGTTAACATTACTAATTTTAAATAAATAAATATTTAAATTATTACCTTTGTTTTAACGTGAGGAGCTTGTGGTTAAAGAATAACAGCCGCATGGGTCGGTCTTCAAGGTTAAGCAACGCTTGCAGAGGTCGGTCTGTGGATGGGTGACCATCTCAACGTACCATATAGTGTTCTCGGTGCCTCGGAAAGCACGTTATGCCTTTGGTCCCGGCTGTCATTTGTAGATCTGTGGCAGTCGTTACGGGTTGTCAGAAGCCAGAAAATCTGACTCCAGTCTTGCCAGGAAGTACCGTGTTACATAGTTAATGGATTGTGGAGGTCTGGTAGGCAGCCGCTCCATATAAAATACTGGTAATCAAGTTGAATCCGGTTTGACTGGAAACCGACCCCAATATAATTAGGAAAAGGGTAGGCAGATGATGATATTTGTTTTAACGTCTTTAAAACGATGTTATACTGATGGGTGGTTTCTAAATTCAAATTCTTAAAAGAAGAATAAAGAATCTTCTTTGATTAGTGATGAAACCAAACATGTGGCTACTTTTTTTTGTAATAAGTAGTGAATGCTAAAGTTTTGGATACTTTTAGGTCAAAATATCCTCAGTTGTATTTGTTAGAACTATTCCTGTCTCTTTCCCGCTGCACTGATATAGTTTGCTTTTTTATTTTTGGGTGAGAAATCATCAAATGACTGCTTCCGCTCTGGGCGGAGCGGAAGGGAGTGTCAGACTGTTACTGACTAAAACCCATCAGTGTTCCTCCTAATGCCAATTGCGTTCCAGGGCCGCGTTAACTCTTTGGAACAAATTCACCAACAGTCTGCGTTTAACCCTTGTTATATACCTATATATATATAGGATACGTTTGACACGCGTGTTTCGAATTCACCGCTCGTGAAAATCAACCGCAGGCGGGAAGATCAGGATCGTCCACACTCCAGGACTTCACGCACGCGGCGCGAACCAACCGCTTACTGCTAGCCTGCGTTTTACTCTCGCCGCCGCGCCGGCGGGCTTTCGGTGGTCTCCTCTGACCGCTATTTGACTTAACTGTGCCTAGTGAACTAGTGCTTCAATACTGGGAGCTGAAGAGAAGTGCTGCTAAACAAGAGAGAACGAGTCCGAGAAACCCACCTCGTGAGGTTAGTCGTAGTATATTTTCAGTGCAGCCTTCCGAACCGTCCTATGCTAGGTACCTACAGAGCAGTCTGCAGTTCAATTCACTGCTGCAGCCCTACTATGATGTGCTAATGCAATCCAATTCCGATGACGTAAACGAGATAGTACTATTTGCTATGTATAGCTCCGTCTCCCTCTTAGAGCGGAATCATGATCGTTTTAAGACTTCATAGTAGGGCCCCTGGTCCTTCAATGAACTCCTAAGGAGTCATCCACCCGCTATATAATTTTGACAGTTTCCGACTGAGAAACGAATGCAAACGTTGCGTTGTTTAAAAATTACTAGAATTGGCCCTCAGGTGTCGGCGCGGCAGCGTGTTCAGCCGGTCGATTCTGTAAACATGTCGAATTGAAGGCTATAAGTTGACTGCTGCGCCCTAACAGGGTAATGTATTCACAAAGTTTAGTTAAGTCTGTAACTGTGTACATTGTGTGCAATAAATAAATAAATAAAATAAGGCTTGGGTTAAGTGATCATGAGGTGACCTGTCAAACCATACAATCAAGAAGTCTTGATTTTATGGATTGACATTCTACTTGATCACGAAGTGAGCTTTCATTCCATCTTGATTATATTGATTGATACCTCACCTCGTGATCACGACATGTTTACAGAATTGACCGCCTGTTCATATTGCGTGACCGCCGCGCTGACACAAGCCCCAGAGGTCTAAACTAGACTAAGTTCAAGATCATTTACAACATTTTAGCTAGTAGTAGTAGGCTTATTTGGTGTACTTGTCAAACCGGTTAGGCGACAGAATTTGTGTAAATAGTGTCTTAAAATGAGTTAGTAAATGTGTCAATAGTCGGATTTGTTGGGCGTACACAAGTCCACGGCATAGGCGGTAGCGTTTTTGCTTACGTATTCTTATTAAAAGGCACGCATTTTACACATCTTAGTATACATAATAGGGTCTCCATACAAGTATAATTAATTTCCTCAGTTATGCAAAGTAATCTTAACCCTTGATCGCACTCTGTTCTCTAACAAGGGTTTTAAATATTCATAAGGTTCAATATTCTTAGTTTTATTGGCTACTTTATATGAGCCTTCCAGAGGGTTAGACCAAGAGCTAAGCTAAGTTAGTTTAACTTAGCTTGGTTTACTCCCAGTACCATGTCGAAAATGGCTTAGGTACCGGGTCTCAAGTTAGTTCAATAAAACCAAAACATATTAAATAGTCAATTTTATTTTTCTATAAGTACTAAGAATAATTCTTTCAACATTATTATAAACACAACCGACTCAGTTACCGTTGGAATCTATAACGCATTACGTAATAATAGCAACGATTGTGCATGCATTCGAGTCTCACAGTCAGCTATGAGATCAAAACTATAGGACTATAGCACCATTACAGTTACTTTCATAGGCCATAACTTTTTGGTCTAATTCATTCCGTATCAACTATTTATGTATCTAAGTAAACCTCACTAAGAGCAAATTATTAGTAGGAGTACTATGTGGAAAAGTTTAGTATAAATGGCGTATTTAACGATAATTAAATTGTCTTAAACTGAATTACAGTTAGCTACGACTAGTGAATTTAGTTCTACGAAAAGCTAAAGAATTGTTCTTTACTTTTACTGGCAAAGTTGACATGTAGTTATAACTACTTTTTCACTTCTAAAGTCTTTAACGCTAACGAGTCCTTTAGAAAACTATCAAAATATTCTGTGCACGAAGGAGCCGGCCGGCCTAGGAATACATCACTATGGGCATATTACTTTCCTCTATGCTATGGGCCAAGCGGCCATCTTTCTTTTGTGTTTTTTTAACTGTTTCGGAATTCAAAGTTTTACTTGAATTGAACATTGGCCTTTTGGCAGACTCCTTAACACACATTACACATTTTAATCTTGTCAGTGAATAATTTTGTATTATAAGGATAATAAGCATAATTTCGATGTTACAATGACGCGATCATGAATATATTCATAAAACCAGGTAACTACGTATAAAATAGTCTAAGTACTAAACGACCGTGACCGAATTATAAGTTATTAAAATTCATAGCTATGGTAATTGGGGAATTAATTGTGAAGAATACAATAATGAACATTGAAAACTATAGATAGGTGGTAGGTACGTTATCATTACACAACAATTCCTACATTCAAAAAAGTCAAACGAAACAATTCTTGTAGTTTATCATAATATAGATACTATATTTGTACTTATTACATAATAAATATTATCAACTATTTATTTACAGGTGTAGAGGGATCAGAGAGGGATCTAGGGGGAGGTGGAATCGGAGATTTTTAAGGGTGTGAATTTAGTTGTCTGGATTTACCATAGACAAAATTTATTATTAGCTAATTATTGTTATTTTTGAAATTGGAATGTTAAGTTCATATTGGATTAACTTTTTATAAAATGATACGCAAAAAACATAAAACAACCAGGGTAACCACTTGAATCTGTTATAACTAGATGTCAAAGGCGTTAAGGCTAGGTCCAATAGGAAGCTGTGACGGGTGGGCCAATTTTGGGGACTTTTTTCATGTAACTTTTGACGTTCAAAAAGTATTGATTTTCAGCCTAGTTTCAATAAATGACTTTTTAGTTTTTTTGGTACTTACTGTTAAAACTGTTCGCATTTATAAGAGTTAAAAACAAAGTTTAATGTTTACAACGAATAAATTAAATATCCTAAAACGACGACATGGCAAAAATATTTTTTTTAAACGAAAATATCATTTATTAAAAAAATAAAAATATTTCCTAAAATCTCTTGACTACGTTCTGTGTTTGATTCAATTACAACAACAAATTAATGATCTCAACAACTAATTACACGTTTGAAACTCTTTGATTCAAATTATCACATTCTCATATAAATCGTACTTATAAAATGCAACGGTAACAATTATTTATTCCTAAATCTAAAAAGGCCAACTTGGCTCTTTGCCTCTTAATTTAAAAAAGAAAGTGCAAACGAAACAAGCTCGCCTGCCTTTAATCTTAAATGCCATAACTATACCTACTTAGTGACTTCGTTTCTCATATAGGTACATACATTATTTTCCATATTTCTATAATGGAAGCACTAAGGAATTTTGTTTGCGTTATAAAACTAAAACATTATTTACATTAATTTGTCTTATGCGTCAATAACAACTAAATTCAGCTATTAATTCTACGTATAATTTTGATTAGCTCAACAGTTCGTAATTTTCGTTATCTTAACTCTAACACTAAAACTATGAAGGTGATTGATGAGGCGCCGTAAGATAAACCAGTAAAAATTGATACTGAACCCGTTCGTTGTTGTTCAACTATGTTATCTATAACACTTATCTTATTTTCCCATTCTCTCACAGTTCACAGGCGACGTAGCGGTGTTTGAAAATAGAACTGCACTTTTGACAGCTAATAAAAAAAACCTTTTCTAAGTCTATGACTACTCTATGGTGCGGAACCGAAACCACGAAACGCCGTATCACAAAATATATATTTGCTCCGATAACAAATTTGAAAATTGACGCAATGGGCTAGTTTTCACTCGGCCGTTTGATCAATATAATACGTCCATCAATAATTTCTGTGTTACGATCAGTCTTTCCAGCCATTGATGAATAATTCATTGTTTATTCATCAACCATCGTTGCTGCGTTAATGATACATTATCTTGAAGCGTTCAAACTGACTGATTGAGAGTTCATCCGTGGTTTTGTGGTTCCTTGTGATCGAGCATCTCGTAATAGCTGTCTATGGTGTAGTTGAATAGCCCAAAGTCGAACCTGAAAAAGAAATAATGTTGTCGTATTAGGGTATTTTAGAGAATGGGAGCAGTTCTGTAAATTCACTTTATGAAGGACCATCAAATACTCCCAAAAGTACAATCAATCTGCGTTGCCTTTTCCCAAATATTTGTGCGCTTCCCGTGCGGCTGATATCTACCTATTATATAGCCACAATCTCCTCCCAAAAATACAAGGAAGAGACAAAATGTACGTACCTATACAAAGCAAAGAGGCCGTCAAGGTGCCATCTTTCAAGTCGTGAATAAAGATGGCTGATGGTATGCATATTGATGCCCTTCCCGCTGTTGCGCCACTCGGGCTTCACGACGTCTTGCAGGTGAGCTAGCTGGATCAGGTACTTCTGGTCCTCCTGTAAACATCATACAAAAAAAGAGCCCTTAAAAAAAAAAAAGGCCAATTCTCAAGAGAGGCTCCCTGTCCGTACCTACTAAAAATCAAGTCGCAATAATAACGCTGTATCACTTAATGTCAAAAGGGTAATTAGAGGTTTTTTGACAGTTTGCGATGCGAATGAGAACGTTCTTAAAAGTAAAAGAACTGGCAATTACGAGAAAAGTGATCCTTTTGGGAAAAGATTTAAAGTCTCGGATGATTGTGCTATCTAGTGTCCGTAGTTTAAATTTAAACAGGAATGGAAATGCGCCGCCAAACATTATGCCATATATTTAATTATGCCATAAAAAGAATTCAGTGCAACTGTCGGCACGTTCGCTTTCCAAATTGATCTGGGCCACTTTGAATGCAGGATTCTTGCCAACTGTAGAATAAAATGGGCAAACCTTTAATTCCAAAATACTTAATGTTACTGGCAGCTAGTCTAGCCAAGAATAAGTTACTTACATCCAGTGTCTCAAACTTCAGAATAACGTCGAAGTTGAATTTGCACGGCGTGCAGAAAGTGGTATAGGGTGTCCAGTGCATGTCCAGTGATCGTTTTGCGTTCGCTTCGTCTATCACGTACGACACGAACTCTTCAAATACTGGGTACTTTCTCGGGAACTTTTCAGTAGACTTGTCTTTTAGCTGGAAAAATAAAAAAGTTTTTAGTGAATATACCTAAGTAGGAGAAGTTGGCTCATAAAAATTGTGGCTTTTAAAACATGAAAACGTCTTTACATTTCTATATCTCTTTATGATCCTTTGTCCCAACTTGTCGTGGAATGATTTCGGCCACGCGTGTACAATTTTGTCATTGTAAGCGGACGCCAATCTTTCCAAAGGATGTCTGACTATGAGGAATGTGATCGAGTCTCCTTGGGCCTTCTTTATCATTTCTGTAGTGGGCCTCGCGTATTTCCTCCTGGCTAATTCTAGTGGAACTTCTTTTGTTTTGTCTAAGAATGCTGCTGTGTAGTTAGCCATCAGGTTGAAGTTGTACATCCAAGATGTGGACGCCGCTTTGAATACATTGCACCTGAAATGTAAATGAACAAATGAACGAGTTTCTTAAGGTCGTAGTACTAACTAGTCGTTCGTAGTAAGGAAAATAACTAAGTTCGGGCTAAACTCATTTCTGATGCTATCACGCAAATGGGGTAGGTAATTCTAAAAATCCATCAAATTAATTTATTGGCATAGTTTAACTAGAAAGAAAGTACTCCCCAGTAATTCGATTGGTTTGCATGCAATGTCACAGCAAACCACAGGGGTATTAAATACACAACTTCGTCATAAAGATGGCTCCTGATTTTCTAACAGATTATTGAGAACTTCAATCTAATTGAAAATGCGTTATTATCTATGGCAGTGATTACTATCTAAGCTGCAGATAAATGGATAAAGGCCGCTGTTTGCAAATACATGGTCTGATATCTAATTTTCCCAAAACCTAAGAACCCATCACGATAAGACAAAACCTCACCATATGACATGATACTGCCTGTTAATGAGATACTCCCAGGCGTTAGATTTGTGACTGGATGTGTCAAGGCTGTGCTTGGTGCACTCGGCCTTCATGAAGGCGCGTCTAGCTTCCATCCTGGCGTTTACTTCCATGAACTTGTCTCTTGTCAGTAAACCATCATCCCGGGAACCGTTTTCGAAGATGTACTAAAACAAAAGTTTAAAATTAGTTTATGGGTAAAAACATTTTTTTAATTGTTTATGGTGTGACTTTTATGAGGTCAGCAAAAATACGTTGCAATGAATATTGAAAAAAAAAACAAAACTCATACAATAGGTACGTTATTAAGTTAACGTCTCTTGTTTAAATTAGGGTAACTTTAAATATAACTGTAGCTGTGGAAGTGCAAATATTTGTTATGTTTTTCACCTCGAAATTATTTTCATTTTATAGAAAGTAACAGGTCTACAAAATGAAAATAATTTTGAAGTGAACTCCAACAATGATCCAGGATTTTTAAGCCTATTCCGTGTCACATAGCGGTTTGTGGTAGGCAATAGAAACCAGGCCAGGAGCACTGGGTAATCTAGAAGAACATGTTGCAATTATAACTGTGAACCCTTGCCATATTTGTTATTTGTGTTTACATATGCATTTTACAGGTTTTCCCTCACCACGATAAGATAGTAGGTTCGTAAGTAGACCAGACATCTACTTGACCACAAATAGCAGGATAGAGCGATTAAGTTAGCCCGCACCTTTGAGGGTAAAAATAATGAGAATGGTTTTATATGCTTGGGAATTGCCTGCACATTTTAAATAATCCGAAAATACTGGAAAATACCGGGTCATCCTGGATAATTCAACTTTGTTCAAAGTATGTGGGTGCACCCAGGTACCGCTGAAGAGTTTATAGATCTAATATGTCCTAAAACAAAAAAAAAACAATTTCAAAGCTAGGTTTTATAACAGTGAAACCATTTTCAAGCAGTTCAATTATATCATTGTCGATCAGTCCGCAAGTCAAAAAGTTAGTAACGATTCCAGTTCTAAACAAAGAAGTTATCTGGTTCCATCTCTTGATTTAAATCCAAGCTATAAAGAATTGAATCAATCTCGTCGAAACCATAATGAAAACTCAATCTGCAAGTTATTTTAAAGGTCGAACGCGACGCTGACTGAGTGCAAGATTCATTAAACGAATATCCTGCCTTAATTACAACGTGGATGTGTGAGCCAAGACATTCTGTGTTGGATGCTTCATTAGAGGAATATCTTCAACAACGCTCTCAAGCCTTTTATTTTATTAATTCCTCAAAGGGACTTATCTTGATAAAATAAATATATCTACGACGTTTATTTGGAGTGACTTTTAGAAATAATATGGCTATTTTCTTAAGCTCCGTGACGGTTTGGTATACGAGTAGATGGGTGTCATTGCAATTTAAGAGAATCGAGCGGAACAAAATTGAATAAGCTTTATAACAAAGTCTCTTGAAGGGGAAAATCGTATGTTTGTAGGAGTAGATAATCCCTAGGAGTACATTGATCGGATTATTCAAAATTCTTTCACATGTTGTTCTATGTATATGTTACGTTCTACATATATTCACTATCGCTGGCGGGAAAATATATGGTTCTTGATGGATGCCATGAGAGTAAAGTTGTGGATGAAAACTGGTTACTTATAAACAGATTAGTCCCCTTAGATTAATCGATGATGCTACAGGAAATAAAAAACTTCTGTTTTGAATTCTGCTAATCTTTTACGACGGGTGAGTGACATTTTGCATCATAAAGCCGAAAATATACTAGCAAGGCATTTGCTTTGAAGTTTAAACGCTTCCAGAATCTAGGTAAACAATATCGGTACAGCTCTGAGTCCAGATATTTAACCTAGTGTAGTCATAGCACTAGTTAGATAGCACCAAAATCCAATTTTACAGCAACCCCGATGCTGAAGAATTCGGTTGCTTAAGGAAAACCAATTTCCTTTGTACTCAAGTACTCCGGTTCCGTTCGTTGGTTGATTCCTTTGTTTGTTTTTTATTGTTTTGGTATTGGGTAAGTATTCCCATTAGGAATTTTTGAGTTAGCCGGCCCAGAGCCCGGAGTGGAGATGAGAGTGATGTATGAGGGAGCGCATAATTTGCTACTGTGAATGTTAGTGATATTAGTGAATGTTAAGATGCACAACATTACAATCACCAATTTCGAAGGTGTAACTCAAAAATTGTTCGTAATTTATACCTACCTACTTGACTCGGAGATGTAAACATACACAGAGGAGATACAGTGAATCTTAGATTCAGCGATTTACAATTTGTGTGAATGTTAATAAACGCCAGTGTTTGTTCGAAAAGCGAGAAAGTCATATTATACTGTTCTCTTTGTAACGAATGAGTATTTTTTTATGTACTATTGTTTTTTATCGCCAAAAATGCTGAATAATTATGGTCAGTCGACGGTGACTGACTATTTCTAGGTGGTTTAAAAGAAATAACCACGATGCCTAACCTAACCTGTCCGAGTCGGGGTGCCCCAAGGCCCAGTACTGGACATTAACCAAGTCGTCGCGATCTATGATAAGATAACAGTCACCGGTGAATGACCGAAATCGTCATGAAAAGGATAAATTATGGTTATCCACCAGCTATTTTGGTGGATGTTAACAGGCACCAGAGTATCTTAACATACACTGCACTCCGGACATTCACAGTGACACATCCACTTGTGCAACGCGTACTACCCGCGCTGATGGCTATAGATTATAGCTATATGCTGCTGAAATTTTTCGATGTGGCTGAAATTCGGTCAGGAGGTCTATTCGGTACGTATTGCACTTGTTATGAATAAGCCTCGTTTATAATCTTAAGGTAGAATGTCACTTTCACGTCATGAAACCTCACGGTCTCAGTACTATTATAATATTTCTCTGAGACAGGCTGGTAATTTTCACCCTAGTGAAGATTCAATTTACTGAGAATTGTAACAAATAATTAATTTCACTGACTTTACCTGTCTACTTATGTCTCTACGAACCAACTGTCTATCAAGCTTAGGGAGCTTTAATAGCCCGTTTGTAGAGGAAAACCGTGCTCGTAAAACTGTTTGGATAGACACTCGTTCACTATTGTGAGGATCTTTGTATTTGAACGTTGAGGCTTCTTCCTCCCTTTATATGTTTTACGTCTTACAAGCCTTTAATAGCTTCTTCAGACAGCTTTATTGGAGTAGTGACAGATGAGGCTGCGGGACTGTAAGTTTTTCAGGCCATTTTGGTCGGAAAACGATGTTTCCTTGTAATTTATTATTGGTAGAGAATAAAACATCAGAATTAGGTATGTACCCGTTTTGCAAATTGAAAAAAAATAACACTTAACAAACCTTATAGCTTGCCTATTTCTATATACTAATAATAAAGCTGAAGAGTTTGTTTGAAAACGCTAATCTGTCTGGAGTCGGATTTGGAAAATTATTTTTGTATATGATAGCCACATTCATGAGGAATGCTATAGGCTATACGGGAACGGGGAAAAAACGGGATATGCGCATACTAAATCTCGGGCAAAAGCTAGTTGGATATATGGATGGCAATATCTGCCTGCCCCTGGTGAGAAATTCAGTGGGAAGGCAGTAAAGCAGTTAGGCACCTTGGCAAAGATTCAAATCCATTATTTTTTTCAATTTAGTTGGCAAACTATGGTCACTACCCACATGGCTTTGTTGCAATATATTTGCGAATAAAGCCCTTAGGTATCACACATGATGTGAGAAAAAAAAGAAAACCGTAGTAATGGCTATGGTAATGTGTGACACATCACTACCATAGACATTATTACTTTTGTTTTCTTTTGCCAGTCGTGTTACTTTTATGGTAAAAAACTTATGTTTACTACCGTTATCGCTATGCAAATATTGTTTTCCTTCACACCATGCTCACGTGCAAGAAACATAGACCCGTTAAGTCCTGGCGTATCTAATTATGGATTACGTTCAAATCCGTGTGCTCTTTACGTGAAGTAATGCTTATAACGGAAACACCTATCTATGGTACGTAGAGACAATTTTCGGTGCTTTTCTGGTTAAGTTGGAGTAGGTTTTTTTGTCCATATAGGTAAGTAGAGCGACAATGTATGCGCCTGTTTCTGAATTGAGCAAATGGAGTTAAGAAGTGTCAAACCTCACCTTAATGCCACACACAGTTTATCAGGTTTTAAGGCTAAAGCACATAGAGTCTGAGTAATACTCAACTTCAATTATTTTATTCAGTATTGGATTGCCAATTGGCAATTAAAAAAATTGCATATCATGCATTAACCTATTTGATAGCTTGGTTTTTTGCATGGTAGTTATTATGATCCCTAATGGTTATAATTTATTTTTTTTTGGATGGGAAAGCATCAAAGACTTTTTCCGCTCTGGGTGGAGCGGAAGACTCTTACTAACTAAAACCCACCCGTGTTCCTTCTAAAGCTTTCAGGGTCACGGTGACTTTTTCGAACAAATTCCGCAACCCTGGCAGGCTCTGCCCCTAGCGGGCCCCATATCCTATGCTGACATCTCTTTAAGGCGCGCGTGGAATACAACGCGCCATCGACCCGGGCCTGGTGGTGATCGGACAGCGAGCCACAAAACGCTTGCTGTCCTCAGGCCCGCGCCTACGATGGCTGGGGATCGCCCTGCGACTCTCGACTCCCGGGGCGTCTTTTTTGTAGCGGAGGTTGGGGTGAAGACCTTGTCTCTCCCTCGCGCTGCCTCCTCCTTCACTAGCATTACTGCTTTGCAGAAGGAGGTGACCGCTTCCCAAACGTCCTCGCTCCGGACCATTGATTTAACCAGGGCCGGACGCGAGGGGTCGCTGCCGCCAATCGCCTCGACGAGGACACAGCGCGCAGTGGTGCTCCGTCCAAGACGGGCAGACCTCCACCGTATGCTCCACCGTGTCCTCCGGGCGATTCACACAATGCTGACACCCGGGCGTGTCCTCCAGCTGAATCCGAAACAGGTATCTCCCGCAACCGCCGTTAATGGTTATGATGACGACCTATTTTCTTGTTTTGTGTTTAATATTGTAGTCGTACGTAGGTACCACGCTTATCAAGTACCGATTTGTAGTATTGTGTAACTAATTAAAATGTCACTGTTACTAACATGTAACTTTCACTAGGTACCTAATTAATTATTTACATCGTCATGGTGTGGTGTGCCATTTATTCATAATGGGTTGATGTTAATTTCACATCCATTACAAAATGTGTTTTTTTAATAATTAAATTAATACTGTTTTCCTGGTAATGATTGGTACGTTCACTCATTCAAGTGAATTCCTGTGAGACAACTTTTAATTAAGGGCAGGCACTGCTCTGTTTACCCGTGGGGTTGTTATATTAAAGTTGTGTTTTAAATGCACACCCATCGTTTTGGATAACGGTGTGGGGTGGCGCTCCAAAATCGTACATGACAGCTTGAAAGGGCGCAACGAGCTGTTCTGAAGGTCATAACTTTTAAGCACTTTCGGTATAGCTCCAAACAATTATATTAAGACTGCAATGTTATGACCGCCAGGCATGTTTTTGTACTCCGCGCGTCTTGCGGAGACATGGCTCACTGGATCTCGGTGTCGGTCAACTGGCTAAAAGAAGATCAAAATATGTCTGCCCTGCAGTACGCTACAGAACGAAACAAGCAGAGAGACATTTCCGAGTCTTAGTCATTTATAATGCAGTGAATAAACAATGCAATATATGCACCACTAATAAATTTGATTGTAAAAAGAAAGTAAGTGAATGGCTCACAACTGTAACTTATCAGGAGATTGAGAACCTGTTGGGAAAGCTTTTTTAACATTTGTGATTTTTCCGTTTTCAAAACACACACACACACAACTACACATCCGCATTCACAGCAAAGAGAGGCTACACATTTTCTTTTGTTTTTTACTTTATTTTCTTAATTGTTTATATTCTGATGTAGAAAACGCCAAAATTGTTTGCATTAATAAGTAGACATAATTAATAGGGTGAGCCCTGGCACAAAACAGCCATAACACAAGTTTAATCTTAGCTTGGGTGCCAGAAGTCGACCACCTGTGTTAGATGTAATTCCTAATAAATATGTTTTTCCTTGTTCCACATATTCTTGTCAAAATTCATTCAGCAGCATCTGGTTAGGCGGATAAACATAACGATATTTAAAAGTGTTATCATGATTGAACGGGGAACCATTTGGTTTGGTGCAAATGATTGAAAGGAAGAAATCACGTTAGAAAGATTTTTCTCGTTTTGACTATTGCTTGGTGACACCGAAATATAGGAGTTTAAAAGAAGTAAGTAAGCGGTAGCAGACGACTTTGTTTTATACCTAATAGGTATTTGTTTGTATAAAAATGTCTTTACCTACACTACCAGTTAGTTAGGTTCTACTAGGGAAGGTGGAAGTACTCAATTCGAAGGATTTTTTTGTGTTTGTTCAGCGATATTTTCGTCAACAGTTGGATGATTCTTTTTTTATTTGGAAGAGTATTTTCCCGGACTGGCGAAGATCTGATGGAGAGAGAACTTCGGAGATAGGCAACGGAACTCTTCAATAAATGATGGCAAATCTCACGGAATTGCTGAAATTGAATGTCTGTTTATTGTCTACACCAGTTCAAAACATAACATCATGCCGGGGTACGTAGATTCGTACAAGGCAACCATGTTTTTGGGGTTTACCATTCGGGCACAACTCTATTGTTTATTATGAACCGATCTTGCTGATTATTTTTGCGTTGGGTTTAGTTATTGAATTTGCTTTGGACGTTGAACTTCAAAGATAAACCAATGACCTCCACAACTGTGAGATCTTGTTAGGTTTATGTTAATCCCAAAGACAAAGTAGCTATTTAACTGCGAGCTGGTCTGGACTTGGACTGCGAAGGCACACAAAGTAACTCTTTAACGCCAAATAGTGCAACCAATTATTATGAGACTAATGTCAATTTAGTTCTGGGGTAGCACCACTAAAAGGTGAAAAATAAAAAAACATTAAAATAAAATTAAAAACCAACATCCAAATAAAAACACTACAATGTTTAAGATAACTTTAATTTCGGAAGTCGGTGTTTTTGGTTGTTTCTTCGTTTTTTGACACCGACTTCCGTTCTTAAAAATATTTTTTCGAATCGGTTGAAATTTTTAGTAAAAAAGTATTTTTTTATTAGGTAGGTACACAATATTTTAATTATTTCTTCTCACAACTACAGTACTGTAACTACGTTTACGTTTACCAAGCATGCAGTACGTTACGTGCATGCAAATGATTACAGTTTATACACAGTTGTTTAAAAACGTCGCCAGTAAATTATACTGAAGTTATTTTCATGACACGTGTCTATTTTCAGTCTGAAATACACGACAGTAACGACATGCAACGTCAATTGACATGCGACGGTCCTCGATCAGGAAATCTTAGATCGCCACGATAGGGAACCAGAGATAAGGAAATGGTTGTTTGTTATGGTAATTGTACTTTATGTGATATTTGACGTTTTTTATGCATAGGGGATTTCATATTTGCAGGTTTTTGGTTGTCAAAAATGGGGACTAGAGGGCTTGACTATTTTAAAGAGTCCTGGGCCGGTATTGTATTTTTATGTATATGCATCTACTCTGTTTCGCAATAATATTAGACTACTGTCGTCGCCTTAAATGGACGAAGAGAATACCTGCCTAATTAGGTAGGTTGATACCAAAGTAAGTCAGGCCCAAATTAAAAACCCTGGGCTGAAAATCGTCCTTTTCGTTAGAAAAGATTTTCAAAGAAATTGAATTCCGAGAAATCTTATTCTGGTATGGAACTAAAACTCACTATTTCATTCGTATTGCCTTTCCGCTCCATCAAAGCTGAGGAAACCATTAAAATGTAACTTTCATTCACGTTTACTAGAAACTAAGTGGAAGGATAAAAGTCGCACCAGAATTAATATATCCTGTGTTCATAATTATCTACTCTTATTCCTATATTTTCTTTAATTAGGAGTCGATGAGATGGGGAGACAGTCGTTTCCTTATTAATAATAATTTATAACAAGAAAGGATGGAATAATAAATTTGGTGGTGTTCGATCGTTTACCTGCTTTTAAGAGTAGAGGATGCAACAGTGTAGGAATACGACCAAACTCCGGTTTTTGAATTGAGAATTTCAAGTTAAGATTTTTTTTTAAACTCTAGCGTGAAATCTAGCAGTAGCACTAGAGTTTGACGAGTACTTAATTTCAATGTGTACAAAGAGTAGGTACTTAATGTCAGTGCTTACTAAATTATATTATTCGTTACCTAATTCAGTGCTTAAAAAAGTTCTGAACCAAACAAAATACATTACAATGTATCGTCATTGCAATAGTTAATTGGGTGTAAAATTAGGGCCACACTCCAATTGCCGGGTGTACCTACTTATTAGTGTGCTCGAAAACCTGTTATTGATCAATTACATGTCATTTGACTTAATTCAATTACTACGTATTTACAGTCAGAGGAGACTACCTATTACAACATGATTGATGATATTTGTCATCGGTAACACATGTAGGAATGTGTTTTGGATATTTTATTTTTTTAAAGCATGCTTTTAATTGTTTTCTACTCTTCAAGCCCTTTCATTTGATACCCATGTTAAGGCAGTTAAAAAAAGGAAACCGCCATCTTAGAGCGGCAGCCATATTGAATTTAGTGTGTGTTACTAACTTTATCGTTTTCTACTCTTCAAGCCCTTTGCGCCAAGCACGATGACAAGACCCACAAGTTAGGAAGATATGCATCACATTTCTGCGGCACCTGGCTTCCCACAGCAGAAATTAAGCTTAAACTTTGTTAATATCCCTGGTACCTATCAATCAAATAGAAGCCTACAAAGTATTTGCTTATTAAGGCTTTCAAATACAGGTGAAATTGTGCTAAGGATTAGAACCACTTATTACAATTTATATGAAAAATCATTGCCACTTTTTCTATAAAAACAGACAGACGCCAGCACATCAAGCTATCCGCAACTGTCAAATTTGCTCAATCAACCTTAACAATAAAGATGAAAATCTATTAAAGTAATTTGACAGATTGTTGTAGCTTGATGTGCTGGCGTCTGTACATCGAATAGCCTTTAAACGAAGGCATGACACCACCCCACTTGACGCCACTCTAAGTCTAATAAATAAGGAAAAAACAATAAGTAAACAATACAGGCTTTTAAAAGTTTATGAAGTGTCAGCCACCCTGTTACTTAAATAAACATTCTCTAGGAAAGCTGACAATCGGGTCACATCCCCTTCGTGCAAGTGAATGCATCAGACTGAATTGCTTTCCATGAATGGGGCAGTTCGTTTTATCGCCGCTCAAAGTTATTGTTTTCACCGTATTATAGCTTGGAGGCACGCGAGCTACCAAAGAAAACGATAGTAAGAAATTATGGTATAAGTTCGTATGGAAGTGGGCTTCGTTTGGGCTTGCCAGTACAGTACTGGCACTTTTTAGTCGATTTTAGTAGATACTTATTTTTTTTTTATACAAATTTTATTTTAGCACATATAATTAAAAAAAAACGAAAATTAGGAAAAGCCCGCGAAAAATTTTAACACTCTGGGGTTCAGAATCGAACGATCTGCCTAGCCTTTACCAACTATGATACGGTCGGCTTCCAGTCTAACCGAGTGCAGCTGACCACCAGCCCTTTATGTGGAGCGACTGCCTATCTGGTCTCCACATTCCAGTAACTGATATTCGGTAGATCCGGTACCCCTTGGCAAGACGTCCAGAATAATCCTACTAATATTATAAACGCGAAAGTTGGTATGGATGGATGGATGGATGGATGTTTGTTACTCTTTTACGCAAAAATGACTGAATGGATTTTGATGAAATTTGGCACAGTGGTAGATTATAGTCTGGAATAACACATAGGATACTTTTTATCCCGGGAATATGTTCCCTTGGGATAATTTTCGACAATCACGCGGGCGGCAACTAGTGTATAATATAAACAGTTTGATGTCTTTCATCCGGTAGGTATGCTATCTTTTTTGCAATAGGTAAATCACTTAACTTGGAATGCTTAGTGGTCGTATTATTTCGTAACAATTTACAGGAGGGGGTCGCTTCCATCCACTGTTTTTTAATAAATGCATGGCAAAAGTTGTTGTAACTTTGAATTTCCGAATAATAAGCTGCAATGACATTTACAAGAGTTCATTGCATATACCGTGTCATACGAAAAACTGAATATCGACTTGTTAAAACAGGAATTATAACTAAGAAAATGCTATCATGTTTCAGCCTTATTTCTGCAATATTGTAGTTCAGAAGAAATGGTGTGTGTGAGCCTAGCTTTACAAGTTTTGTGTCTTTGAATGAAAGCTTTCATTTTGTGGTTCTTTTATTAATTTAAATTCGGAATTGCGTTCGTTGTTCGTCTACATTTCTTGGCTTCCATAGATTGTTTTATTGTGGTTGAATTGGGTATGTATTTGGGAAGAAAAGGCATTTCAGGGCACGTATTTTTTTAGAATTTAGAGCAGGGGAGGTGGGTTGATATTTTCCTTGTTGTGAGGGGAAACATGGATCTCCGTCTTGGGAGAACGGAGGGTTATGCATATATACCAGCTGAAATCCCATGGTTTTTACCGCTACCGGGAAACGCTGGCTCGGATGATAGGAACTTACAAATAAATGTGAAATCGAGAAAGTTTTGTAAGTCCTGTTTCTTCTCTTTAAAATAAACCGACTTTCATGTCTGGGATTATCGTGTAACCGGTAGGTATTCATATCCGAGCATGTAACAAGCTGGTACGAATTTTGAATGCGACTTTCACTTAAGTCCTTATTGTAATCAACAATGTCAACATTATGCGATAACGTCGAGGAAGTTTTTAGTGAGGTAGTAAGTTGCAATCAGCAGTACCTACCTACTACCGGATTTGTTTGGATAAGAGAAGAATTCCTGGGTTCTGCAAAGGTTAATAGACTAGTTAGGCAATCAATAGGTAGAGAGGTACCTGCGTGGGGTAGGCAATAAGTAAAGAAATCAAATAGTATTAAACGGTTCTCACAAATCCGCGTCAAATTTTGTGACACCTGCGAACTTTCAAAGCATTAAATTTAATGAATCCATTTTTGAATTTTCAAGGTCGGTCAATCAAAGAGATGCAACTAGTTGCTCATTGCACATGGAGAAAACGGTCCAACCAACCCAACGCTTAGTTAAATGTTCATTGCTTTTTTAATTATTGTAATCTCATTCTACTCATAAACATTCAGCCAGGTAGTCACTATTGCGATGGTATAATGATAGTTTTAGGTTCTGTGAAACGCCCGCAAAGCAGTAATGTTACACTGGGGATCTATCCAATTAAATACTAGCCGTATTCGTGCTATACGAGGAATGTGCCATTAAGTTATAAATTAACTTCTAAAACGGCCACATGCTTTTCAGTACCAAACCAGTCAATTTACACCTTTTAAGTTCCATCACCTGCAAATAAAAATTCTTAAACAGCAATAGAATTACGCACATGCAATAAGAATCCAGTTTGATAAGCTTTTTTCTTTTTAATGTCCACGCAAAATTGATTGCTCCTCGTCTCAAGGAGACCAACGTAGTAATATAAAAAGTGAATAAATAAACATACTATAATTAATACTTTTATTGACGCTCTATTTTTGTGCGAACGCCTCTGCGAGTATGAATGGGTTTAAAATAGTCTATAATACTCCAAAAAGAGGACAGAGTTTAAAAATTGACGCGAACGGAGATCGTACAACTTAGTTCTGAAACCGTATACCGCTATCTTTAATGAAAATGAAAAAGTCATCAAAGGCTCGGACAAGTGACATTTTATCAGCATTAGTGATTGTCAATAAGTCAAAAATGTATGGGATTAATAAGCGCCATCGAAATGTCATGTGATTGATCACAGCAATTTATGAAATGTCACAATGTAAGGGTTTTTTTTTTGGGATGGGAAATCATCAATTGACCCCTCTCCCTGGGCGGAGCGAAAGGGAGTGTCACGACTCTTACTGACTAAAACCCATCCGTGTTCCTCCAAACGCCCTTTGCGTTCCGGGGCCGCGGTGACTCTTTCGAACGATTTCCGCAACCCTGGCAGGCACTGGCTCTAGCGAGCCCCGTCTATTTTGCTGACATATCTTTGAGGCGCGAGTGGAACACAACGCGCCGTCGACCTGTGCCTAGTGGATCCCTTACATTGTGACATTTCATTAATTGCTGTCGCTGATAGAATGTAATTAGTCTAGAGCCTCAGATGCCTAAAACCGATTACACTGTTTTCCAGAACCGCAGGTCCAAATCCTGTACGGGTCAGTTGTTTTGTTATTTACTTACTTGCTTTTGCCCGCGACTTTGCCCGCGCATATCTGTTATCTTATCTGTCCGTATAGCCCTCCTCATGAATGTAGTTATCATACACAAAAAGAATTTTCCAAATTCGACTGGTAGTTCCAGAGATTAGTTAGCGTGTTCAAGTAAACGAACAAACTCTTCAGCTTTATCCTACTAATATTATAAATGTGAAAGTTTGTGAGTATGGATGTATGTTTGTTACGCTTTCACGTCAGAACGGCTGAACGGATCTTGATGAAATTTGGCAGAGAGGTGGATTATAGTCTGGAATAACACATAGGATACTTTTCATCCCGGGAGTATGTTCCTTTAGAATAATTTTAGACACTAACGCGGGCGGAGCCGCGGCCGGTATCTAGTTATACATATTAGTAAAGAAAATATAGATAGATTTTTGATTGGCTCGCCTTTGATCACTATCTCACCTGATGGTAAGCGATGACGTGGTCGATGGAACCCGCTTATCTTGAAGTAGCCTATTCACTGGTAACTAAAAGATATCCCAAATTTCTTAAAAAACAATGTATATGTGCTATTCAAAAACAAAAGCATACCACGGTTGTGCATGTGTTATTGTATTCCAACTTCATTTCAAAGTACTTGGGAACCTGCGCCCAATTGAGGACAGGATTCCGTGTTGGAAAGTCCAAGTGAAAGTAATGTAGGTACCTGTAGACCTACGTAAGTACTAAGATGCGTCTAGAAAGTGTTCCGTCTGCAATTTCGCTTCTTATTGAGATATTTGTGCCGTGTTGACAGCTACGCAGAACTACCTAGGACCTACGTAACTGCAGAGTAAGTATGATATAATGATGATCAATTACGGCCCAAGTATTTGTATTAGGTAACATCGGATTCTAGGCCTTACGCGAATAAATCTAGTCGTCATAAGTGACAGTTATGCGTAGTCCTAATACAAAGCGGTCATCGCGTTATGACGCGATTGTAGCCTTCATTTGTATAGCAGTCGGGTTTCGCCGAACAAATTAATGCGATGATCGCGTATTCGCGAGATGACCACTATATAAGGTCCCATTAAAATAGAAGGACAAACATTTACAATTCATTCAGACCACCAAAGTAAGGACAATGATAAAAATAATAATGAGAAAAACGCATCAGATACAAGAAAAAACAGCTAACGAAAATACACAAAAATGCTGGTTACCAAATGCATAAACACATCCATGTCTTTGTCATCTTATAATTCTAAATCTACAAATGGGCAGGCGCACGTGACCACGTCAAGTACCTACCCATAATGGATGTGTTTATTCTAGTGTGCTGGCAATTTATTATTTTAGGTCAAAATAAAATCACTTTAATCAGTGTTTTGTTTGAATATCTTTGGTTAGACGTACTGAACGCTGTGTTAAAATTTGTTCATCTATTTTAATGGGACCTTAATTATTAGGACTGCACCTTAAGGTGCGCTCTAGTCAGTTCCATAGTTCCACTGGGAGGCAAAATTGCAATAATAGCAGGTTCTACTGTGTGATAGTCAAATTATCTTAAAACCTTTGCTGTAAGAACAATGGTGATGGGATTAACCTTACATAATTTGATCAATGATAAGTAGGTTCCTAAGCTATTGTGGCAGCCATCTTGCACACAAGGTTTCTGTAAGTAGACAACGTTGTCACTATTTGTAGTTGATTGCAGATGTTTAGCTTCAAGGTTCTATGAAAAACATGCGACTTGTGATTCTGCCTATCCACGCAATAACACGGTTGTTTACCAACCTTTGGCCATGTACCTACATAATACCTATATTATGGACAGAGAGGGGCGTTGCCTCTGCTACGTCATTGTGTTCATGTGAAATGACAACACCCAAAATATTTATAAGAATTTGAATAAATGTGCTTGTCTTCCTTTCCGGGACACAATGGGGCCAGTGGCCCCAAGCGAGGTCAATATCTGTCAAGTTGGCCTGACCAGACTCCTTATAAGGATTTTAAGTCTCTTACACCCGTTTATTAAGAGACTACCACCTCTACACAAAGTTTTAATTTGTCAGCGATAACGATTGGCGGAAAAATAAAAAAAATATGGGATTCACAATTGAAGAGTGCAATAATGATGAATGTCCATTTAAAAAAAAAACGATAACGATATTTTTGACAAACTGACAGTACCTACTCATTAAGTCCTGGTTTTTAAGAATTACTTAAAAGAAAATCCTACCAATTTTATCCTACTTCATAAAGCTGGAATAACCTAATGCTAATAGGAAGGAATAATAATCAAAATGCTATAATGAAAAAGTGTATTATTTCATATCTTAAAACAAGACTTTCCTTTTCGCATTAATACAATAAAATTGAAACGCAATTATCTCAAAACAAGGTAACAAGGACATTTATCATTATTGCAGTGGACCCTTCAATTGCTTCCTAAATGGCACGTGCTCAATTCCAAACATTTTGGCATTTCGACAATCGCTACTAACTTGTTTTTAGACAATTATTGATAGTCTCGCGTTTGACCGCTACCTCGCTTGATGGTAAGCGATGATGTGGTCGACGATAGAGCACGCTTGCCTAATAGTGCCCAATTCACTCTTAAGTTCAAGACCCCCAGGTTGTATATTATGGTGCAGCCTTTACGGTCTTTTACCTACTGTGTCAGTAAAGTCCAGCAAGACAAGAGCAGACATGCACAACTGCCCGTGCTTAAAGAACGCGACATTAAATCTTAGTCATTAGTGTTGGCTAGGCAACTAATCACCAAACAGTCTCTAATTTGTTGCCGTCGCGTGTCAACCATAGACTTATGTGTAGGCGACGAAAAACACTTTCCATCAAGACTTTTTACAGACATGAACATTGATTACAATTTGATTTTCTTTGTGGGTCTAGTGGCAGTAAGTGCAAAGCAATATTGGAAGGATTGAAAAATTCGCGGAACAGCCTGAAATTTGGATTTATGCCTGGTTGAAGACAATATTCTCGCTCCCTAATATGTGGGGGGCTTAAACGTGCTGGCGAAATATGGGCCTAAAGGCCTACTGTCACATTTCGTCGCCTCCGCCTATCCCTTAGCGAAAAACAGGCGTGATGACGTCCATCTACATATCACAAGAATGTTCTTTGTATTTAATATCCAAGGCATTGCCAACCAATAGCACAAAAGCCCTACAGAAACAATTTTAGTTTGCTCTGAATCTCTGATAAATGCTGGATGCGATGCAGCGGCTATTATTCGTGTCAAGACAAGGTTCACGTGGAAAGTTTCCAAGACTATCATTCTCATTCATTTGGCCAAAGATCACCAACTTATATTTGGATTTGTTGATTAGCCAACAAATGTTTGCCAAAGGCTTGGCTATTGTTTTTGACAAACTTGGCAGTCATGGCGAAAATCGAAAAGTTTTTGAAATTTATCTGGAGGGATCTCATAAAAGGAGGTGGCTTTTGCTTCACATCCTTTTTCTACTTTTTTGTTAAACTAAGAGAAACGCGAGAAACGCAGGGTCGCTGCGAATTTGCAAGTGTTTTGCATATATTTGCATCCTCTCAAAAGTATCCTGACCTTTTTAATGTTTTTTATATGCAATATTTTGAGAAGTTCAAGAAGTAATGAAGACATATTGGAAAATTGCAATTTTATTGCATTGGCAACAAGTCTAAAACACATTAGCGCTTATTGACATAGCTTTTAAGTCTCTGTTTAATTACACTTTAGCATATTACATCGCAAATTTTAATGCATAATGTTTGACGATAGTATTACAATAAAACATGAAACACGGCTCAATGAATCGCTTGCTCGAAGGCCGGGCAGGGCATTTTATTTATGATTTGTAGGCCAGGCCAGTACCGGGGGAGAGTCTATTGAGATCAGTGCACTCGTGAGGCGACAATGTGTTAAACTAACCGTGACACACTGTGGATATTTCTGTGTCAATGTGTTATACAAATATATGCTTTGATCTGTTCCGTGAGTTCCGTGATGATGCAAGGGTTAAGCTTTTCCTGAATGACTTCGTCTGGAAAAGGTTGGTTAGGATAGGTTAGTTCTGAACCTGATCAATGCATGGGCAACACGCAATCTTAACCACTCCATAACTACAAGAATCCGGCCAAGCGCGAGTCGGAATCGCACACTAAACGAGTACGCTCGTTCGAATCCGTACCGTAAACCGAAAAAACAAACAAGTTTCTTGTATTGGTATCCTCTTTAATTTTTAATTTAATTTTATTATTAATTACACACACACATTATTTATTATTAATTACATACACACTCTGCGAAAATGTCAACTGTCTACAGATTACGGTTCATTAGATACAGCCTGCTGACAGATATACGGCCGGACAGCGGAAGCTTATTAGATAATAGGGTTCCGTTGGTTACCCTTCGGGTGCGAAACCCTAAGAACCACACACCCACATTTTTGAAAGATATTCTCGTCGGTAGTTAGAAGCTGAAAGGAAGAGGAGCGAGGTAGGGCCGATCAAATTACAAGCACGAGCGCACCAGGATGTCGGTCAGCAGGTAGAAGTGGCGAATGATCGTGAAGCAAATCAAATCTGCGCCCACAGAAGTCGCTTCGTGATGATCAAGACCGGTCTGTCATGAGAAGCACCACGAGGAAGTCACCACGAATATTTCAAGTGTAAACTAATAAGCGCGTTTATAGTTTAGAGTTGAAGACTGTTTACCAAAAGAAGGTAAGGACAAAGTAAAACTATTGAAAATTAGCTCTAGTTGGTGGTCTCATTGGTGAAGGCACTTTCACAATGTCTTACAAGTCAGAAAGGAGGTTTGTATAACGACGTGAAAATCTAAAAAGCTTTGACACTTATCGCAAAAGGTGTTACCCCGTTATCAAGCGTGATGACACGATGTTTACACGATCTGTTATCAGACGCGTCGGAGCACATCCTTTCTCAAAGTAGAATGATGACGACAGCCATCAGGAAGGAGGGACTTAGATACCGTGGTATCTTGTGTGTGTAGATTAGTGTATCCAATAATGATGTTAAGACGTTGTTGACTAACACGCCGAGTTTCTGAATTCGAAACTTCTCAAACTTCAGCATTAGTGTTTGCTAGAGGGCTAATTCTATTCATTTTTAGGGTTCTGTACCTCAGTCAGCAAAAACGGAACCCTTATAGGATCACTTTGTTGTCCTTCCGTCTGTCCGTCTATCAAGACCCTTTTTATCAGGAACGCGTGGAGGCATCAGGCTGAAATTTAGGTAGGTTTCAAAACTTCCAAGTCAACGCAATCTAAAGATATGGCCATTTATGCTTCGTGTATGGCGCATGTTTTGACGCTCGCAAGGGAATCAAAACCTACAGGGTACTTCCCGTTGACTTAGAGTGATGAAATTTGGCAAGATAGATCTTACAGTACATGTACAGGAAAAAGTATGATAATTGGGATGTTCTATCATTATAAAAATCATTTTTTTAACAGCGATAACAAACTCATATTCTCGGTTGAAGAATTGACTGTGACGATCTAACATTGATGTATGGGAGACAATGTTTTCAACAACAAAGTTAAGTTTGTCCTTTAGTCTAACCTGCTATATTTTTGTGATGAGAGTGCTTTCAAAATTCTTCCGTAGTTAATGTATACTTGGAAAAAATCAAGACTAGATTGGAACCCTTTGTGCGCGAGTCTGACTAGCACTTGTCCGGTTTTTAAGAAACATCCGCACAAAAAATTGTAGATTTGTCCCACTGAGGCTTTAGAGTCTAGACAGAATGCCATTCTATCAGCAAAGCATTCGTCGCCTCTGGACCAAAGTTCAATTTTCTTATTCAAAATCCGGGTTTTAAACTGTCAAATGATGTATTGTCGTTCTTATCGGGCAGTTCAATAATTGTTTTCTTTTTGTCGACCTGTAATGTTTGTGTACCTATAATTGGTAAATTTTATTTAATAAATTGCGAAATAATCGAATTATCGATACACCGTGATATGTTTACTAAGCTACTAACTAAGATTAGAAAAATTGGTTTCTTCAGGCGATTTGACTTTCTGAACAACTGAAAAGAATTCTCGGTCAGGAGTCAGGAGCGGGGAGCCAATCTTTAGTTCCTACATCCTATCCAATCAATCTGCCTATTGTTTTTTCCTTTCTATGTTTGGGTCGACTTCCAGTGTAGTCGGAAGCAGCTGAATACCAGTATATAGCATGGGACGCCTACGTTTTCGACCTCCACAAATCAGTTGCTAACACAACCCTTGGCAAAAATCTTTTAAAATTTAGGAATTCGGGCCACTAAAACCACAGTCAATGATTAGCCAATGACAGTATCCCTGCTGTCATTGGTAGATCTTGATTAACGTATTGAATGCCAAACGTAACAAATATGTGATAAAAATACGGCGAATTTGTGGCTTGGTGTCGCAGGTACGCTGCCGATGCGTTTATGCTTTGGCGTACAAAACGTTAAACGTGTTTTCTGAGGCACGGAAGAGTCTCGGGTTGTAAGAAATGGCAACCCGAGGCAAGGAGGAGTCTCCGGAAGTAATGAACGGTCACCCATCCGGAGATCGACTTGGGCAAGGATAGTATAACCTTCTAGTATGATGCGTGCGGTCGTTTTGACTTAGTCACGAGCTCCTCGAATGTGAAATATACCCGTTTCTAATAATCTTCAGACAAAATAAAAGAGGCTATAAAAGGGATTAATAAATAACTCCATAGCGTGTATCGGCGGCAGTTCCCGCCATTCTCTCGTAAAGTGTCATCAGATAAATTAAGTGTTGGTAGGAATCGAGTGGCTGAATCGATAGCGACGGGTGTCGTATCATGATACTTGTGGATCAATCTCGAATTTGGTCCAGTTATCGTTTTCTCGATGTAACTGGCTCTCTTTCAAGTAATTACTAGCGAGGAATTGTAAGGAGCGAGTCTGGTAATGCGAGAAGCGAGAGAGTATTCACTCTAGACTTAGATTTGGGATTGTCCATGTCAAAGTGACATTTCGGTAGCGCATGATAATCCTATGCTTTTTAGACTTTTTGGCAATCAGTATCGCTGACCTTTTGTTAGTCAACGAGTAAATATAACTAAACTCCACGTCGTAATCGAAGGTGAACAGAGAAGTATCGTTATATTTATCTGAGCACCCATAAGGGCTGAGAATAAAAGTTAGGGCCGCCGTAATCCGATACACCGTGTATCCTAAGACATACTCGTGAGCTCGGTCGTTATGGCGATGGCTGAAAAAGCCATTGTCCAGGAATAGTGAAAGTTTTTTGGCTTAATGAAGATGAAGACGGGTGTACAATTAGGAAGGATTCAGAAAAAAGCTAATGAAGATTGAGTTGCAACAGGCTGAGTGATTAAATGAGACGAGATAATTTTAATAGCAAATCGCTTCTCGCTAACTCCCATGCAGTGTGGCAACTCCCTAAATAGAAAGTGTAGAGGCAAGTTACCGAGTGCAATCAATGTCATCGACGCAGCTTATCTCATGGCAAATATGGACCAATGATCAACTCGTTTACAATTTTATACTTGCAATTAGAACTTGTTTACAGATTTAGTTTCCTTAACACGACTAGTTTTCTAGTGGTACGTCTAATAAGTTAGAAATTATTAATGGAGATCACTGCTCATATTACTCACTCTGCAACGACCCGATCTCTAATGATTCGCGTAAAGGCTCTTGCATGTAGACGCGACAATGCGATAGGGCGATATGTAACAGCAGTGCCGGTCTATTCTATAAATTGTACCGTTAAAACTTAAGTGAAGTGAGCTGTCATTCCATCTAATGAAGGCGGAATGACAGTTCACTTTAAGCTCACTCTGCCAAAGTTTTCATGGTGAAATCTAAACAGAATAGGCCGGCCGGACATAGGCTACTTTTCATCCCCGCAGTAATTATCTTCCCTGGGGATTATTTTAAAGCGAAGCCGGGGGGAAAGCTTGTATCCCTATATTTTTTGTATTGTAGGTATGTTTAATTAAGTGCGTAGGTAATGTCCTAATTATAATAACAGTAACTATATTGCTCTTAATTCATGTGTTTCATCTCAGTTAGCGTCTTCCTGTTACAGCTAAACAAGGCTACAGTAGGGTTGCCAATCGTAGGTACTGTAACATAGAGTATTGTACTCTATTTTGTGTAGGCGTACTTTTTTCTAGAAAAGCATTAGAGAACGCTAAAATACTATTTTAATTTTGACCCTGACTTTGAATTAAACTGCTATTTCAGTGAAAAGTGAGGAATTTTTGTCTATTCGGTTAGGTACAATTGCAAAGTTGCGGTAAAAGAAAACCATGGCTTCATTGAAAACGTAGTCGTTCAACTATTTTTAAAACAATTTTCTGCAATGTTATGTAAGTATGTTTTAGCGAAAAAACATTTCACACATCACACACAACAAACAGCGTTTATTATGTACTTACACCATTTAAGTTACAGAAAAGATTGATGATGAAAACATTACATCGGGTGAATGGGCAGCCTTATTGGTAAAAGCGACCTTTTAAATACCTTTGGATGGAGTTCAAAGAGAGAAGGAAAGAAAGTAAGGGTCCCTACTCAAATTTTTCCAAAACTGTATGTTCTAAAATAAGTGTGCAACCCTAGTTCCCATATGCTGGCCATGTTAAGCTAATTTAAACGAGCGATGAATTGTAAAAAATGTGGTGTTGTTAGGTTGGTACAGCAATTAAATTATGTTTCACTGTGTTGGCGTAACTGTGGTGTTTGAGTAAGCTGACTGTCGACTGGAGCGGAGAGGAGATGAGAGGACAGAGCTGTGCCAATATTAACCAATAGAATTGCATCTCAGCTCCGCTTTGATGGACAAGGTTTTGTGAACCAGTTTAAAATTTCATACAAAACAGGGAAGCGGAGCGAGGCAGCGGAGCGGGGAAACAAAGCGGAGAAGCGGAAAAAACGGCCGTCCGTTCAAATAACTCGTGACTTGACCTCCGTACAGTCCGCAACCCCGCTCCGCACTACCTTGCACCGCATCAATGAACAGACACATTCCGCAACTCCGCTCCGCATTACTCCGTTGCTCCGCTCCGCAGCATCTACGAGGTATGTGTGAATATCACCCGTGTTGTGTTATTAAATGTATTATTTATCGAGAATTTGGGGTTAAGAACGAATCAAATCTTGCTTTAGTCCCTAACAGGTTTTCAGGCTTAAGTTAGTGTTTGACAAATATTCAACGTCAAATTCTTAATTCAGAAAAGGTGTTATTAATGAAGTCAGTCAAAAATGCCTTTAGGGTTGGTACTTATCATCATCATCAGCCGAAAGACGTCCTCAGCTGAACATAGGCCTCTCCCAAAGGGAGAGGTTTGCCATAATCGCTACGCTTGGCAGGCGGGTTGGCAATCGTAATATACAGAGAATGCTGCTGCCCATAAACCCATAGGTACTGAATTACTGATACCAGCAGTAAAAAATAAATCATTTTACTTGTGTAACGGCCGGTCTCAAAAACCTTTAACCAACTGTCAAATTAGCTACCAACAGTAGCTGAAACGTCATGTTTGAAACGCGTTAGTCATGGAAACAACTGAAGGTCAGTACTCTTTTGACGTCTTTGTCATCATCATTGTATGTACTTCTACGATTTTAATCCCCTTTGCCCTCCCAAAGCTTATTGGCGGTCTTCATGTTACAAATATTTTCCGAGTTTCCTCAACATTGCATTGGTACTCAATTTACCTTCATATTACGTTGAATGTAAAAGAATCATGCAACTTGTCTAAACAACTTGACGTCTGGTTTTTGGGCTCAAGGTTCAATCCTAAATGACATTTAAACATAATATATTTGTATAGCTTATTGTTGTGATTCTGTAGGTGTTGGATGATATTTTTTTGTGACATACATCAGTGGATGGGTAGATATTTATTGTTTTTTTTATTAAACACAGACTGTAGAATAGTACCTACCTATCAAGTAAAAATGTAAATAATCCGCTGTAGGCTTATCTATTTATAAAAAAATTTAGTAATGTAAGCACATGACAATACACGTGTAAAAACATAAACTTACTTATTTTTCTTTTTATTAAAATGTACTTTTTATTAATCGTTTAAAGGCGCTTCAAAACAATACCTAACGGAGTTTTATGTCGAAGACATGAAATGCTGTTAATATGGTTTAAACAATGTTGAATCTATTCAATATTATCTTAATATATCTACCTATATATATCTTTATATATCTTATATATTATATATCTTATATATATGTATAATTCTTCTGTACGTATGTTGACAGTGAACTCCTCCTAAACGGCTGGACCGATGTTGATGAAATTTTTTGTTTGTGTTTAGAGGGATCCGAGAATGGTTTAGATTCACAATTGGACCCGGTAGGTGGTGCTGCAATCGATATCTATAATTTTTCGTCGTATATAAAGCAAACGTTCGGATAGGACGTCTGTCGGGAGCGCTAGTATTATATATTATCCTCTTGCTGAAGTATTATGTAGTATTGATGAAATGTTATTAGTATTGATGAAATGTTTGAAGCCGAAAAAAAACATGGAATGTGTTGCTGGGATTTTTTTGCCCCAATTCCTCACAAGAGCAATGGGTCTTTGTATAAATTTTGACATTCGAAAAGCGCTGTCTGTGTCTCAGCTTAATTTCAATTAATGGCTTTCGATTTTGAAATTACCCGTGTGCGCAACATACAGTCGATTATTAAAACTGCAGTTATAGTCCTTAACATGTACCTATGTACCCAAGGCTTCAAGCTCAGCAGTCGCCGTTTGCGACCACTAAACCAACGGGCCCAATCAATAGTAAGTAGGTAGTATTTAAAGTAGGTATAAGGTGCTGACTGCTGATAGACTTGAGCATTCACTTGAACAACGAGCATTCGCCGTTTTTAAATTTGTTGAACAGCAGCCCTACTATGACGTGCTAATACCATCCAATTCCGATGATGTAAACGGGATAGTGCTATTCGCTATGTATAGCTCCGTCTCCCTCTTAGAGCGGAAACATGATCGTTTTAAGACTTCACAGTACGCACACTGCACCGAGAATAGAGTCACACATCGCTAATTCAATACAAACATTTTGCACGATCATTCAAGCGAACGCTCTAGTAAATGCTCGTCAAAAAATGTATTCTTCACGATGATGTTAAATAATCGAAGCAATATTGACTGTCATTCGCTAGAATGCTCGTTAAAACGCTCCTGTTTATTTTAAACAAATGAACATTGGCTAGAATGCTCATTACAAATGAACACTCACGTCTATCAGCGGCTATAGATTAAACTGCACTTTTGGCCCTCGACTATACATAGAAAAGCAATACACGATTAGAAATTATTCAGCAACACGAGCGCCGCATGATAAACCCATGTCTTTGTACTGCACTGGAAGTTGTAGCAAGCCTATCATTATGTGGATATTATGCTAAGTTACGAGAACCGTATTTAGGTTAGGTGAAATGTTGCATAACCGCAAACTATGAACGTATATCTTCAAATATTATGCTTGAGTAGGTAGGTAGATGTATGTAGGTAAAACAGACTGCTGAATAGCGACAATTGATGTTTAGATGTTAGGGCTCATTGAGCTTTAGAAACGGACTGCCTCAAAGAATAGTGTGTCTTTTTCATAAATTCAGTGTTTAATTTTAAAAGATAGGTATATAAAACATTTATTCTGTGCAACAAGAAAAGAAAGACCCACAAAAACACAGTTTTTTTTAAATATAATATCTTGGGACAATTCACACACGGTCATCCGATCCCAAACTAGGCAGAGCCTGTGCTATGGCAACCAGACATTAGATAAACATACTTATATATTTCTAAATACATACATATTATAGACAAATGACACCCAGACACAGAACAAATGAGCATGCTCATCACACAAAGATTTGTCCTGGGTGGGAATCGAACGCACGACCTCCGGTTTAGCAGTCAGGGTCACTAACCACTCGACCAACAGGCCCGTCGAACAGTTAGTAACGAAAACCAAATAAAGTGTTCTTTAGGACTTCTGTGCACTGAGCTTTAAGCAAATCGTGTGGTTTTCCTTATAGCTGTGATGAATACCGTGTTCTTAAAGTAGTCAAAAACATTCGAGAGCCTAAGTAAGAGGACAACCACGATCACATGTACTTTTATTAGTACATAGATAGGTCAGAAGTGGCAGGGACCCCAATGTCGCCAGGTAATAAATACTCATACCTTTCATCGCTTATAAAAGTGACCGATAAATATCTCTTTTTTTATGGTGCCACTCAACATAAAACTCAGTTATTTTGAGCTGAATCTGCGAAACACCTGGATCCTGCAGTTTAAGATAATATTTAGTGTTTACACCGTCATTTTATGAAGAGTACTGACGGATTTTACGACTGATAATAATGCTTACCCTCATTACGACGGGTTTAGCCAAAATCTCTTCGTTAAAATTCTTAATTACTGCATTTTTGTCTTTTGGTGAGCTGTGAGAAAGGAGTTTTTGCGCACGTATATAATATGTTCATAGGTAAGCCAAGGATTTGGTCAAAGTTTTGCAAAGGAGTTTTGAACTAGATTGTTGATTAGAAACTTCATTGCAGTATCTACAAAAAAAATGCTGACTACCAACAGAAATTGTGTTAAAGAACAAATTAAACTAAAAGCCTTTTCGAGTTTTTAAAAGAAGGTTTGAGAACTCACCATCTACCATGTGCAACCTATTTACAACTAGTCCAAGGTGTGTAGGTACACTGATGTTCGAGCTAGAGTCAAAAGTCCCGAATATAAATTCGAGGGGGGAGTTACTCCGAATTGGCCAGAATATACCTGCGGCCCTACTATGTCGTGCTAATGCCATCCAATTCCGATGATGTAAAAGGGACACACCAGTTTGATTATTCTTGTATATCAATGAAAGGGCTTACCGCGAAACAAGCAGGATCTGACTGGTATGCTAATAACTATGAGAATAGGCGACAACCACGGAGACTTCCGTCACAGTAGATAAATATACAGTAGGTTATCTAAGGCCGCCCGCCGAGTTATTAGCCTACTCTTGCGTTGATACCCAGGGTTGTCACTTTTACTTTTAGTTAATATTTTCGAACAAGCAGCACTTGATCTAAATTTATAAAATAAAAAGCATATTATGATTGAATATTTTACCAATTTATAAATTTAGTAAAAATAAAAAGCTTTTATTCACATAACATTTATTATACTAAGTTACAAATTTGATACCGAGAAAATTTTTCTCCTGTTTCTGCACGTCCGGAACGCTTTATTATTATTTATTAATTATTGTGAAATTGTCCTTATTACAACTATACCTACGCGAAAAATATGTTTACCAAAACGATGTTTCGTACTCAATCCTCTATTTTATAGTAAAACTAGACTTCTTAAAATAAACTTTAGCTCTAAACATAGTATTCAGAAAAATGCGACTCGGCTACGCTCTTAATAAAGCAAATAAACTGTGAAATAAACAATACAATACCATATTTTCTAATAATATTTAAGTATAAGTAGGTACTTACATTTCTGGTTGAGTAGGAAGTATGAAGAATGATAAGTCCGGGTTTGCGAAATCATTATTGAGGCACCCGAAAACACTACAATATTTTTTTCCTCTTTTTGAAGTCATGATACTCGTAATTTACGACAAGTGTCCGCCGCCCGCGCCGGCGAGAGTTGACGAACGCAAGCGGTCATGTAGCGTACGCGCGTGCTCACAGTCGCGCTGCACAGCCCGCACTGCCGCCACCTTATTTCCACATATATTATGCTAGCGTGTGCGTGAAATCGCGTGCCGACATGGCGCGCGGCGCGCACGCACACATTCAAACCGAGAGCGGCACGTTTGTATGAAGATGTTTTACTGTATATTTATCTACTGTGCTTCCGTTGACATGCGTGCGCGCATCCTTTTGTGCTGTTTTGTTTTTTAATGAGTTTAAGGTGATATTGTAGTTTTTAACGTTTGTTTTGTGATATATTTGACTGGTAGGTAGGTATGCTGCACTAGTACGATTGATGACATGACTTTAACTTTTGAGTTTGTTTCGGTGTTTCTTCTCATGGTAGTCATTTAGGAAACAACGGCCTCAGCTAGTTTAAAAGTGACTAAACAAGATTGACGAGTAAAAGTATTATTTTTAAACTGCTTCTTACAAAAAAAAAATAGTCTATCATTAACCAGTCTTATTATTAAAAACCGTTTTAAGCACCTCTAAAGCAACTGTTTTTTTACCTTATTTCCACCTTCCTCCATATTTACCACATTCAACATAAAACAATTCTTCAAAACCTCTGCCAAAAAAAACAACAATAAATTGCAAAATTGCATCATCAACTCACAAAGACACGTTTATTCCAAACCTTGCATAAGTTGCATAACAGGTGTAAGAACGACTGCAAGTAGGTCAGTGGATGCAACAGAAGAGCCCGCGGGGCTTGCAGGCTTGTCATACGGAACCGCGTCCGGCCTATTGTGCGCCGTGCTCTGTGGCTATTTGTGGCGCGTGACGTCATCGCCTTTGTGAAGTAAAGGTCAAGTTTAATCGTCATTAGACATTTTTGTTTGGTTCTGATTGTTTGAGTTGTGGCGTTAAAGGTGGCGTTACTTCTCTATCAAATAAATAAATACATCTTTTTTATACGTCGAAAGATTTTGACTCTTCAATGTTTTGCAGATTCTAAATAGGACTATGTAAATGGAACTTCAGGTTCTTTTAAAAACTCGTGTCTAAGTTAGCTTCAGCTTCCTGTCTGACCAGCTTCTTGAAAATTCAAAAATGCTTGCAATTGTTTTACCTTGATATTAATGCTTGGATTATCGTAATCCTACAGACTAATTAAACATTTGGTAACAAAAAAGATTAGGATCTTTAATTAGCTGTTCATGAGCTTACTGACATAAATAAGATCACCATTTACCTTGTATCAGGGAAAGAACCGACTACCATCATTTTACTAGCCAGACGCAACTTTGGAATTGATTCAAAAACAACCTAGGCTGCTAGACAACCACGCCTTTGAAAACTTTGTCGTCGAAAGGTTTAATTAATTAAGGGCATTGGTAGTAACTGAACGTCCTGCCTTGACCGTGACTTGTTAGTTAAACTCTTCGTAGAAACAGAACTCGGTTTGTTAGTCGTAGAGTAAGGTGCTTTAATGATTACAATTAAGTGTTGAATACTATTGGTTTTATGGATTACATAATATAATTCTTTGGTGTAGTATGGAAGGAAAGAATGATTGCTGTCCAATGAAAAAAAAATACGACACTAGTTGGAATTTTCCCTGATTGATGAAGACAGATGTCCAAATTACCCCTACATACCTGTCAATAAAACAACACGAAAGTCGTTATGTTTCTATTCCTATGGTTAAGTTATTATACAAAAGCCCCATTAATCAATGTTTAGTCTTTTCTAATAATGTCAGGTTTGTGTTGTTTTTCCGATCTAAATAAAATTATTGGGACTGTCGTTTCGATCGTGAGTGGTAATTTTATTTGAAATATTAAACTTGTTATTTGGTTGATTGGTAGAGAGCATGCCTAAGTCATTAAGTCCACATTTGTTCTTAATTGGTACATTTTATTTATCCAGTTATGAGCCGTTTGGGGTCGAACCGCTTGGGTCATGAGTGCGCCTCATTTTCAAGGACATTTCTGATCGACGCTTTGCGTTACCAGAGGGCTGGCACAATCTTTGCTCAAAGAATTAGCATTGCCATTCAACGTGGCTATGCTGCCAGTCTTCTCCGCACGTTTCCGGATGACAGCAATGCGAAGGAATACTTCGACGCCTAAGTGTATTTTATTTTTGTATATTCATATGTATAAAGTTAGGTTTAGTAGATATAAATAGTTTAAGTTAATAGTTTTAAGTTAGTGAAGTATATTTTAATACAATTTTAAAATAAAAATCAGATACTTTTATTTATTTAGACTTCGCGGTTCATACTGCACCTGAGGTCTAAATGTTTAAAATTGAATACCTAGTAAGTGGTTATTTAAGTTCCGAAGGTAAATTTAGGCTTATCTAGCTCCAAAAGTCAGACAGAACCTTTTTGCGATTTTTGAGTTCTGTTTAAGGAAAAATATATTGTCCTTTTTAAACAAGTGTTTTTGAAATATTCTTTTTTTCACAACCAGACCGGTAAATAATATTTTATATTTTATTTTTTTTGACATGATTTAATTTCACATAGTTATTCAAATTCATTAAAATTTATTTCTCAATTGAACATTTGTATTTGAGTGCGTTAATGTTGATACTTAGTTGATCCTTTGACATCTTTGCATTTGACATATAATTTTACTTACTTTTATTTTAATTTCTCATATTATTTAATTTATCTAAAAAGTGTTAAATTGTTAGCATATAAGCGTTTTGGTTTTGTAAACTGTAGACTTATACCGTGTTTTTTTGAATAAATAAATGATTATCATAATTCCGATATCAGACTCGAAAAGAAATACTATACTCCTCTCTATATAAACTTGGCCGTCTGGTCTGATGTACCTTTAACCTTTGTTTTTTAGTTTGTAGAACAAGCTAGCTGGTAACTTGTCAATATTGACTGCGGCGTAGAACTTCCAAGGCCTTTCTGGTTTACACCTAGATAGTTTTAAATGATTGCTCTCAGCTTAGCAATGCGGTGTTAGGTCGTTCTAGGTATTTGGTAAAGCGATGCACACATATCTGACTAAATTTCGTTTTTCCTAGTTACGGCCATACTGTAGTCTAGCAGTATCCTAGATATTAACATTTCCATAGGTAACGTCCCTAATGGTATTTCAAACAAAATCGAAAAGATGGAAATTCCTGAACTGAATTTTATAAATTAATCGATACGCATCCACAATAAATATATATTATATATATAAATGTCTAAAAAGTTAGTACAGAACTTTTTGAAACCGAGTTTAGATAGAAGGATAGAGAGATTTTTCTCTGTATTAAATATTTTTTGTTTTAAACTTCATGAAACCTTTCCCGGCTAGTTCACATAGATTCACATAGGCATTGTCTTTTGTCTTATCAATATTACAGTAAATATATGGAAACAATAGTTTAAACATATATAGCTTGATAACATTGTGTTATTGACATTAATTAAGTTAACGTACCATTTCTGTCACGGTACGGGAAACTATATTTTTAAAAGATTTTCCGTACCTGTAATAGATTGGATTTCATATAATAATAATAAAAAATAGCTCATTTGTTTTACGAATTAGAAGCAATGCATTATTAATTTACCCGTAGCAGTTCAAATTAGAAATGTTGACAACGCGTAAACCTGTGCACACAACGCTCCCGGCTCTATTTTCAACCCAGTTGAGTGTTTCTGTTGGCATGCAGTAATGCTCAGGTATACCTAAGTATGCTATATACAGGCAGGTGGCACATAGGTACCTGGGAATGTAATACGTCGTGCAACGTGAATTCATCTTTGGTACCGTATGTTATTAGTTTGTCCGTCCGACGAATAGAAAGAAGTAATGAATTTTGCTCTAATCTTAGGATGTGCACTGACTGGTTAAATATATAGCAGTTTTGTCGCGTACCTATAGATGTGGAACTTATCCTAATGAAATTACTTTTTATATCCTATACTAATCAAATAAAGCTGAAAAGTTTGTTTGTTTGAACGCCCTAATCTCTGGAACTACCAGACGGTTTTTTTTTTGTGTGGCTTCTCGCAGTTCAACCTATGAGGTTGTCAACTGCTTAACCGGGCTTGCCTGTGGTGGCCTTAATATAAATATTAAAGCCTCCAGCCAGGGCTTTCCAGTTGAATTTGGAAAATTCTTTATACGGGGAAGAGAAAAACCGGGATAGACGTGTACGAAGTCGCTAGAAAAAGCTAGTTTTTATTATAATTAAAACACAAGTGGGCTATCAGCCACATGGCAATTTTCTATATCAATCTTCATAAGTTAATATTTATAATGGGTCATTAACATCCTTAATCTGTAAAGAGTTCCTGACAAAAGAGGATCTCTACAGTGCCTAGTTGATATTCCGCAAGTCGTCTATACCTATAATATTTTCATTTTTATATTGTGACACTCCTAAGGGGTAATTCTCGCGTTTATTAGGAGTTCGCATTAGCATCGCAGAAAAACCTCTATCTTCATACATTTTCACAAGTTTAAGGCATTGGCTGTCGCTGAGATGATAATTAAACACTTTTCAGGTAAACTTTAGCACTATAGTAGTGTTAAGCAACTTGAAATTCTCAATACAGAAACCAAACACAATTCAATCGACGTAAAACGTTAAGTTAATTCAGCATGACACAGTGAGCTATTTAAAGTCTTCAAAATAACTATGTATTCAGTAATAAGTAGCTACTAGTAAAACGACTCTAAAATAAAGACTCACTAGTATTCCTAGTAAAGCCATAAAATTGAATATAATGGCTTGACGGGCAGTTTAAGCAGTAATTTGATAACAAGAGGCGGCTTAACTGATGGTTATCCATCAGCAGTTTACAATCATTTTGCGTTTCGAATCGAAACGTTTGATAAGTGTATTAAAAATAGTATATGAAACTCATTTAGCTTTCTATTAGTGAAATAATTTTCGTCAGTGGAAACTTTTACAAATAATTTGATTTTATTAAAATCTTGTAGGTATGTTTGCTTAAAGTGAAAGCGCCAGAGTGGTCCGCGAAATTAAAATTTTCATACGTTTTTTGCATTTTGCAGGTCAGTGTCAGGTTGTATGTTGGTAAAAGTACGATTGGCGACAGTAGCAAATATGGCTTTACTGAGTTATAATAATTAAAGTCATCAATACAGGTTGTATCATTCATATAGTTACACATAAAAAAGTAATTCAATCGAGTTCGATTCAATGACTTTTTTATGAAATAAACATTCATTCGAGTTATATGAACTTAGAGGGTTGATTTCAATGATTATAATTCTGTAAATAAATACGTGTTACGGTCGCGAATCATATTTTGTTCAACATACAGCCTGACACTGACTTGCAAATTGCAAAAAACATAAGAAAATTTGAATTTCGCGGTCTACCCTGGCGCTTCCACCTTAAACAATAATATAAAACTCTGTCATCTAAGAAAATATGCAATAAAAATGATATTGGTTATAAATAACACGTCAATTTTCTTCAATTAATCTACAATATGAAGCCGGTGCCGATAAACGAAAGCTTTCTTTTTTAGAAAACAGAATTTAAGTATTAAAATAAACTAGTTTATTTCACTAGCGACCATTTATCGCACGAGTGTCAATCTCGTTTTTACTCGACTTACTTACAAGGAGGGTAATGCGTTTTGTGTTTCTATGGAAGAGATTTCTATCGGTAATGGTATTGACCTTTATACTGTCTTTGTTATAAAAGTGTTGGTTGTTTTTGCCTACTTTCCTTTAAGGCGTCGATCTTCGCTGATCTTTTCTTATCTAAACTAAATAAAATGGCTTTGTATGTTTGTAAAAGTAAATCTCTGGAAGTATTGATCTAATAAAGTAAATTCTTTCACTGATACAAAGCTACAATGTCACTGAGTGTGTTACTTTTTAACCTGGAAAAAGGGGCTGTAACGGGGACAGGCCAGTCGAAGAAAAAGATAGAAATTATACAAAAAAAATATGTCAACGCCGCCACTAGAAAAAACTAACGAAGCGAAATTTGTACCGCAACAAAAATAAACGCAGCGCCATCTATCCCGCCAGCAGTGGACTACTGAACTAAATCCTGCATCGCGGTATCAGAGTTTTCCGTGCGATTTGAACATGTACAACAGCTCGAAGTTCGGGCAGTTGCCCACCAGACACAACAACCGTCTGGTCGGAGGATCCTGACTTTTCAATGGAGGTTTGCGGGACTTTATACCCTGTTCCGCATTCCTTCCATAAATGAATCTATCTTGGTAACTTAATTTTTTATCACCACTAAATCAATATTGAATAAGATGTTTAGGGTTTACACTGAAAATCAACCAATTATTTTAAAGCTTCCTAGCTAAATTCTACTGAGGCTTTAATTACTATCAAAGGATAAGTTGAGAGTATAAATTAAGATAAAAAGTGCTATTACAACTGCTATTTCCCGTGGTTAATGGAAAACTATTAAACAGCATGGAAAAAATTGCTTGAACGATAAACTGCTCATTATAAAGCTATAAAACTCGTAATAAGCATTATTTAATGCCGGCTTCCCACGGATATTATTGAAATTACTTCGGTAGGCGTAATTAGATCGTTGATCTTTTGTACCCGGAGTAAATGTGACATATTGAGTTTTAGAAAAAGACGCAGGTATTAAGGGCGCTTAATATCTCTCTATTTTTCGCGTCTCTTTATTTTTAGGGTGCCCTGCCAGGGTTGCGGAATTTGTTCGAAAGAGTCACCGCGGCCCTGGAACGTAAAGGGCTTTAGAAGGAACACGGATGGGTTTTAGTTAGTTAGATTCTGACACGCCTTTCCGCTCTACCCAGAGCGGAAGAAGTCATTTGATGATGTCCCATCCTTAGAATAAAAAAGTTGTTACGAGACCCCTTAATAGCGATTTTTTTCATACAAACGTTGTAAGATGTTTACTCCACTTTTTTGACATCGCATGTACATCCACGGAATTATTAATAATACAATCTTACCATTTATTACTTGGTTTAAATACTGATTCTTAATTCAAATTTCCTATGGAGAATTTGAATTTAGATTTGCTTATGCCTAGATAACTTTTTTATTGAGGCTGTGGCTTATATAAAGCAAATTATCGATTGGTATCGTCTTTAGTTATCGATAAATGTACGCAAGTAGTATATTAAAATAAATAAAACATAATATGAAAGGTATACCGTACCTAAGCCTAGAATGATCCGTATTTCAACAGTAATGAAGCGCAACAAGAGGCGCAAATAAATTACAAACGTGTTGTGAAACAATAAAATTCGAACAAGCATAAATTCATTCATTAACGACAACGCCCTACACTGCAATTTTTGTACTACTCAAACTGCCAGTTTTAGGCCAGTACCTAATTACAGGACAGTGATATAAAACGGTGTTCTATGCCATTTCATACGATGCATAATCCGAGAGGGACCGCAAACTGGTATCGTCGCACGTAACACGAGTCTCGCATCTCGTTTGCGGTGAGAAAACACGCGTCTGTGGGACTCGTTAGCAAATTGACAGTTAGAAGGCCGCGGAGGGTTAAAGGGCGTTCTCTGGTATTTGCGATGACATGTGATATGGGTATCTGATATTAAAGGGTTAGATTTGTTTTGAAATTGCGCCAAAATTGGGCAGAAATCTGTCCAAGGGCGTTGAACCGAATTGGCTTAGAGAGCCAACGCCATTTTGATATTTCTTCAAAATGGCGATGTTGTTGATGATCTTGTTGAAGTTGATTTAATCTTTTTCAATGATACTGCCACATACGGGTAGTAGAGGACATCATGCCAGTGTAATCAGCACGGCAAGCTGGCATACATAGAAAACTGTTCAATCCCCTAACTTGATCTCATATGAAAATACGGTTTTATTTTAAGAGCATTTATTTAAGGTAAGTATTTAAATACATACGTTAATTTATTTAGTAACCGCTAATGTAATGTTTGTTGTATTAAATCATACTTTCACTTACAAAGAGTATGCACGCGGAAGGAAATGTGCTCTCATTTTTATGTCTTAATAAAATTATTACAAAATTAAACTTTTTGTGAGATGAAACGGTTATAGTACGACGTGCCATCAAATTGCCATTCGTGGTTTATCAAATTTTATGATTGAATCTGTGATGGTAACGAGAAAATGTACTATGATCTGTGTTCAATATTTTTGCTCTAGTTTGGACTGAATTCCACTTCTATTGAGGCTTATGAAGGGGCTGAGATAGAGGTGAGCGTTATTTAACGTTCTGTGTAGTCGTAGCTGTGTGTTGCTGCTGCTTACGAGGCTGATAATCTTGTACCTAGTTCGTTCAACAGATTATTAAAAAAAACACTTTTTTCCAAAAAAAAAGAAACCGACTTAGAAAAAGAAAAAAAAACATACAACCGAATTCAGAACCTCCTCATTTTTTTTAATCGGTTAAAAATATGTACGTAATACACTAAACGACTCGCACAACGAGTGTAAAGAATCCCTTCGGGATAGGTATGGCATGGCTTACACGCTTCTAAAAACGCTTGCACTCTGTCATTAAGAAAAACTCACAAAAATAACTTTAAAATGAAATTTTGCAGCCAATCCTAAGTCTAGAAAAGTATGAAGGGGAGTTCAATTGATAAAATGATATACTCAACTCAAATAATACACCTAACATACCTATAAACTGTTACATATTCGTAATCATACCATAACACAAACGCAAAACTAACCAACAACGCTCTACTGTAGGTATACAGAAGTAGCTAGTTACAAAAATAAGCGGTTTTGTAACTACGAAAAAATTATTCGAATAAATTCACATCATTGTCACAGTGTTTTCTTTGTTATGAAATACTTATGTCAAGGATATGAGTTTGTTAAATTGTTGGAAATTAAACCTTAAGAAAATAAGATGTTCGATAGTGACTCATACAGTCCATTTGAGTTGGTCGGGGACCGGCTATACCTGAACTCGGTATAGTCATTTTTGAGGGCCTTAAAAAAAATTGCTACCAATAGTAGCTGAAACGTCATGGCCAAAGGCAAACATGACGTTTCAGCTAATTTGACAGTTGGTTAAAGGTAGATGCGTTATAGAGACCGGCTGTTATAGTCTGATGCCCGTGACCATTTGTTGTTGTGAAGTTCAGTTCGTCTCTGGCGAAAAGTGGGTATGGATGGACCATTTCCATTCGAGAGTGTTCGTCTGTAGTGTGTTGCCAAGGGATCCACTGTGCTGTTTGGTCCACTGATGGGAGATACGCTCCGGGAAAAGGTGACATTAAAAAAATTGTTTGGTCTTCACGTTTTAACACGTGTATTCTAGATCGAAGTTTGATACAAATTCATTATTTATCACGAGTAAATAATACCTTTTAACAATTCTTCCAGCCCGCATCACTTTTGTTTATAAATCCAGGCCACACTATTTGCCAATCTAGATTACTAAGAACTTTGTCAATTACAAAAAAAAATGTTTGATCATCGCGATATGCCACACGAGGTGTGAATTTTTCCAGGTATTCTGCACAAAAAAACGAACTGTGTTTGAATATAATAAAACAAATAAAGAGTAATATACCTACGTGGGTAGGTAGATATTTGGTCCGATTAAACTTAATTAGCAGGTATATGATAATTGGTATCGCATGACTTGTTTTATTGACTGTACGTTGTTGTTTTTGTTACTAATCGGTTTGTTATTTAAAAACCGTTACGAAGAATTCTAAACCACCAACGCCAATTTTGTAAGTATCGGTTTTTAAAACACCGTTATTTACCAAAAAGGATATTGATAATTTGAGCTTTTAAATTCATTTGAAACTTTGTATAAGATTTATTTTCTGTTGTTACGTTTTTAATTTGGAGTTTTTGGCGTTCTCGATTTGGGTCATCATAAGGCTTAGAATTAAATTGATAAAGAAAGAGAGGAGCCCAAAATATTAAGAGATCTGTACAAAAGATAAATTAAATTGGATTTGTTAATCCAAAATATTAAAGATGGGAAGAGAGATACATGAAGTTGTTTTTTTTTTATAATACCTCGTAATCGTTCTTCAGAAGCAATCTCTACTTTCCGAAAGAGCTTTTCAGAATCGAGTAGTTAAGAACTGAAGTAATGTTTTCGGGATGTTCGCTAATTTTGGAACGCACAGCGCGTGCCACTTCGCGTGCGTAAAATATAATCCTACATATTATTGGCTTGGCAACCAAAGGTTTTCTGAATAATTTCATTCTGCGACTTATGTGTGCTAGGGAGATAATTCCTGCTGAAATCTGTGTGTCCTCATAGCTGTAGGTTATAACTCGCAGGATATATTTAAGTCAAGAGTGAATAGGAATTTCAAAAACTTAAAAAAATAAGATTATTGCCTATATGCCTAACTACCTACATAATAAGGCCTATAGTATCTTGACGATGCAGTAAACCCGGTGACGCATTGCGGCAGGACACCCGCCAACTGACAGGGTTCGATATCCTCCGCCGAAAACGGCAAAATATTGCCTTCCAGCCTCCCTTTCTTGTTTTATATTTACCGTCCTTTTATGTACTTTATAAAGGCTTTTGTGCCTACTCTTATACATGGGGATGACTTTTTAGAGTAGAACTAATAGGTGTCTGGGTTCATGATTTCGTTTTTCGGGTTATGTTTCAGCAATGCGGAGGAATAGAATCGAATCGAATGGTTGTGATTGTGGCTTAGCGATTTATTTTGTTTTAATTTAGTGGAGTGTACGTAGGTGGTTGGTGGTTTGGAAATTAACTAATACCTGGAAAAAAAACTACAGATACTTTTGTCTAAAATACTTTTCAGGTGTAACTTTCAGAGCAACTTCAACTCTGAGTTAATCCAAATCAAATAGGTATACAGTAAGTAAACAAAAAACGTTGCTCGAAGTGAGACTACCTAAAAAACAAAAGAGCATCCATTTTTAAAGAAACAAGCAGTTGATCCCAATAAGTCAAACAAATAATAGCGATCAAACCATTCAGTTCCGTACACTCGCGTGACTGACGATACTTTCTTCGAATCTTATGATCTAGGGCACTAATAGATGTTTTAGTTCCAATAAAACTGTTTTGGTACAAATAGAAAGGCATAGACAAAATGGTATTTTTGCAAACCTGTGAAATAAGGCTATGGGTGTGCGGTACTACCCTTTAAATGCCAACAAAGGAATTGACATTAGAAATACGCGGTATTTGATCTTTTACATTTACTGTGTGATTTTGGTTGGAACTACTTTGATATTTTACTTGATATTTTACCCATTCTAAATTAAAATACAACCAGCTATCCATTTAGCTTTTAAAATATGTAGTTGATTTTAAACGCTTATCACTTTTATGAGTTATCAACTGTCATCATTCGTTTTATCATAAATGTAGATATAGATACTGACCTATTCATCTTCTGACTTGCCTAAAAAGTTAGAATCTCTGATATAACCGTTTCCCTAGATATTACGAATGTTACTTAAGGCATGAAGACATAGGAGTCCAATATAATGCATACTTAATTAAAAAAGTCTGTCTGTCTGTCTGTCTGTTACCCCTTCACGCTTAAACCGCTGAACCGATTTAGATGAAATTTGAAATAGGAGATGAAAGTTTGCATGGGAGTCCGACATTATTGAAGATAAAACCATGAACCTTTTATATTCATTATTACTAGTATTTAGGCATTTGATTAAAAATAAAATAACATATTTGTTCAAGCGTTTTTGAAAAATTAGTGTCATAAAAATAAAAATAGCTGCTCAAAGTAACTATTCCACGTGGACCAAGTCGTGGGCAAAGCTAGTTGTGAATAAAAACTGAAATAAAAAGTACCAACCTTCTGGCACAAGTACAGTAGGTATACAAAGATTGTTTTTAAAGATTTACTGCATAAAGCTTCTAACTTTCATGTCTTCTATTTATTTTTCCATTTTTTGGGAGTATCGCAACAACCGTCATAATAATATTTTTAACATCAGCGAATATATATTTTTTTATTTACAATCAATATTGTTTCAATCCTTTCCCTTTTGCGCTCAGTGTTCCTTATTGCAACAATAACTAATGGAACGTGGGAAGTATCGGAACATAGCAGAACTGTTACACTCGCAAGATGAATGTGTTCCACAATGTCACGGCGCGCACGCGCTCGCCGTCACGTTCCGCCAGTTCATTTGTATCTAATGCGCTGTGCTGGGCTCGTAATCTTGATGCAGGTATTTTGAACTGGTATTGTTTGGGTATTGGTAAATAGGGCTTTTGTTTACGTTTTGTTCCTTCCTAAAAACGCATTGATAAACACAACCTGATACCCCATGGCAAATGCAATGAAGATTTTATTTTATTATGTCTTATTATTACTATTATTTATTGTCATAGTAACTAATAACCCGCTACGCCAATCGGCTTAATGTATATTAAATTATAATATTGTATTTTCTCTGTTAGTGATTGCGTAAATCTTTTGAAAAATAAATGTCTCAAACCGTTATTATTTATGACGTACGAGTATGTACACATCCCTAAATCTATCTCCTGTCGATCAGTCCACGTTCAGGCAAAGGTTGTTTGAAAGAGACTGCCCTATGGGATACGACCGCCCATTGTACACTTGTTATGATTAATGTTTATCCTGTTGCTTATAATGAGGTGCACAATAAAGTGTAAGTATATATAATCATAAATAAATTAAATGTGAGTGCCACTACTCTGAAAATAACCCATATGCTGGACTGCTCCAAGTGCCAGGAGAGCCACTTTTGAGAATTTGACAAACGCCACGAAAAATCATATATATTAGACTTTAACTAGTTTAGCATAGAATGGCATCTTATCTAATTCGCACAAAAATTCACTGGACAGGTAGTTTTTCAAGTTCCCCTTATAATATTAACCGATACGGAAAGTAATCAACAAATTGAACATGAAAGTTAGTGTCTTGTCACTAGACTTTATTTCCACATTGAGAATACTGTTTGTTTTTTGGTTACGAAGAGTTAAAGCATAATCCTAAACACTTTCCGTGACCCTGACTAATTAGTACTTGTACAAATTCGAAATACGGACTGACATTATTCTAAATGAGTCACCATTTTCAAAATTTAAAAATGTACTCGAAAAAATCTTACCTACTCGATATTTCGAGAAGTTTTGAACAAACAACTTCACTGGATAGGCACTTTCATATTTTGATAACATTTACGAATATAAATCTAGTAAAAATTAAACGTTTTCTTTTTATTTCAAGATATTAAAACCGTTCAAAGAAAAGACACAAACGCGTTTAACGTATGCAAATCGAATTTTCGCTGGAATTTTCTCTCTCTCTTTTTCTTGGTTTTTTAAACAAAAGAGATCTAATTTCTTCATCATAAAATAATCTTTACTTTTTCTCGTAAAAAAAGACTAAGAGGAAAGTCTGCAAAGCTACATCTTGGCTACATGCCAGGCTTTCCCTATAGATTAAAAAGCTATCTACACACACACACAAATGCTACATTCTGGGTCTTATATAATATACCTGATAATGCTGATATTTATTTATCTAAAAATAAAAAAAATCGACACATTTTTACAACAAATTATTTTAAAGAAAGCAGTAAACTGTTTAAGAAAATTAATTAAAAATCTTTAAGTCAAGTGTAAATAAGTTCTTCTAGCTTCTAGGCAAGCATGCACCATCGTCGACCACATCATCGCTTACCATCAGGTGACATGGTAACCAAATGCGAACTATCAATAATAATAATTTAACAAAAAAGTCACCTCACAGTTTTATAAATGAAGCCCCCTGGTTTTTTGTACCCGTTGATAGTTTCTGCCCGCAATAAAGTAGTAAAGCTTTCAACAAAACTTCTAGTAACTAAGTAGGTATACACGTACTCTGATAAATAAACCATATATCTCTTTCAAACAACCGCCGCCGGAAAGCAAGGAGTACGTGACATTGCGGATAAAGTGCAAGAGCGACGTTCGAGATAGTTGCGCCGTGTTGCACGTAGAGCGACGACGTGAGAATGTGTTGGGGAGTTGGGGGTAGATGCGGTCGGGGTACAATGATACCCCAACCGCAACGATATGGGGGAGACGGCTGACGAGGTGTTAGCCTGCGGATATAACTACTCCTCCGCTTGTTTCGTGTTCACAATCTATGGCGGTAATACCTATAACAGTGGGAAGACTTTTTTTTTTTAATTTAGTATGGATTTGCTCTTGACTCTAGTCTAGGTTATAGATGACAGAGACAAAGTCGACGATGGAGCGAGCTTACCCAGAAGAAGTCTGTTCACTCTAATTTTGAAGAGATTAGGGTTGTATGCGTTCGGAAACACAGACGCAGGCAGAGAGTAGGTACTTCATTTTATACTGCGGTCTTGTTTGATTTATTTCCAGATTTGTGATATTGATTAGTGACATTCAACATTTTGCCACCTGAAAACTCCTTAATTTTTTTCGTAATCATCTCTGTCGATCTTTTCATAATATGTCTGTTCTTTTTTATATTTAAAGGGAGAAACTAATCACTACGAAATAAAAAAAAAGAAATTCATGAACCACATGTACCTACAGATTAATGTTTTAATTAGATTAAACACCTAGAATATAGCTGTTTCTTGATGGACTTTTTGTAGATTTGTATCATACGAACCTATAAGTGGATGAAAGGACGCCGATTGAAGAATTATTCGATTTGTGGAATCCACAGCTATCAAGCTTTTCAAGGAAAAAGATAATTATGTTGAAGCTTAAGTATTCAAGAATAAATTGATAAGAATATTACGTGGTAAGAAGTAATACCACAATATTTCTGAGGCCTTGGTTAACTTGGATCAATAAAGTTTTAATTATTTATTAATAATAATGACTGGCAAGTAGTTATTGTAGGGTCGTTCCTTTTAAGGCTCAGATATTAAAAGGCCAGGTTCTAGAACTAAAAAAAAAACAAATTCCAAAAGTTACAAAATGTAGCGCAATTAGAGGTGTTTATGTCCCACTGGACTAACAATAAAATGATGAGATGAGAAAGTTCTTTAAAAGTACGGCAAATATCCCGCTGATAATATTATCGACAAAACGACATTATCTCTACAAATTGCAATGGCGGTAAAAACGATACATAAATGATAACAAAAAATACGAACGGATATCAAATTGATTAAATTACATATACACAACAGACGTCCAGTTCACATGATTGACGGTTATCAGTTACGATGAATCAGAACGCTTTTTCTTGGAAAACATAAAAAGTGCAAAACACGCACTTGGGTTTAAACACCGTAAAACTTAACTCACGTTTATAAATCGTGAGTTTAAACTATAACTGCTTATTATATTATCACGTCTGACTAAAGGCGTTTGCAGACAGAGCCAGGGGCAATGGTGAAGTGGGAGGGGCAGTTTTTGTTCAAAATGAAGTATTATTTTCCCCGTCCCAAATGATGAAATACCGTACTGTACATAAATTATTTTGTATATAACATTATTTAAGTATCTACTAATTAAGAATTTTTAGCTATTAAGTTTCACATTATTATGCACGTCTGCGAAGATGTCTGCTCTGTGACATTTTTTTTTCTGTCTCTACGTTCCATATAGCAGCAATAATCAGCAGTGCTATTCTGTATACATCTCACAATGAAAACTTAAGTGAAGAGAACTTAAAGTGAATATAATCCTTAGCTTCAGGAAGAACGACAGCTCACTGCACGCTCATCTATATATAAAATTCTTCTGTGCGTTTGTATGTGACTGAACTCCTCCTAAACGGCTGGACCGATTTTGATGAGTTTTGTTGTGTAAATTTAGATTCACAATTCGATTCGGTGGCGCTGCAATCGATTTCTATAATTTTTCGTCAGGCAAAAATCAAACGTTCAGACAGGACAACGTCTGTCGGGACCGCTAGTCATCTTATGAAATTGTTTTTCACAGTTGAACAGAATAGATTGGCAGCTTATAAGTATTGTCACATCGCTGAGAGAGCAGACTTTGGGAAAGTCGACGACCCACCGAAGAGTGACGAAGAAAAGAAGAGTGTCCGACTAAGAAAAGTAAGTTATAGTAGGTTGTGCGGTGAAGTGCCGATTTTCATTTGTTATTTTTTATTTTTAACTAGAGGGGGCAATTCTCGTATTTTTAAAGAGCATCTGCATCGCAAAAACACCTCAAAACCTAAATTTTTACAAGTTTTTTGTGACATTGCGACTTGACTTTGAACGCTTTTGAAGTACAAGATTGGCCTTCTCTTTGAGGTTCTGATACTGAGAATAGGTACTCAAGTGAGTCAGCTATCTCGTCTGAAGTTGTCCAAATATTTAACACCTTTTTTAAATGCGGTAACGCGGTTTTAGCGAGGCGCGAAGTAACCAACGTACAAATTAATGTTTATTATGCGATCGTTAAAAGTCAAAGTTGTAGTCAACACTTCGTAACTGAGCTCATTGTCATTGACTTTTAGAGTAGCGATAAAATAATAAGTAAAATTTATAGTCACTATCAGTACATCATTGCTTACTAATTTGAATTTTGAGCACTCACATCAACTTTTCATTTGTGAATTCAATGCCTTCGAATAAAATTAAGATTTGACACTAAAATTTAGTAAAAAAGGGCTCGTAACAGTGAGTAAAGTTTTGAGTTCCTATTTTATGTATATCTATGGTTATTACTGTTATTAGGGTAGAGAAAACCAATATGATATGGGCTATGGCTGAAGGAATGACTGTAATATAATGACGACAGCAAATTGGTAGAGGAAGACATGATACATACGACCCCAAATAAATTGGGGTAAGAGCATGATGAGGACTCGTATCGTAATTTAAAGCGGAAAATGCAAGTAAAAGGGGCAAAACTGCATGTTTCGCAGTTCAGGCGACGAACTATCAACTTGTCAGCACTTAAGTTCTAGTGTGACGCGATACGGTGGCACACACTCGAGTACCATAGTGGTGATACTTGTGTATACACATCTGTCGACCCCTTCACACTTTGGCTAACGCTTCTACGTAATTGTTTGCAGCCATCATGTATGAAAGAGGATAATTACAATTATTGATGAAAATGCATTTAGCGTGACGGATCAGACACTGTTTGTTACTGCGAACAAAAAAGTAAGTTACGTGCAAAATCAGCTATTTTTGAATGAGCAGGAAGACGTGCCATCGTCGTGGCTGTGGTAAAGTTTTTGGCCAAAAAAACAAAAACTCTCGTACCGTGTACCGTCGCGTCGTCACTAATAAAAAGGAACCTCTTTTTGCAAGGAAACCTCTCAAGGCCAATTCTCATACTTAAAAAAGCAATAATATCTCAGCGGTCATCAATGTCAAAATGTAGGGAAATTAAAAGTTGTGACTGGCCATTTGCAACTGCGACACGAATGCTAACGTTTCTTAAAAATGCGCTCCATCAAAATTTGTATAACTTTTTGTTTTGCACATCAACTTTTCCCAAAAAACTTATCAAAGACACGTCAGGAATAAAGAATCCTTCTTCGATCAAGGCACTAAACATTCTATAGACAAGTACAAAAAGTTATAAACAATGATTTATTCTCAATGGTTTCCTCAACAGAATGTAGAGCAATGTCATTTTTTCCTCGGAGTGCAGTCGGCAGTCATTGTCGCATCGTTGTCTTTGGCAATGAACCGTTAAGGCACTTACGGCCAATACGGCACGCACCGGTGGCCGTCGCTTGCATACAGATACGCTGTTTTATTCTACAACAGCTGTACCTAATGGTATGTGAAAATGGTAAGGAACAAATCGGACTGTTACTTAGCATAGTTGCATGATTTATTTTTATTAAGTACTTAGCTGACCCAAAAGACAGTGTTCTGTCAAAACTTCCCGTGTAAAAAGTACGTACTTACGGACTATGCTCTACTTCAACTTTCTGCCCTTTAGTTTTTCAGGAATCTTTGCGTGTTTTTCCCCTAAAATCTTTGTTACTAATTTCAAAAACTTTAAACAAAAGTTATTGAGATCGATTCATCGGGTGTTGTGGCGAAGCTTGTGTGTTTAATAATTACCAAATATTGTAAAACTTATATTGTAAAAGAGTAACTATAGAGTTGTTTGTCGGATCTACTCCATGAGACTTCTACCTATGCGAAAGGGCAACTAGAGTCACTCTTTTTAAACTGTAAATGTAAAAAAGTGCCTTTTAACAGACTTTTGAAATAAATGATTTCACTCTGAAGAGTAATTTTGTTATATTTCGTGCTGACATCTATCTGCAGTCTAGTGTAGTCAATTCTAGGGCCCTACTTTGAAGTCATAAAACGATCATGATTCCGCTCTAAGAGGGAGACGGATCAATACAAAGCGAATAGCACTATCCCTTTTACATCATTTGAATTGGATGGCATTAGCACGTCATATTAGGGGGCTACATACAGTACAGCAATTTCAGGAACAAATAGTTTACGATACTTACTACCGTGGCCTGTCTTCACTCTCTAGCTAGCTGTATATATAGGTATCTCTTTTAAACATTATACCGCAAGCGTTCACCACCCCAACCAATTACTTGCCGGCACAATCTGACTCCTTTAATTGCTTTAATTACAACTTGCACGAAAGCTTTATCTACAGCTCAGAGAGCGAACGCGAGGAAAGGTATATATGTCTATAACTAAGTAATATACCTAATAAAGCTGATGAGTTTGTCGTTTTTGTTTGAAAGAGGAACCAACGAAAACACCAGTCAGGTTTGAAAAAAAAATGCATTTTATAATCCAGTTATTGAGGAGAGTATGGTAGGTAGGAAGATAAGTTATTTATGAACATGCTACGACCCTGATAACACGAGTAAAAACAAAAAAAAACTAATTCCGGAGTCGGGTGGAACCGCGGTGCAGAGCCAATTTAAATATGGTATAATATTTTCCTTTTTAGGGTTCCGTACCCAAAGAGTAAAACGGGATCCTATTACTAAGACTTCGCTGTCCGTCTGATCGTCTGTCACCAGGCTGTATCTCATGAACCATGATAGTTAGACAGTTGAAATTTTCACAGATGATGTATTTCTGTTGCCGCTATAACAACAAATACTAAAAAACAGAATAAAATTATTATTTAAGGGGCTCCCATACAACAAACGTGATTTTTTTGCCGTTTTTATAGAAAATGGTACGAAACCTTTCGTGCGCGAGTCCGACTCGTACTTTTCCGGTTTTTTATATTAATTTACTGCACATACAAAGCAAATAGCTGGAAGTGAATGACATTTTACGGTTTTCGTTATAACCATAAAATGTCATTCACTTCCAGATTTTACCTTTACTAATTCAGTTTTCGTGGAAGTAATGTCAGTAACATTTTTTCCACTACTTTATAAACTATAAACTCACGAGGCCCAATCGCAGTAATTGCCATTGCCATGCCATGATTTAATAAAAAAGATAACGTTGGTCCGGTAATTTTGGACAGTTTAGTATGTAGCGGTGTGAGTCAGTCATAATGGCCGTGTGGTCGGTCGAAATACAGTTACTGTTATCTCATTATCACATGGCTTGAAGACACAATGATGTAAAGGAGTATGCAAAATTAATGACGAAGAAACTCATAGTTTGGGAACGACTCAACTGATTTTGTTTGAGATTAAACCTGTTAACAAGAACACAAAAAAAGAAAAAAAATACAGTCGAATTGATAACCTCCTTCTTTTGGAAGTCGGTTGAAAAGTAGTAGTTAGGTACGGAGCTCCTTCATGTTTCCCTCGTTACATAAAACTGCTATATTAAAAACACACACATAATAAAACTTACCGAGACATCAGCAAGCTAAATAACATTTCCGAAATTGGTAAAATCGATATCTCTGACACCGATACAAAGTTGATAAAAAAGTTAAACACTTATGACTATGCCGACCATCGATTGTAGATGGATTGTGTGGGAAACAGCATCGGATGTTAAGCTCGCGTGTCGTGAATCGTGAACAAGCGTAGCGAATCTTCTTTAACTATGTTACTGGGTAAAATACTGTAACCTACTAAACATGGTAAAAATACCAAGTTCGTCACAAAAATATGACACATCGATCCGGTATTAAACAAGTTTTTCTTACTAATCTTATATTCTAAACATTAATAAAGAAACCCATCCCCATGCAAATTAAACTAACACTCAGATGTCCTTAAATCTAAATTAGCTGCATTTGTAAGTAGTAAATGAGCAATCCCAAAGATACCCAACACTCAACAGTAACTGGTATAGTCACGTACACATCTACAAGACCTCGAGTGTATGAAGTGTAGTTATCGAGTAGACGCTACGTAGATATCACAGTAGTAACGTGACTCGATATCGGACTTAAAGGCGGAACTAGATCGCGGTCGATCGACGTCGGTGAATATTCATCGCCACAAAATATGAGCGATCAGATCGATCAACAAACAATTACCAATTAAACACCATCGATCGACGTAGGCTAAAACAATCGACATGAATCGACGATGTCGCATTGTTTGGATCGATAAGAATGGTGAGATCGATGACGTCGATCCGCCGCAGTCTAGCTGCACCTTAACGTACACTAGAGGCACAGGTGCTCAGTGGCTCTCCCCATCGACAGGGATGAGTAGTTTGTTTGTTTGTCGTGCACAGCCGTCTTTAGACCTTTGCATGTTTTTTTTTTTAATTTTGTAAGTAAAGCGTGGGGTGCGGTGTGGGCTTGAGCAAACAGCGGGAACAAAAGTGACGTGGACAGGAGAATTTGGTGACATGATCTTGGCGAATGATTCTTGTAATAGCACGAACTCGTCGCGTTTTGTTTACAATTCGTTTTGATACATATAATCTATCTCTTAATGTGTTAAGACCAAGAATACGCCACTAAATCGTCCCGAACATGTTCATAAAGCCCGCTGCGTGCCTTCGCCGTTGGCTCGGCTCGGTGTATGCGACAACTTTGTTTACCTTTGTCCTGTAAATAGTGGGTGAGGTTATCGCGGAAATAGGCGCGTAATATGTTCCATTAATTTTATAGAAGTCGCTCTGGAAAAGAAGAAATTTGACCTGAATTCATTTAATTTGTTTCGGGTCAATTTTGAGTACCAGGACTTATTGAATCGAACTACTGTGTTTAAATTTTATTTTTGTTCAATATTGTAAGTGTCAAAAATGTTATAATTTTATTGTCTTGTCTTCAGACAATACTTAAAGCTGGCAGCCGCAAAATAAGTGACTTATTTACTGAAGTTTATAGAATCTGAACGAGATCCCGTAATATGTCAGAGTTTGAACTCACTTAAAAGTTTTGAATTTGATTGATTGATATTAATTGTGTTTTGTGATGAATTCAATTTCTATTATCTTAACATTTTAGATGGAAAAGTTCGAGACCTTTTAATAGATATCGTCGACTTACAAAGTTTGAATATTCTTGTGAAATGTGTTAACCCGTTCGTGCAAAAATTCGTGTTTTTAGTCAAACAGTGTTGTAAAGGTTAATGTGTTAGGCACAAACTCTAATACTTTAAGATCGTATTGTAGGTAATGTATCGTCATACTCGTAAATAAATAAGTACATACTATGATTTGAACAAAAATAGACTTCGATTTCAACACGATCTGGGGTTGTCCAACACATAGATATTAAGCTGAATAACAAGTAAAGATACTAACCTCTTGATAGAACACTCGTTTAGAGCTGTAAGTAAGGTTGTACTGCTGGTCTGCCACCATCAGTAGGATGGTGAAGGGGAGCAGGAAGGCCGCAGCGGCGAGGAAGGCCACACAGCGCCCTAGTCGCATCATGCTGACGTTGCGACGACCTACCACCATCGTGATACTATGCGACGACCCTGAGCGCGACTCCGACGGAGTTCGCGCACTTCATTTGTTTGTTCAATTGCGACTTAGACCATCACCTGTAAAAGAAAAATAAGGAAATCAATGCCCTGTTTCTGAACTGACTTCTATAACACTTGACGGAAAAGTCTCTTGGCTTGTACGGTCGACGAGACGTTAGCAATTTAATTATAGCTTAGTTCGGAGTTTCAATTGCATCTGAGGCGAGCTTGTAGGTACTGGTTCTGTAACCCCTGGAGTGCGGTCAACTAAACCTACTTAAGACCACTTTTCTTTCCAAAAAATAAAAATAAACTGTACAAACAAATGGATCCACTAGACAGTTACATTGAGTCATTGAATAAATCGGTTTCGTAGTGTATTTTGCGGTTTGTTTGTTTTTTCTTCACAGTTTAGCGATCGTGGTCACGAATGTACAAACATGTCTGGAAATGTGAAAAGTAAATCAACTAACAAAAACCTGAAAGCGCACGCAACGTTGTTCGTTCACACTCGATTAGTAAACTAGATTATTTATCAATACTTATGAGGGGGCTCGTGGCGTGGCTAAGCAATGAGAAAAAAAAAGGTTTTTTTTTTGTCACAGAACTGTACATACAAAGTATAAACGTAAACTATTTCTTAATAACTTCCACACGGGCCGATCTTCTAGGTTAAGTATCGCTTCTAGAGGTTGGTTCGTGGATTGGTGACCATTCATATCGAGACTCCTCCGTGGTTCGGAAAGCATGTTAAGCTGTATTTTGTAGATCCTTGACAGTCGTTATAAGCGTTGTAAAGCGGATACTAAATAATGCTTAAAATTTAATGTTCCAAATTCAATTTATGTAATAAAATTTATTTATAATATACTTTGACTGCTTGAATGATTTTTGACTTTAAAATGATCTTATAACTTTTATGACTAATTTGCACGCCGAAATTAAAAACAGAATAAGAGATCCGTAATTATTTTGCTTAAGAACGCACAAATATTTTTTGTTTTTGTTTTGTATAGGCCGATAAATTGGACACCAGTCCTGCAATGAGGCATCGTGGTACCCAGTTACTGGGCTGCAAGACTGGAAGCCGAAACCCAACACAGCTGGAAAAACGCTAGGCAGTTGATTGATTGATTTATCGATAGTTTTCTTGAGAACGTTCAACATTAAAATTGAAAAAAAAAGCATTTGTCTACTAAATAGGTCAGAAGCTGTAGCCGTTTTTAACACGCTTTTATTTATGGAGAAGAACCGGCAAGAAACTCTACGGTTACTCTATTAATTTTTTTTTTTAAGTTTTTTAAATGCTTGTTGTTTTCATTTTCTTTTTTCAATAAGTACGTTCTGTAAGTGTGACTTAAAATAATTGACATTAATCGTACCCGTTTTTAAAGTTGTTATTTTTATGTGAATTAAGTTTTTAAATAATTTGTACTAATTTAAATTTGAACACTATATGTTTATGCCTCCTGGCATAACATAGCGCTCTTTTTCATCTAAGCTAAGATCTAGATTTAAAAGCACCTATGGTAACAAATAAACAGGTACATGATTATGATTATGACAATGTTTCCAAAACTGGCGGAAATCAGATCATACCTAATTCAGAATGGGTGTAGGCAGTAAACATGCTAAGGAAGTTATTTTTCACCGCCTCTGCGTAGTACGATCATAAATCTATGCTTTACATCACCATCGATCTTATAAACATTTCCCAACACCCGTTCACCTTTGAAGAATGTTAGTTTATTAATTTTCAACGAAGTTTTGTACATCGAAGGTTCATTATATCGAGTTTATGGATGTTCTTGACTCCAAAAAGTGTTAGTCTACCATGTTTGTCAATTTAAACTGACAAATTATATGTCTGTCATGTACTTAAAGTGTGTTTGGATTACCTAGTAGGTAGGTAACTAAGTACAAGATACATACGCAGGTAGGCCCTATACAAGGAAAGTTTACACAACCAATTTTGTGTCTAATAACTATTTGTGTAAATGTTGTCAACAAACCAAGGTTTGTTTTCGTTTTAAATAATGAAAGCATGAAAGATATACGAACCTACAACCCATTTTCTATACCATTTTCATTTTAGCGTGGGAAGAATGTTCATTGGCCAACTTTCAAGTTTTGCAATAATAATTAAAAAATGGAAATCAATCATCATCAATATATATAAAATTCTTTCGTTACTGACTGTCTGAGTGACTGACGCAGCCGAAACTACTGGTCGTACAAAGCTAAAATTTGGCATGTAGGTGGGGAGTGTAGAGAGCACTAAGAGAGGATTTCTCGAAATTCCTACGGGAACAGGAAAAAAACGGGACATGCGCTTACAAAATCGCAGGCAAGGCAAGCTAGTAAAGATATAAAGCTATCCTGAATCGACATCTATAATGATGATCAAATTTTTTATTTACCTATGTACGTGTGAACATGACTATCTTAAAACTATTAACTTAAACTATTTACATCTACTAAACCTAAGTATGTACATATACAAAAACAAAGTACACTCAGGCGTCAAAGTATTCCTCCGCATCGCTGTCATCCGGAATCGTGCCCAGAAGACTGGCAGCATTGTCACGTTGAATGGCAATGCTAATTCTTTGAGCAAAAAACGAGCTAGCCCTCTGGTCACGCAAAGTGTCGATCAGTCGGCGAGATATGACCTTGATAAGGAGACGCGCACTCGGGCCCCATGACATTTTTACAAAAATAGGAAAACGAAATCTTTTATTCTTCGGGTTCCTCGTTCGTATATAATGTGTAACAGAATAAACGCCATATACCTTAAGGGGTAATTGGACTCATCATTAAGAACAACTTTTACTATGGGACCAACACCGAAATCGCGCCATACATTTCTGTGAGCATAACTCTACAAAATGTACTGAACAACTGATTTTTTTCCCGCGATTTCGGGGTTGGTCCCATAGTAAAAGTTTATCTTAATGAAGAGTACAATGACCTGTTAAACGTTGTGTATATTATAGGTGCACCTTACAAAGTAGATGACTAGGTGTGTGTGTTTCTAGCTATCAACAGAATCATTGACACCAGAGAGTCGTGTGCGCCAAATAAAACTGTTACAGTTCTATATTTAGATAATCACCAGTCACCACGGATGTTGATCATTGAATAAGTACTGCTCTCTTCATTATGAGCACAGCGGCCATTTTGTTCATAATGTCATGGCTAATGCGTGACCGAAGGGATTAATGCCAATAATGGCAATTTAAGTGAACACGAAAAAACATTTCAATTAAAACTCTAATTTACTAGAGGTATGTTCGTTTGAATTGAGATTTTATTGACTTCACACACCACAAAATGTATTTTTTTAACACTTGGTGTTTTTTTTCTTTTAACATACCGAGATCACTCATCCACAGGCCAACCTTGGCAAGCGTTGCTTAACTTTAAAGATCGACCCGTGTGGCTGTTATTATTTAGCCACGAGCGTCCCATAAAATTGTGTAAAAAACTAATTTTCACAAACAATTTTTTAACAATTAAGTACAGTCATATTTCTAAATTTTTTTTAGCAATTCGTTTATTTTTATATGTTTTTCCTGTGTTGTATTGAATAGTAATAGTCTGGTCATTTGCAGTGATTGATCTAATTTGTCGGAATAACATACTATTACCGTAAGTGTGTACAGCCGTACAGTAATAGTTCACAATCATGGTCGTAATAACGTTAATGAGGGTAAATGCCTTCATACAAATAGGCTTTGGTAATCTACATATTTTAGTACGTTTCTAGCCTACATAAAAAACGTCCAAACGTCTTTTATAATGCACACAGCAAAGGAGTTAAACTATCTGCCTGCGTCTGTGTTTCCGAACGCATACAACCCTAATCTCTTCAAAATTAGAGTGAACAGGCTTCTTCTGGGTAAGCTCGCTCCATCGTCGACTTTGTCTCTGTCATCTATGACCTAGACTAGAGTCAAGAGTAAAAAAAAAAAAAAACTATTTTATTGAAATATGATCCAATAGTAATCAATGACTTCACTTATTTTTTAAACGACTGGCGAAACTCATGTGTAAAATAATGACTGTGAATGTAATAAAATGACATAGTACAAAATCAAACAATTTGTTAGAGCAACAATGAATGTAATAAATAACTCATGATTTGATCAGTACGTATTATAATGAATAATGAAAATAAAGTTTTTATTTACATAGATAATTTTAACTGTTTTAATAAATACTTAACTAACTATAGAAACTTGAAACTCTTGGACCGTGGGGTCCGAGTGCTCATGCGTTATATAAAGAACTTGCCAAACGCTTAGTTGACACTTCGCGTGACCCAAGGGCTGGCTTTTACCTCGGACAGAGGATAAGCATTGTCATACAACGTGGCAACGTGGCCGCCAGTCTTTTGGGCTCACTTCCAGGCGATAGCGATGCGGACGAATTTTATGACGCCATATTTTAGTTAGGAGTTTTTATTTTTATTTTAAGTGTATAATAGTTAGTTACGTATTATAATTAAACTTAATCTTGAAAAATTACTGCTTTACATGTAGGTACTTTATCCGCTCCAACTATACAGCGGATATGACTACAGGCAAAACATCTCGATTTCTGAAACAATACGTCTACAACCTCCTAAGTTTAGAGTCAATACCTACATCGTCTATTTTCCCATTACGCAGTATGACTAAACAATACCTTTGTCCATCGACACAAACCACTAATGCCTAGCAAATCATCGCGTTATAATGAGACTCTCTTTCGCTAAAAAAACACAAAAAGGCACTTAAAAGCATAACTGGACCGCCATGATTTATGACAGCAAAGTTAATGATGTTCTCTCAGTTTTTGTCCACTTTTTATTTTATTTTTATTACAGGCCGGGGCCTAAATTAGGCTCCAAAAGGCTCTCGTTATACAGAGTATAGAGGTACATAGTAAAGTTAATTCTGTTTTTGGTCAGACGAATTTATTATTTTAGCATTATGCTTTGTATAAAGTTTTGGTTAGAAAACCGGGAAAAAAGATGAAGAAGAGTCGATTTTGTATGAATCTCACCGTGAATTTAAGTTAAGTGAACATGAAGTGAGCTGTCAGTCTATGCAATCAAGGTGGTATGACGGTTCAACTCAAACTCACTCCACCAAAGTTTTCACCATGTCACCGGTAAATTGCAGACTCCGTAAAATTGTAATAAATATTTATTAGAATATAATTTCTCGATATACTTTGAAAAACTCGTTTTGTATACGATAAATCCCATCCAAATTCAATAGGTTCCAATATATCCGTGTCTTATTGAGAAAAAATAAATTACAATTTCACGCGATATTTTACAATCTAACGGCGTTTGCAATTTTCCGGTGACATATAGAATAGAACAGCGGAATCCATAGATTAATGACTAATACTGAACTACAGTTAACGTATTAAAGTACTCCCCAGTAAACATAGGCCCAAAGGCATCCCGTTTCATTAAGTTACAGTTAATATAAATTGATACACATACCGGTTTGATAGACAACACGTTTTGCTGTGCGTAAAATCAATAAAGAGATGCCCAGCGAAGCTGATATTATTAAACGTAACCTTTGATTGAGATTGTTTAAATAAGTATTGTTAATTAATATAGTAACGTTAACTAAAATATCATGGTACTTAATCTTAGAATAAGTACATGGAAATTCTTAAGTGAAATATTATATTTTTAACATACACCATTGATTACTCACATCCCTTAAATACATTAAAATTCTAAGGGGACTTTGAACATTTTCTCATACCTACAGTAGGTATAAACAAGGAGAAGTTACAAATAGTTACGTGCTCCACCTAATAATATTCAGAACGACGGCGATGGCGTTAGAAATTCTCAACAACAGACCTCGAGTGCGTCCAATTACTACGAAATGGAACAAGAAAAGAAAATCGTAAATGTTTACAGACCAGAAATGCCTAGCAACCTTGCAAAAACTCCAAAGAGCCCGTGGAATAAGCAATTTAATTTTTAAGGGATTATCTACCTTCCGGGCCGAGGAAAATTGGTTTTGCTGCGGAGCCATTTTGCCGAACCTCCCGTATTGTATGACCTCCGCATTCTCTAGAAAATAGCTCTGAGATTGCAACCTGATATTACGTAATGGTACTTTTAGTAGGTACCTAATAAATGTACTGCTTAATATTGTATCGAAGAGGAAAAGTTTAAGTTTTGTGGTATTTTGATGTGGTCATGGAGTCGTTGTCTGATTACTAGATTTTGTTATTGTACTTTAATTATTGTAAACACTTTGATTATATCTGTGATACATAATAGTATAGACAATCATCATCTGCCTAGCCTTTTTCCAACTATATTGGGGTCGGCTTCCAGTCAAACCGGATTCAGCTGAATACCAGTATTTTACGTGGAGCGGTTGCCTACCAGACCTCCAGAACCCATTAACTGGGTAACACGGTATTCCTTGACAAGACTGGTCAGTCAGATTATCTGGCTTCTGACAATCAGTAACAACTGCCAGAGATCTACAAATGACAGCCGGGACCAACGGCTTAACGTCTTTCCGAGGCGCGGAGGAGTCTCGGTATGTTAAGATGGTCACCCATCCACAGATCAACCTCGGCAAGCGTTGCTGAACCTTGAAGATCGACCCGTGCGGCTGTTATTATTTAGCCACGAGCTACAATAATAAGTGATAAAAAACAACTACGATGAAGAAAATTTTATTTGTATGTCCCTAATACCCACGTAACTTATCTACTAATAAAACCACATTGGAAAAGTCTGACCGCCAACCCCCTCATCGCGACCGTAAGACAGACAGCGATAAGGGGGGTTGGCGATCCACGTCTCAGTGTACAGCGGATTGAAGTGGGGGCAATAACTTTCCAGTCGCTACCTGGTGACTACTGGGAATTTTATTTCCGTTTGCCACCTGGTGGCAATCGGAACCGGACTGGGAATATTCGGTTCAAGGTGGTAAAATTAAATTTTAGGACCAATTCATCCATCGTGGATTCATGAATTTTAATACAATGTCTCCTCCAATAGCATATCCATGACGCGTTCTGATTATGACAAGACAATTCTCCAGTAACTAACAAAGGTTTTCTAAAGCTCACAACTTTATTTATACTTAAGTAGTCGCTGCAATGGCTAGGAACAGTGTACATGATTAAATACAGTATTAACTAAGTTAAAATAACCCTTTAAAACAAGAGCCACACCATAATATAGAACTACGTAAAATTCTACGCATCGTAAATAACCTAGAAAATATCACGTGACCCACACCTCGATAGCTATCACAGATTCATTCAGCAATAATTTCCACATTTATTTATTGGTAATGTTTCATGCATAAACCATTAGAGTACACTGACGAGCTCATTGCGTGATCAGCTGTGCTATTGTTGATACAATCTGTTTCGCAAACTAGGCTCATGAGTCGTGTCATTTTTAATGGGAAAAGTGGGAAAGGGGAAAGTTTATTACGGGAGTTGGGTTTTGCTGTTAGGTTCTGCTGGACCCTCGTCCCTGAAGTAACTGGGGCTCTAATAGGTAGTGGGTTCTAAACTGAAACTTGATGTTCGAGAGGTATCTCGAGTTCTATGGCTGCGTTTCCACCAGAGATTTGCGAGGAGGTGTAGTGATGAATGTGTTTGACTCGGCTGGGTGGCGCGCGGCGTTCGCAAAGTTGCGTGGTATCTTCTCGTCTCACTACCACAGTGTCTCAAGACGAAAGTCTGTGACCAGTGTGTGTTGCCAGTGATCACTTATGGATACCAAAACGTGGTCGCTGACAATGGGCCACATCAGAACTTAGACTTCAAGTCACCCAAAGGGCAATGGAGAGGGCAATGCTCGGAGTTTCCTTGCGTGATTGAATCAGGAATGACGCAGGATCGCCAAACTGAAGTGGCAGTGAGCTGGGCAGGGCACATTACTCGCAGAACAGATGGTCGATGGGGATGTTAGTTCTGGAATGGCGACAGCGTACCGGAACACGCAGCGTTTGATGGCCTCCCATAAGATGGACCGATGACATGGTGAGGGTCGCGGGTAGCCGAAGGATGCGAGATGCACAGGGCCGGTTGTTGTGGCGACACTTGGGGGAGGCCTATGTCCAGCAATGGACGTCTTTCGGCTGATATGATGATGTTGTAATGTAAGGTTACCAAAAGCAATCTACACAGAATCTACAAAAATTTACTGCAAGCATTAAATATTATTGTAACAATTACGTTTGGGACGAATGGCAGATCGTTTACATAATCTAACTCGTTCGGCCTCCTCGTACAATATTCAGGTCGGGTAAATTGCCTGGGTTCCGAGGATATGTGGGTCTCTGTTTCCCGGGAAATGGCGGGCATTTGGCAGTTTAAATTTTCAGCGTCATCAGATCCCATGGAAGTTTGCATCAAAACAAGTATTTTTTAAGCTGAGCCAGCACGTTTTTTCTTATGGAAATTGACATTGTTTGTTTGTAAAAGGTTAATCTTTGGGAATACTGATCTGTTTATGAAAATTCTTTCAGTCGAGGTTAGCTTTACTGTAGCTGGGTGTCAAACTCATAAAAAGTTACGTACTTTTTATCCTAAAAAAAAAACACTGTGCCTATGGGTTGATCAAACAAGAGCGAAGCCGCGAGAAATGCGAGACTTCCAACAATAATATCATGTCACAAGTTTTTTTTGCGCAACTTGCACAGGGTTAAAAAGATCGCCTGTACCTACTTGACCTTGTTACTTTCACACACACACACACACCAGTGTCACAGTATACATAATTAATCTATACTGCGCTTTGTTATTTATTTATGGGATTTATTTTACATAGGCACACCAACGACTCATTTACAAATCAATATTTTGCAACAATTTCGAGAGGATCTTCTGTTAACAAGTCACTTACAGGCATGCACGTCGTTCTCAGAATAGGTCTAATTTAATTATTGTAACAGAACAATATTGAAAAAAAATAAGAGTTTATAAATAGATGTCTTGACTTAAATTAAATATTATGGTATACAATGATATTGTTTTAATATAAAGCTTCCTTATAATTTTATTGCTACATTATGTGTACCCCTGTTTTCTTTCTTTTGAACGGCAGTAGGTACATATTATTACTTATACACCTGCATACATACTTCCGGGCCCTGAAAAACTATTTGCGGCATGGTTGGCGCAGTGGTTGAGCAATTGACTGCCGCGCTGCGTGTCGCGGGTGCGATTCCCGCACGGAACAAATATTTGTATAGCCTACAGATAGTTGTTCCGAATCTGGCTGTTTGTGTACATGAATTTGAATGTTTATAAACGCACCCACGATACAGGAGAAATTCCTAGTATTTTTTTTCTTCTAAGTTTTTTTTTTCTAAACTGTCCCAATGTTAAAAAAAACCTAAAATTCGTAGATCTCACGGAGATTCGCGCAAACCTCTGTACTATTGAAGTTTTTATAGGCCGTGAATGTCCGTTACTAAACATAGGCTTCGGGGAGGACTGTTCCGGAAGTTCAATGCTATATTCTCGGTTCCATACTATCCATCACTATAATGTTAGTGGTTTCTGTTTGGTGTACCTCTGTACACTAAAGCGATAAGTAAAGCTCTAAAGGCCTACTAAGAGTTTTAAACGTAAACGTTAGCTTATGTTAAATCGAATGGAATATAAAAAAAAAAAACCCGACTCCGGAAACGATGCAAAAATATGTTACAAGGGAATTGTTATCGCATGCAACCTGTCTGCGTGAACTTGGCAGATCATATTCCAGCAGAGCTCAAAAAAAAGTGAGTTCTATTCG
>NDFZ01005273.1:403460-484003 GCA_002192655.3 Mamestra configurata | reverse complement strand
AACATTAATCATCAAAATCTCTATCGGATCTGTTTAAGAGTAGCAATAAATACTTATTAAAATACTAAATGTGTTTATATTACTTACCTTATCGTTATCACAAGTCTCTCTTCGGCGATATATAGATATAGTATTTTTGAATTTAGTTTCTTGACGTTGTATTCCATTTTTAACAAAGTGATATAATTCATAGAAACATTCTCTAGACATTCTAAAATAGTTCAAAAAATCAGCTGAGCTTTCTTTTAATCTAGGGTAAAGTGTATAAAAATCACCAGTTTTATATTTTAAAGAAAACATTGGCGACGCCCTAGAACGGCGTCGTTTATGTTTCTGCCGAAGCAAGAGAACTAACAATAACACTTCCTCGTCAGAGTCCATGGCACCGACTAAAGTTGGGTTTCGATGGAAATCACTAAAATTCGATCGGACTGCAGCCGCGTATCTCTTCAAATAAGACGATTTACGTCGTACTGCTGTCGTCCGGCAGCAGTACGGCTCATGGTCGTAACAACCGTGCGGCAGCAGTCAACCAACCGTCTAAATTGAAAGCGCCCTTAATGCCAGTTTTCACTAAGGATCATGGGACTGCGGAGCGTCAAAGCGAATAAAGTTTAGGCTTGTCACACGTGCCAAAACCACAGCAACACCACATACCATTTTGCCGCATGAGCGTGCTCACGTAGTATGCGGAGTCGCAACAACGTTGCTGCGACGCAATGGCACCTGGTGTACGCTTGCGATTTTGCAAGTACCTACGACCTATATCTTTATCTGCGGTCTGCAAAGTCAGAGAGCGTTGCCGCTCCGGTTTATACACCCTCACCCTCGTCTCTGTCCGGTGAGTGTGCGGCGCGGCGCCGCACCGCATCGTGTGTTATACCATAGTCATTTGTATGTATTACACCGCAGCGGCACCTCAGGCACTCCCTCACCCTGTGAGTTCACGATAACATGTTCAGTGCCGGCGACTCGTGGCGAGTTCAGTGCGTTTCGGTAATATTTTCAAAACGCTTCCGTATATTGTTCAAAATTACAGTACCTACCGACTAAGCATGTTATTTAAACATTTACATGGTTGCCTGGATGTAAAGAACAATTTTATATTTGGAAGAAAAAACATCATTCTGCGATGCCATGAACTCGCTATGCGAGTTCAATGCCGCAGATTCGCAACATTTTAACGTTGTCAACACAATAGGTTGGATACTACTTATAATATGAACCTAAAATAATGAAAGTATCACAAACATCTAGCTGGATAACAGAAGGTCAATACTACTAATTTTAAAAAGTTCACATTCGAGTCGTAATCTCATCTCAATCTCAAAACATCCTATGTAGCAGGATAAACCAGTCCTAAACCACCCATGTGTGGTCAATACACAAGCGAACTTCCCTGTGCGAAAGGAAGCTCGGGATAAACAGTATGCGATATTAACTATGTAGTTAAATTTACTTTATGATTCACTTACTATGTTTATACTTAATGTTCTCCCTTTCAGATTCTATACTTATTTGGAGTTCCTCGGGTATAGATAAGATAACGAGTTTATTTCGGCATCATAAGATCATCTGATGGAAAGTATGAGCAAGATAAAAACCAAAATGAAAACGAAATGTTTACAAANGATTCTATACTTATTTGGAGTTCCTCGGGTATAGATAAGATAACGAGTTTATTTCGGCATCATAAGATCATCTGATGGAAAGTATGAGCAAGATAAAAACCAAAATGAAAACGAAATGTTTACAAATGCTCTAACTCAGTGTTTTTTCTTATGTGAACGGATGTTCAAATAAAAATATTCAATTTTGGTGGTCACTTTATTGTTCTCGTTTTAGTTCTTTAAGGCTGATGTTTTAGTCGAAAGTTACCAAATAATCTTTTGGTATATAATAATTTACACTGCTTACGTTATTAGGAAATAGGTACCCATTTCTAAAACCCATACCTACGTAGTGTCTAAACGGCTCTGTCGATTGTCTCACGTTACTCGGACAGAAGTCAGTAATTCAATTTTATTATAAACGCGGAAGTTTGGAAGGACGAATGGCTGGATTGATGAATTTTTTACTCTTACACACATAAAGCAGGAAGGAGGTACAAATGATATTGGCGCCTACTAGCAGATGAATAGCAACGATTTGCTTTCATCCGTGAGGTTTCTACAGAATATTCCAAGGAGTTTTATCGTGTTGTGGATTTTATAAAGTACCAATAGTACCATATGCTTTGATTCACAACTTTCTTGCACAATGTTAGTTGCTTCGCTCAACTTTATGTAAAAACTACTTCATATTGCAACAGCTAAAAGCTCAAAATTATTTCGAGGGTTTAATTTAGCACTATAAAAACAGTAAATAATTACATGCATATGTCCCAGCCAAATATTAGAATACGCCACTTTAAATAATGTTTGGCTGTTTTAATAATCGGAGCCGTTTTGTATTACAGTAGATAAACGTTTAGCCGATCTTCATTGCAAAATTTTCTGCAAATGATGGCTCACGCTCATGCTACAAATAAAAACTCGCGATAAAGTCGTATTGTAGAATGAACTCACTGACTTCTAAAATGTTTTCTTTTACCACAGTTTTTCACATATCTGCATTAAAATACATAGCAATTACTTAGCTGCACATTCAATTCGTACTTAGTGCTGTCACACTTTTTCGCGTTTTCTATTTATTTCACAAGTTTTCTTTATTCGAGCCGTTAAGACTTCGTTCTTATACGAATAATTTTTTCGGCGTCCTCTGTCGGCGCGATTGGGTTTGTCGTGCATATTAACGCGACGATCGTGTATTTGCGCGATGATCGCGTTGTACCTATTAGGCCGACGCCTTAACGATTCGAATAAAGAAAACATGCCAATATTAGGTAATCTTTTAACGCATAAAATTGACCAATTGAAGGATGTGATATTCTGACTAAACGCTGATCCGCCATAATATAAAACTGTTTTTATACCGTTTACCGTCTCCGTTTTATAGATAGTCTCTATGTAATGAGGCGGAAAAAATTTTGACTGCGACATGATGTAGGTAAATCTAACGTATTGGTAGTTTATCAACGAGAACTGTTATTTTAATAATTTGCCTAACAAGTAACTAGCCCATGCGGTATAGTATCGAACTTTCATTTTGTTCAACCCCTCTTTTATTCAATGTTTTTGTATTTTTATTTTTCCTCTCGGTTTGTTTCTGTCTTTACAAACAATCTTTGAATGAAAAAAAATAAAAATCAATGAAAATGCTCGTAAAATCCATGTGTATTTTTTATTCACAATATCAATGTTAGGTATATTCTTTACTAATTACTTACTTTTTTAAAGTTCTTTAATACCTAGGTTTAGTGCAAATATTAATAAGATGATTATTTAGGACTTTATATTCCTTTCTGTAGTAGCCCAGCCGCCAGCGGCAACTTAGCCTTTTTGTATAAGCCTTAAATCATGTAGACATTTAAAAAAAATAAAAAAGATTCTCCAAATCAATGTCTTTATTTGTAACACTCATAAGCAGAAACTTGAGACGTAATAAATTGTTTTTAACAATATATACCAAATAATCCCATCCATAGTCCAACATAAGTCTGTAACTTCTAGTACTTACTAGTCCACTGTATAGCTTCAGCCAGTCAGGGTATCGATAAAACCGCTCTTGTGCGATCAGCAAACGAGCCCAGTTGGTATGTGCAGTACGAAAGACCGCCTGTATCATTGCGGCACAATCAGTTCTTATGAGTTCACTGTTGTCCTTTCACTTCAAGCACACACAGTTGATACAAAGATTTCGAGAGTATCTATGTACCCTGAATACTCAGATTCTATTCCAGAATACGAAAGCAGCAGCTCATGGGTAATACAGACGCAGAAAGATTCTGTGATGGCTAATATTCCTACTTCGAGAAAAGCTCTTTCTTCCATTGAGAATGCAATACATATTTACATAATAATTACAGCAGAAAATTTGAATTTAACGTTGAGTTTAATAAAAGAGATTTAAAGATACAATACATTACGATTTTGTTCGCTATGCCTTGTCTATTGGTAGCATAAATTTAATATCTTTGAGTTTAATAAAATATAATATTTTGACCTTAGCAATAATGACGTCTCTTTTTGACATCTTAAATCACCCGCTACACGCCTGCGCGATTAGTGTTTGTGTACGTTCCAATTGAGGTACATTTTCGATTAAATATTATATTGTTTTTGCAGTCGTATAAATTTATTATTAAACGACAAATAAAATTATTGGGAATATGAATTTAACTAAGTCGCATAATTTGGATATTAAATTAATATAATAAAATAACGTTACCTACTTAAATAGTAATTATCACAATTATCGATAATTATTGATGAAATAAATATGGTATATTGAACCAACACAAAAGTGATGGTTCAATGTACCATATTTATTTACGTAAATGAAAACAAACTTGATTCATGGGAATCAAGTTTGTTTTCATTACCGACTTAACTGGAATGTGATGCGATGCGAATGAATAGATCCAAGTTTAAAGTTAGCAGAATACCATTTTCCAGTGTCTTCACAATCGTATCGCAATCTAGTCTCGTGTATATCGCATGACACGTTAATTAGTAGAATTTACCTTCAGTTCATAACATAACATCACGCCGGTACGCTGTAAAGGGGTACGCAGATGCATACCATTCAACCTGAATTTCATGTTTTTGGGGTTATCTATTCGGGCATAACTTTATAATAGCTTTAATTCAATTTAAAACATTGGTTTCTGACTTTTCAGTCCATAGTGTAAGTAGTACATCAAGATAACTTAAAGCTATGTTAGTAATTCACACATACCACAAATAGGAGATAAAACCTCAAGTAAGCTTACAATATGTGCAGCCCAATCCAATAGGACAATGAACGTAGTCTGCAATTACACTCAGGTTGGGACTGCCCCTCACCCTTCGCATCAGCGATGCTGCTCTCTTACAGCCAACTAAAGCCGTCCACTTGAGCTTCAGCAAACATCGCTTACACGCACGCACTGCAGTAGCGAGGCAATCCCATCAACAACCTGAAAGCATTGTTATATTGGACCCGCAGGGCACTTACGGTTCGCTGCGCTAGTTCACAAACTACACGTTCAAAAAGACTGGCAGTATGCCCTAAATAATGTCTTCTTTACCGCATAACAACATCGGGAAAATCTGCGTGCCAGCATATTACAACGAATCGGCAGCCTCCTGCGTTCCCTCTCTATGTCTGCTTCATCAATCAGGTCCTCATCTACTTCGCTTGCATTGGACGTTGAACTTCAAAGATAAACCAGTGACCTCCTCAAGTTAAAATCAATAAAATCTAGTAAAGTGAGATATTGTTCGGTTTATGTCAATCCCAAAGCAAAGTAGAAGTATTAGTATTTAACTATAAGCTGGTCTGGAGTCGGACTCCGAAGGCACACAGTAACTCCATAACACCAAATAGCGCAACCACTCTTTATGGGAATAATGTAAATTTAGTAGAACAGTTTCCACTAATACAGTGGTTCCGAACCTGGGGATACTTACCCCCGCGGGGGTAAATCAGCTATTCTGTGGGGGTAACAAAGAACCTTAAGACCTATTCTAGTAAAATACGTAGCTAGATAGTAAAAATACATGTCGATATTTACACAACTGTGTAAACAACACTGCAATTGGTAAATCTATACTAATATTATAAAGAGGAAAGATTTGTAACGAATAAACTTAAAAACTACTTGACTGATTTGAAAAATTATTTCAGCAATGGATAGCTACATTATCAACAAGTAACATAGGCTATATTTTATCCCCGTACTCCCACGGGAACGGGAACTACACGGGTGAAACCGTGTGACGTCCGCTAGTATTTATATATAATAGAACTTAGATAGTGTAGAATGTAGAGCTAGGGAAGCGAGTACGAAAATGTTTGCATCCCGGATGACTTCTGGCAAGCCCCGCTCGCGTACGTGAGGGCCTGGCTGGCAAACGCCACCTCGAATAAATGACCAGTACAACCCTGACTACTTCTATCTGTCAAAAAGTGATTCAGGTGGTGGACAAGGTATGAGTAAGTAGAGACTTGTCATCTCAATGAATCAATTTGTCTCTCACATCAAGTCTATGGGTTTATATGAAAAGTCTCCCGGCAGTCGCGTCGCTACATGCGCGCATTTTCATATAGACTTGATGTGAGAGACAAATTAATGTATGCTTTAGGCTTTGCTATAGTCGGGTAAAAACAAATAACATCCCATTTTTCACCTAAACATCTTTATCACTTTCCAAAAAAAAAACTACAAAATATACTGTTTATGAGTATTAAATGAATATGAATTGCTAATAACAAAATAAAGTAACACTAATAAATTATTGATTTGTTTCGGTTTTTACTTTCGCTTCTAATTCAGGACGTTTCGTTTCCAGCGTCTGACGAAATGTTTCATAGCAGACCCACCCTTGGGAATGAAGTTTTTTAGCTTCTTCCCAAATAGCGTTAAATGTTTCATCCGTAAAATTTTCTCCGGTTGCCTCGAAAACTTTTCTGATCACGACTGGTTCTCGTTTCTGGTACATATCGCGGTGAGAAACGAAGAGGAGTGTCAAAACGCTTGGACATAGACAAGACTTAGCATCGGATTCCTGCGGGAGGCAAATTCTGTCTGCTTTACACATTCTTTCAGGAGATATTGGAAAATCCAGATCAAAATATCTGCCTGAGGGCAAACCAGCCATTCCACGACTATCCGGTGTTTGTCCTGGTTTAACCATTTCTGTATAAGTAGTACGAAAATCGAGGCATTCTTCTGATACATCCGGTATTTTGGGTATCTCAGGAGAAGGAATTCTGTAGTTGATAACACGTACAAAGCTTTTATATTCAATTTTAGACCCGTTAAATGCTCCCCACATTGATAAAAGAGGCTCTATCAATGCTGGATCGAAACGTATTAGCTTTGTTCCACAGATTTCATAAACAATCTCCTTTGCGAGCCAGCCTGACCCTTCTTTATCGAAATATTTAAGGTTTGAGTAAAATGTATTGAAAAAGCTTGGTAGAACGCGTGTAGACAAACCCTTTCGGACAGTGTTAAGATGTTTCAAGCATGATCTGAAAAACTCCACTCCCTTATTCATTTCGCAAAATGACAAACATTCCTTTACATTATCAGGCGGTTTCAGTATGCCGAAAGTATAATCTTTGGGCACTTCGTTAATATTGTCATTCGGGGCTAACACCTCCCCAATCCTGGGCTGGCGACTATGTGTAAAGTTGGCGTCTATAGAACTGACAATCCCTATATTAGTTGTACCAAGCGCAATCCTATCATCGCTGACGGCGCAGCGGCCGCGCGTGCCTCGCTTGTCCGCGGTCGTGCGGTGCCCGTAAGTTACGTCTGAACTGAAGGGAGGTGAACAATAATTGCGATTTACCTGGACGCCAACGCGTTTGGACAAGGGTGTCTTATCAGGTAATGGAACTTTAGGCATTGCAATATCATAGAGTGTACCATGATACTGCGTCGGTTTACCAAACGTTGTATATTTGTCAAAACCTTCTGGTAACATTGGCACAGGATCCCTTACTTCTCCAAGTTTCTTGTTCCAATAAGATGCGTACACCGTATCCTTAAAATCAGCAACTAGAGTTTCAAATTTTGTTTTGTTTGGTGGGTTGATTAGCCGGGCGACCTGCCCGTCGGGGCCAGCATTGCGCATATCTGGTGGCTTGGGATGCCGGAGCGGTGGAAGCGGGCGCGGCTTGGGCGGTGGGAAGATGGCATCACTCAATAACGCATCTGCTTCATCTTTCAGCAGATAATGTTGCAATGCAGCGCCTACAGTCTCTGTAGCCTGAGCACTTGCTACACCGGCAGCAACAATCTTTGGATCTCTCTCTATGAACATCCCACGATTCCCTTTCCCCCCCGAAGTTGCCGTATTACATTCTAAAGGCATTATTAATTCGTTTATTTAAATATAATTTTTGTAAATTAATAAAATAAATATAATTACGACCCCAAAAATTAATCTTGTTGACTTATGTCATTTTGTTACTTTTTTTTTATCTGTGCAAAGAGTAGCAATATAGCTTTGTCCTTACGGTGGTGCTAACCTCACCGCAGAGCTACAATTGTGTGAACTTGTAAATTTATTATTTATTATTATTTATTTATTTATTAGAACAAAAAAACACATGTTACAATTTATTTGTGTTCGATTATAGCCACATTAGTTAAAACTGTGTCGTGGCTATTAACGCCCACCTCCAGGATAGAGATGACATCAACGTTCCAATTTAAGAGGTTTTATCAATATTACTTTATTATAACTACGCTTAAAATCTAGTGTGTCAGTGTGCATGCGTATGAGTGAGTGCGTGTGTGTGAATTTATGTATGAGTGTATCTGTATGAATACGAGGGTGTGGGGGTGATTGTGTGTGTGTGTGTGGCTTTACCTAAACGTATGAGAGGAAGATGTTGTGAGAGTTGGAGGTATGGAAAATAGTTAGGGTTTCACTATATTTTCCAGCTCTTCGTATGTGAGAGTGGACAACCATTGGCTAGTGAGCCGTTTACACTCTCGGGAAGTGTGTGGATAAATATTCAGAACCCCATTCACTGTATTGTATAACGCAGGGGCAAAGAACTTGAATTGTCGACGTACTAATTTCAGATTAGAGGAGTAAGTTTGACAGACTCTATCAGACCTACGTTTATTTTTATTTAACTCAGGATCAAACGAAAGCTCAGCATGTTTACGTAGGACAATATTTAGCACGAATGAATGCCTCACTGAGGGTACTTTACAGAGGGCATACAGTTCAACGGTAGGGAAACGAATTGGTTTATATGCCATGACCTTAAGCACAGCTCTCTGTGCCCTCTCAAGACGTAGAAGATGACTCTTCCCAGCATTACCCCAGGCCGACACACAGTACGTGATGATGGAGTGAGCTAGAGCAAAATACACGGTTCTCAGAGTTGAAAAATCGGCTGAACTTCTAAGGTTTTTAAAAACAAATATTAATTTTCTAACCCTAGATACTAGTGCATTAATTTGCCCAGCCCATGTCATCGCACTGTCAATCAGGACACCGAGGTATTTAACGGAGTCCATACGCCTTATTGTGGCACAACCACAGTCATTATTCGTGGCAGCATTGCAGTTGTGAGCTGTCAGAGAGAAATCGGTCGTTGGCTGTGACTTGGGCCTCGGACCAAATGTTACGAACCCAGTTTTATCTAAATTTATGGTAAGCAAATTTTGTGCAAGCCACCTCATAGTAGTCTTTAACGCCGACTCTGCGAAATTTTGTGCCTCAGTCCAATCATTGCCATGTACTAGTATGACTGTGTCATCAGCGTATGAAATCAGTCTGGAGTTGGGTGGGGAGAGTTTACACAGTTCATTAATGTATACAAGGAACAAGGTAGGCCCAAGTACACTACCTTGTGGGACCCCAAAGTTGATACACATTTCTTTACTGGTTAGGTTATCTATCTTAACACATTGGGAACGATCTCTCAGGTAACTCCTGAAGATATCAAGTGAGATACCTCGAATGCCTATGAGTTCCAACTTGTTGAGCAAGAGGGGGACAGAGACAGTGTCAAAAATGAAAAGAGAAATGTCGGGTCAGGAAAATCGCGCTAATATAGTAATGTTCCGGAAACAGAAAGTATGCTGGCGATGCATCACCCCTGGAAAAGCGCTAGTACTTACGAGCAACCATACCTACAATAAGAAATAGGATCAGGTGGACCAAGAAAGAAAAATGAGATAGTAATTTTTTCTTTCTTTGGCCTAATTTGCCTTGCATCGGGTCTTAGGAAGATGTAGGTACTATAGGTCTTAACTTTTTTATTTACCTGCAACAGAATATAACTACAATATGAATAAAAATACTTAATAACTTAGTATGCACAAACTGAAAATAATAATTACCTATGTACAAACGCAAATTAAATTCATAATTGCTTTGTAAAATTTATCCACATCGTGCATCGCTGTCAACGGCAGAAGTACCCAAAACACTGGCAGCATTGTTTCTATTTGTAGTGGGACGTGTTTGTCTATGAGTTCTTCTGGCAGATTTTTTAATTTTTTATTAGATGGCTCTGTGGCTCAACCGGATAAAATCCTGAAAGATGTCATATTAATGTGCAAAGATCAGAAATTTTTAGTGTGTATAAAAAGAAAAATGATAAAAGCAAGCAGTAATTGTCGCGATTTCCCGCACCTATAATGAATTTTAAATAAAAATGGAGTAAAATTACCAAGTGCGCTTGACCAAACTGTAATCCATAGCAATGACATCATTCTCCAAAATGGCCCGTGCCGCCATTCCTTCACAACTTTATACAACATTTAGCATCATTTCTTCCGTTTACAAAAATCTAGGATCACGTTTTTGCAGCAGTGGTTTTCCATGTGCTGGGGACTACGATGTAAGTAATTTACCCATTAAATAGAGTAAAATGCAAAACGAAACTTAGAAACGTACCTATGCAAGCTATGTTAAAAAAAATCCTTTTTAACATTTTTTAAAACTAAGGTCGTCTTGCGCAAAAATAAACTAACTAACTAATGCCTGCTCCGCTTAGCACTGGGCTAACGGTCTAGCGCAAGGTACTGGCTAGCTACCATGGCTTCTATGTACAAAACAAGTTATTGACGTAACTTCTTATGGTCCAAGATCCCAGAGCCCCCAGTCGTTACTTATTTTCTCAGTAACAAAATGTGTGGTACGGAGTAGTACTAGTATGATAAATACGTAGACGAAATGCTAAATAGTACCTACTTTATTGTTACGGAGAAGAAGTATTTTGTATTGTACCTATCACCTATTTTATAAATCAAGTATTTTGCACTTTGAAATTCTATGCAACGGGCAGTTAACTTTTTACTTCATCATCATCATCATATCAGCTGAAAGACGTCTACTGCTGGGCTAAGGTCTCCCAAAGGGAGGGGGGGGAGGGTTGCCATAATCGCCACGCTTGGCAGGAGGGTTGACGATCGCAGTGTAGCTGTTGCAATTCACAGAACCATTCAATATCGGTCTACAACGTTTTTGAAACTGGTGTTACCGAGTTGTTACACAAAGTCGGGCTGGGAGTGCCGTCTGCGTTCTTACGTAGACCTCATTTATTGTACACCCCAGTGGTAGCCACTACGTGCAGACGGAACTCGGTGATACATGTGGAAACTTGTAATTGGCCATATTTTGTTTAAACTTTTAGTAACTGTATTTGTTTAGCTGTAAGTTTTCTTAAAGTAAATAAAATAAAATAAACACATTTTGTTACTGAGAAATAAGTAAGGACTGGGGGCTCTGGGAACTTAGACCATAAGAAGTTATGTCAATTTGACATAACTGAAAGGCTATTACTTAAAATGCCAGTTACCATGGCAGTTAGCCAGTGCCTTGGACTAGACCATTAACCCATTTTTTTTTTGATGTCTGTGGGAAATCCTCATGGAAATCCTCCACCTTGGGGCGGGTGGAGGGGTCTGTCAGACCTACGCCGGGGATCGCGGGAACGTAAGCGACTTCCGCAATCCCCGGCTGGTGCCGGCCCGCCACTGCGGGCCACCTCGCGTCGGCGAGGGGAGTGAGGTGTTTAACTCCCCTCGCTACGTCAAAGAGGGGCGCACGGGAACACCACGCGCCGCCACCTCGGGTCCGGATGAGTGGGGGGCGACGGACATCCCCAAGTCCGCCGCCCCTGGACCCAGTTAGGGGGGCCGGAAGAGGGCAGCGTATGCCCTCCTCCGACGCCCGATGCGCCTGCTGCGGGCAGGGAGAGCGGTTGTGATCTCCCTCTCCCTTTCCGCAGCCTCCTTCTGCGCGATAACTGTCTCGCAGAAGGAGACCACCGCGTCCCAGGACTCCTCACCGCCGACCATAGCATGGACTACGGCCGGCAGCGAGAGGTCACCGCCTACAACAGAGATGAGGGCACGGCGCGGCTCCTCCCAAGCTGCACACTCTGCAAGCGTATGCCGTGCCGTGTCCTCCCGACAGTCGACGCAGTGGTGGCATCGAGCGTCCGGCTCCCTGCCTATGCGACACAAGAACCTCCCGAAGCAGCCATGCCCCGAGAGGACCTGCGTCGCACGTAACGACAGGGAGCCGTGCCTTCTCCCGAGCCAGAGGTCGAGCACTGGCCGGATGGCCTCGATGGTGATGAGGCCGGCGGAAGGGCTCGAAAGCCTGTCCCGCCATTCCGCCACCAGGACCTCGCGCAGCTGCGACCGACGCAACTCCAAATGTCGCTGCGTCAGTCGCTCACCGCGCGCCCGCGCGTCCTCGCGCCACCGGTGCAGTGACGCGAGCACTTTCGCTTCCAGGTCCCATGGCGGAGATCCGGCCAGTGCGCAAGCCGCCTCGTAGGAGATCGTGCGATATCCCCTGATGACTCTGACGGCCATCACCCTCTGCGGAGACCGTTAACCCAGTGCTAAGCGGAGCCGCGCAAGTGGGCTAAGGGTTAAAATTAGATTTTCAATGAATTACAAACTGCCTCGTTAGTCAACTGTACGCAAGCGCAACTGCTGAGCGTGAGGCCCGTGGTTCAAGTCCTGGGTCGGGTCTAAAAATACTGAAACATCTCAACTCAAGGTGAGTTGAGATGTTTCATTAGGAATTTCTCGGTAGCAGCGCGGAGTTAGGAAGTTGATGGTATGACAACCCCTATTCCTAGGAAAGTTCGTAAAGTTGCTGGTCAGATTTCTCACAAGTCTTTTCGGATTGACGTCTTGCATGAGAATGAAGGAACGGAGAGTGCTTGCACCTCTACGCACACGAAACCACATACTTGGGTACCACATATATTATCACCTGCAAACTTAGCTAGTGTCAGCTAAGATCAGTCTACCGGATACAAATTCGGTCGGGATGATAATATTATTATTATACGATTAAAACGTTTTATAAATTTGGGTTTTCAGTGTCGCAAGTTGGGTCACGAGCTATCGGGTGGCGGAGTGAAACCAGACTTTGAGACTTTACAAAATATACCCTCCGGGGTCTTTAGGAACACTGAAGGAGAGGTATTGTATTTTTTTATTTATTTTATTTTCACAATTAAAGCCAGTCTTTTTATACTATTCTGGTTAAAGATATGATGGAACTTTATATTTGGAATCAGTAGAATCATATACGTCACACACTGACACTGACGAGTGTGAAGGAGTTAATCAGGACCAAGGTGACACGGCCCTAATATGTATGATCAACCTATAATTGAAGGTACCTTAAATTATCATCAGCCAACCCGAGACACAGCTAATTTCGAGTGTTTTGAATGGGTATACTATTTTCAGATCCTCGGCCTCGGCGCGGGAAAAAACAAGTGCTATCGGAATCCTGAGTATTTCTCCTTTCACCACATGACCTTTTATGATATGAATATGGGTTTAAGACAGTACCGTAGCCCAGTTCCCAAAACTGGAAGAAAACCGAATTGATTTATTTTATATTTTTGCAATAAGTAAGATGATTCAAACATTTAAAATGTGGGCATGCGTGGTTTCAATAAGCACTGTTACTGTTTTCATTATGCGATTAGAAACATTTGTTTAAAAAATACTATGGTATCCAAACAGCAGGTGAGGCTGTGAGAATATTGACAATGACCTACTACTACTATTCAACTCTCACGGTATTCTATGTCACGTTCCTGTTAACGGCCAGTATACTTGCATCCAAGAGAAGTTAGATAGGTAGGGGTGAAAGGGGTTATGGGAGTCACAGCAATAGTTAAAATGGACAACTGATTTATGTTCAGAACTTCATAAAAATCAACTTGAAAGATCTTTTACTCACCCAACTATCAGTCTAGTTTCATTATCTTTGGGAATATGGTTTTGTTATTAATAGACAGCGTTGAACTCCATTGTCCACATTATTATGCAGATAAAAAGGGTCCCTAAGTGGACAATGAAAGTAAACGAAGTTGTAACGTCGGTGGTGCAGCTCACCCAATGCAGTCCTTTTGCATCCATAACTCACATCTGGTGCACCTGTACCATAACTCGTTGTGACGTCAAAATTTAAAACTTGTATTTCTAGCATCCTTCTAGTCGTCGGAACTTTTAATGCTGTGTTACGAACATCAAGCGCGGTGCTTCCAATGCTGAAGAGATGTGAGCATGAAGCGCTGAGCTCCCAACGCTATATAGAGCTTACAATGCTGAAGCGTTGTGAGCTTAAACCGCAGAGTTTCCGATGCTAAGCGTTGCGAGCATGAAACGCGGAGCTCCCGATGCTAAGCGTTGCGAGCATGAAGCGTTGAGCTTCCATTGCTAAGCGTTGCTAGCATAAAGCGTTGAGCTTGAAGTTGCGAGTGTTGCGAGTATGAAGCGCGGAGCTTCCGATGCTAAGTGTTGCGAACATGAAGCGTTGAGCTTCCATTGCTAAGCGTTGCTGGCATGAAGCGTTGACCTTCCATTGCTAAGCATTACGAACATGAAGCGTTGAGCTTCCATTGCAAAACGTTGCAAGCATGAAACTTTGACCTTCCATTGCTAAGCGTTGCTAGCATAAAGCGTTGAGCTTGAAGTTGCGAGTGTTGCGAGCATGAAGCGCGGAGCTTCCGATGCTAAGCGTTGCGAGCATGAAGCGTTAACCTTCCATTGCTAAGCATTGCTAGCATGAAGCGTTGAGCTTCCATGGCAATGCGTTGCTAGGATGAAGCGTTGAGCTTTGAGCGGAACAAATGTTTTTAAGCTGTTGCTATTCGGGTTATATATCACACACTTATTTATTAATTTCACTTCGAAATTGTGTGCAGGGGATGGTTGCTGAACGGTCTTTCGGATGGACTAGAAAGGGTATGTAACGGGTCCTTATGGTTGATATTCGTTTGTCTAAACTGTTTTGTTTGATTATAATTATGAGCGCGACATCCATTCCCGTGGAGTACCATTACCCCTCTCCCCCCTATCTCATGACTTCAAGGGAAAAACGCAGGACTGAATTCAATGGAAATGATTGTTAATAGTTTACAACTAAAGCATCTGAAACAATGTTTCTAATTAAGATTGTGTGTATTTACAGCGATTTTTTTCCGTTAACGATAGTATTGATGATGAGTACAAATGATTCCCTGAAGTCAGTTTTAATAATAGCTAGCAACCTGACCTGGCGTTACACGCAAACCATATTTATGATACGCAAATCATATATTTTATATGACAGAAAGAGTGATAAACATGAAAATTTATTAATCTTTTTATGAGTAAAATTCAAAGACAGTTGCTTGGTTAAGAAGAAGTACCTGAGCGGAGAAACAGTCAGAGGCAAAGTCAAAGTCAAAGTCAAAACGTTTATTTCAATTAGGCCATTAAACGGCACTTTTGAACGTCATCGTTTACAGTTCAGTAAAAATAATAGAATTACATTAATAAAGTGACTCTACTGTCCATTCGGAAAGGTAGATTCTTATGGAGAAGAACGGACAAGAAACTCCATAGTTACTCTTTTCAAATAATGATTTACAAAATTTGGTATACAAAAATTAATTTAATATTATGTGAGGACGATGCACCCAGAGTATGCTACTTATAAGAACAAAGTATCACCAGTAGAGGTAAACTTATTCATTTTCTAAAGAAATTTAGGTAAATGGTACTCACATATTTACAAACATTGGAACCATTAATTAAACAGTGTGTGAGTCAACAGAAAAATAGAAACACAAAAAAAGGAACAGTATATCTATAAAGTTAATACATAGATCAACCAGTTGGATTTTGTCTACACCCTTGATTGTCCTATGGAGCAGGACCAGCATGTTTCCAAGCATTCTTATCCTGAATGTAATCTTCTAATTTGTAATATGCTTGTTTACAAAGTGTACTTTTAACATAAGTTTTAAATTTTCCTTCATTTTGTTTTAATATGTCAGAAGGTATCTTATTGTAACATTTAACACAATACCCCATGAAAGAACTGTGGACTTTAGCTAATCTAAAAAATGGTTGATCTAATTTGTCTTTATTTCTAGTATTAAAATTATGTCTATCACTAATTTTACTAAAAAGATGACGATTTTTCCGCACATACATAATATTTTCATAAATGAATTGGCAAGGGACTGTCATAATATTAATCTTTTTAAAAAGTTCCCTAAGAGAATCACGGCGACGCAGATTATAAAGGGCTCTGACAGCTCTCTTTTGTAAAATAAATATGGATTCAATGTCAGCAGCCCGACCCCACAGCAAAATACCGTACGACATAATGCTGTGAAAGTAACTAAAGTAGACCAAACGTGCGGTTTCTACGTCTGTTAACTGTCTTATCTTTCTAACAGCATACGCGGCTGAGCTTAGACGACCCGCAAGAGATGTTATATGAGGCCCCCATTGTAATTTCTCGTCCAATGTGATACCTAGGAAAACCGTCTGATTAATGAACTCCAGTTTTTCTCCATTCAATATGATGTCACATTCGCTACTTTTAACATTTGGTAAAGAAAATCTAATACATTTAGTTTTTTTTTTATTTAAAACCAAGTTGTTTGCCGTAAACCAATTTTGGACCTGATGAATAGAGCTATTGACGTCGTCAAGATTTTGTGAACGTCGGTCTATTTTAAATATTAATGATGTGTCATCCGCAAATAACACCATCTTTGGTTGATTTTTAAGTAATTGGGGCAAATCATTTATGTAAACTAAAAAAAGGAATGGACCCAATATTGAACCCTGAGGAACGCCCATTGTCGTTTCCGACCCTATTGAGTTTACACCGTTTATCTGAACTTTAACCTGTCTGCCCATCAAGTATGAACTAAGTAAACCAAGGGCTCTATTCCTAATCCCATAGTGCTCAAGTTTCAACAAAAGCGTCTCATGGTTAACGCAGTCGAACGCTTTCGAGAGGTCGCAGAATATTCCAATGGCATCTTGCGACTCTTCCCAGGCGTTAAAAATGTTCTTTATTAGGGTGACACCGGCGTCAGTTGTACAACGCCCTTTGGTGAAACCGTACTGGTGTTCATGAAAGATGGAATTTTTATTAAAGTGACGTAACATCTGACTAAGCATTAACTTTTCAAACACTTTACTGAGAACTGGCAGAATTGACACCGGCCGATAATTGTTGGGTTCTTGAGAATCACCCGATTTGAACAATGGAACGACTTTACTGTGTTTCATGAGATCCGGAAATACTCCCTTGTCTACACTAGTGTTAAATATGACAGCTAAGTAGGGGGCAATAGTTTCAATGATAGATCTACAAACTTTTACAGATATTCCCCAAAGATCTTCTGTTGATTTAATTTTAAGATCTTTAAAAGCTTTTATAATGGCCTGGGGGTTTGTATGTTGAAACTTAAACTCCGATGGGCATACCTTTACATTCTTTCTAAGTAAGTCAGCAGCGAGCGTGGATGACGAGTTGAGAGCTTCTGTAGTTTTAAGAGGAATATTGGCAAAGAAGTTATCAAATTCCTGAGCTACCTCTGCGTCCGAGTTTATTTGGCCATGTACAGTATTTAAATTAAATTTAGTTTCACGCTGTTTTTTCCTACCTGTTTCGTTATTTATTATTTTCCAAGTAGTTTTTATTTTGTCGTCTGCTGATTTTATTTTATTGCTAATATGCAGAGCTTTTGCTGTTTTGCATACACTTTTATATGTTTTTGAATATTTTGCAACATACTTATGAAAACTTATATTATTCATATGCTGCTTCAGGCCATACAGTTCATATAGCTTTTCCCTGCTTATACGAATGCCTGGAGTTGCCCAGGCAGACAGGGACATCGTTTTATATTATTTAGAGAAGAGAGAGATTTGTTCGGAACTTGCCTTTCGTTCTGCATTGTCCAGGTCAATCATAATCTAGATGAGACTGGATTTGTCCCCGTATAATATATTATACGGGGACAAATCCAGTCGCCCACTATTATGCACTATTTGGGTTTAAACAAACATTTAAGTAGGTAAATACCAATTTTGAAATCTGGGAGACTAGCTATGCTAGAATATTACATTACATCAAAAATTCAAAACCGTTACACTTTACACAATTGAAAAACAGAAGTAGGCCTTCAGGAATCTAGTTTTTTATCTAGTTATGCTAGAGGATAATATCTATCAGCTGGTAAAAGTAGGTATATTTATAGGTAGATAAATCAATCTTAGTTTATCAATGAATGAAAATAACATATTAGTACTGCATTATTAAAACGCGATTTTGACGAGAATATACCTAAAGCGAATAAAACATAATTTATCTTTGAAATCAAATCTAAGATTTTAATGAAATTGCATCGTTATTCACACGTAATTTGTGTACATTAAGTAAAACAAATAGCAGTGACTGGATGATTTATGTGTTAATAAGCATGCTGGTGCAAATTGCTGTGCGTTCCAGGCCGCTGACCGCGCAGTTCAAGATGACGGTAGAGAATGTATAACTTTAATGTGCTTCTCTCATGCATCATTACATGCAGTTGAACCTCGGTTAATAGAGAATGATGTGTTTATTCAGTCAGGTGAATTGCCCAATCTTTTAATATCTATATATTATCAAATGGGTACCTATGTGGGGATTGGCACAAGAAAAGAGAGGCTCAGCAGTGGGCCAAGTCGGGCTGTGGATGATGAAATAGGTAATATTTCTCTTGAAGTAGTTCATAAATGTTGGCTCTATAAAACTATTGATATTATTATTATATTCGAAAATTGGTGAAACACGACATCTAGGAGTTTACTCGGGAAGCGTCCACTTTTAAGTTTCCTGAAATGCTCACTGCGACCGTGAGATGGCACCGTAAATAGGTACTACCCAGGTCCCGTATACAAAAAGTTGCAAAATTTTCCACGTGTCGCTGCCATCGCTGTCCTATCGTTAGTTCCAAGTTTGACCGCTGGGTCTAATGGAGGGTGTGAAATACTGTTCTAGTTAAAAAGGAAGTGAGAAATCAGCATCACCTCAGTGTTAAAAGGTTCGCTTTTAGGCTAACCAATATTCTACGACAGCCGAGAACGGATCTGTTGCTTTTTCCAAGTGATATAGACCAAAAACACTAAAGCACCTCACTACAATTTTAACCTTTTTTAATTGACTTATCTAGCAGCAATACATAGGTACAACATAGGTGTTTCTAGATGCAAGAATGTTTCTGAATTTATAATATTGCTATGCGAGTTGTGTAACGCATATGGTGCAACCGTGTTGACAAGGGAAACCTGTGATATATGCCGTCTGTTATCCGTTAAAGTAAACTGCACATTGCTTGATTGCAATACCTACATTTAGTGTCGTTGATCGACTATGAGAGCTTGGCTTAATTACTAGGTCTAGATATGACTACATTTTGTTATAATATGTAAGTTTTATGGTTTACAAAGCTTCAAGTCACCGTTTTTGGAGTTTCGTAGTCAACGAGGAACCTTTTATAGTTTCGCTGTGTCCGTCTGTCACTAGAGTTGGAATTAGAAAAAAAATAATCACGCCAACAAAGTGCTAAAATAAAATTTGTTTTTTTTATGGTAAATCCTAGGTACACCGAACCCACCCGCCCTACATGAAAAGTGGAGATGATTTTTATCATGTGTCGTATGGGGTGGGGTGTCGTTGGATAAAAAGTCGTCGATTAAAAATTTTGAAGGTGTGCGAAAACTGTATTTGAAATGAAAACTTCTTTAGGCGCGTTGTAATTTTTGAGATGGGAAAAAAAACAACACTTACCGTAATCGCCCGGAGGACACGGTGGAGCATACGGTGGAGGTCTGCCCTGCTTGGGCAGAGCACCGCCGTGTCCTCGTCGAGGCGATCGGCGGCGGCGACCTCTCGCATCCGGCTCTGGTTGAATCCATGGTCCGGAGCGAGGAGGCTTGGAAAGCGGTCACCTCCTTCTGCCAAGCAGTAATGCTAGCAAAGGAGGAGGCGGGCCGCGCGAGGGAGAGACAAGGCCTTCGCCCCAACCGCTGCTACAGGAGAAGACGCCTCGGGCGTCGGGAGTCGCAAGGCGATCCCCGGCTACCATAGGCACGGGCCTGCGGACGGCGAGCGTTGGGTGGCTCGCTGTCCGATCACCACCAGGCCCGGGTCGATGGCGCGTTGTGTGTCACGCGCGCCTCAAAGAGATACCAGCATAGAAGACGGGGCCCGCTAGTGCCAGAGCCTGCCAGTGTTGCGGAATTTGTTCGAAAGAGTCACCCCGGCCCTGGAACGCAAAGGGCTTTAGAAGGAACACGGATGAGTTTTAGTCAGTCAGGGTTTTGGTCTGACACGCCCTTCCGCTCCACCCAGAGCGGAAGAAGTCATGTGATGATTTCCCATTAACCGACACCTCTGTGTTTAACGTAGTATTGGTTTTACTAGTACTGGGGGTATGGGAATCGTGCGTTAATTTAAGTATTTTTTTAAGAATTTAGGTCTAATGGATCTGTCTGTCTGTACACTGCGCGTGGCCCGCCGCGCACTTGGCTGTTTTGTTTTCATTATTATTCTTGAGAATAATAGAACGCAATTAATCGGCGCAGAAAGGATAACAACCTAGGTACATTTTTTTTTCATTACAGTTAAACGGCTTCATCATCATCATCATCATCATCATCATCATCATCATCATCATCATCATCATCATCATCATCATCATACAAAACCTAGGCCTCTTTTTTCTTGTTGTAAACGAGTTTACCGTAAACCCTACGTTCATATATGCCAGCGTCATACAGGTTTTACCCGTGATGTAGTCAGCTCATCTCGCCGCCGGACGATCGATACTTCTTCTTTCCATCTGCCTGCCTGCCTTGCCAGATTCATTTGAGTTTTGCTATTCGTTTTCCGAACATCTTAGTACGGCTTCGAATCTCTACGGTTTGAATTAGCCCTATGCTATGCATGCAACGCCCCATGGCCCTGTGTGCAACTCTCAGTTTGTACTGTGCACAGCCTCCTGCGTGAGCGTTCACGTCTCAGCACCTAAAGGTGAGTATAGACTACAACATTTTCTGGAGCATTTCTGTGTAATGTAACGTTCTTACGAATGTTACAATACAGGCAAAAGCTCAGTTTCCAAAGCATTTCCATGTAATGTAACGTTCCTGCGAATGCTTGGCGTTATGTTACGGGTAAATGCTCACAGCGAGTGTGCATTTACCAACATTTCGTTGTACCTTGCGTACCCCGCAACCGCGCATCGCCCGCACTCGTGGCTCGACGAAATGTTACACCAATACGCTCGACGAAATGTTACACCAATATGCTCGTTGGTTTGTAACAAAGAGGCGAGCGTGCTCGACGTTTAGTTCGTAAAAGGATGATACACTAGAACATATCATAGAGCGGCTCGTTGTTCTGTTACAAGTAAATGTTGTAGTCTATACTCACCTTTACCTTCACTGGTTATAGAGGCGGGACTTTTGATATTTTGAGTGATGTCGTCCAAGTTGCTTTAGAAGATTAAGTACAAAAAACCACCGACTCCTTGGTGATCTAAAATTCACAACTCCGTCTATTCCGGAAATATATGTATAGGTATATGTTACAGTCATAGTGATTACATAGCTATTATAGATAATGACTGATCATTATATGTTTTAGGCAATCTCGGGACCCTGGGGTCCAGGTCCTTTGGTAGGCGTACGGGAGGCCGAAGCCAACTCGCAGAGGCCCCGTTTAAAATTTCAAATGGGACACCAACCGACAATTATCCCTGTATGCACTATGAAAGTATACCAAAGGACAATCCCCAGTCGGTGCAGGACTAGGTATTGCAGAATATGAAAACAAGAGATGAAACGCTATGGGTTTGGGGTGGTTTAGTGGACTGATAATCATATGTTATGGAACTATTGGCCCCTGCCTGACCACTGACAATTAACACGGCTTTTAAATGGCAGGGGTTGACTTACATACTCAATAAATGGGCTCCTGAAACGATCGCTAGTACAAAGTGACGTAGTGCCAAGGGGGCAACATATCCTGAGGTGCTAGAGGAGTGGAGAGCTAGAGGTAGGTACACCACGGCTGTTCCTGACGTCAAATCGGACCACACACGACGACATGGCCTTGTGCGCCCCACCGCGGTCAACGTCGTCGGACCGCCGCAGCAGCCACTCACTCGCCGACGCCTTTGACGTGCGCACATATCGGTCATCTTTATACCCAGCATCTACCTATACCAATACAGTATTTTCAAGCATCGAAGTAGTTTTACTCAATAGCCAAGACCACCAGCAGCACACCTGGAGCTTGACACTCAACAACAGCTATGAGGACAATCCCGGAACTATGGTCAAATGACCTACCAGCATCTTACTGGATTTTACATCCTTTTCCCGAGCACGTTTGCTCTCGCGAATCTCCACACAGACCGGCCGATTAAAGCAAGAAAGGTGGGAGCTCTGTTCCTCGCCAGTGTTCACTCCGGCCAGCCAATCAAGGCAAGCCGGGGATGAACAAGACTTCTCCCGGGAAATCAGGTCCGTGGGGTCGCTACTGACCAACAGTTCGCCACAAAATTACCTTGCGGGTTAATTATATCTTATTATTATGACTAAATTGTGAAGACAATGTAATAAATTAATCACTTTCTCTGGATATTATTCATAACAGCTGGTCAAAGGTAGCCAAAGTAATAAATACAGTCTAGTTTAATAAGAATAGTAGCTGAATATAGAGCACAGGGAGCTTTAGGGCACCGTCATGCCATGCATGTTAGGTTCCTTTAAAACCTGCAGACAGAAATAGGAGCCTATCGATATTTTACTATGGGTGCAAGAGCGAGCGAAGCGAGCTCGGGACTCTGACTAGTTAGGTTAGAAGAAGATATGTTAGAAATGGAGTTTGGTTAGAAAAAAGAAGGTATTTTTTTTTAACCGTCCTGAAATAGGATTAACCCCGAAACCGCGAAAAATCAGCTGTTCAGTACATTTTGTCGAGTTATGCGCACAGAAATTTGAATATATGGGGCAGTCGATTGTTTTTTAGAGATTTCAGTGTTGGTTCCAAAGTAAAAGTTGTTCATAATAATGAGCACAATGACCCCTTAAGTATTTATTTTGTTACACGATGATGATTATGGTTTAATATCCGGATTTATTACTTTTGCGAAACATACGTATATATTAATAGCTTTTGCCTGTGGCTTCGTACGCACTTATCCCGATTTTTTCCCGTTCCCATAGGAATTTCCCGTTCCCGCCTATAGTAATGTGACTATCACATACAAAAATAATTTTCTAAATCCAACTGGTACCTCCAGAGATTAGCGCGTTAAAACAAACAAACTCTTCAGCTCTATTATATTAGTATATAGATAGGTACTGCAGTGGAGAACTTGCTTTAACTATGGTTGTAATGTTGTAAAAGAAATACTATTATGAAATAATTTATAAAGAAATAAAGCTAGAGGCAGTAGCGTAGCTAAGTGGCTGCCCACCCCGGGGTGACACCCGACCGTTCGTTGACTGTTTTTTGTCACGGTTTTCAATTTTCTAGCTCGCTTTGCTCGCTCTTGCATTCTGCACCCTCTTACTTTTTCTGTATTAATCAACAAAAAAAAGCCTATCCGAGTTGTGCATTTGTGGGGTGACACCACATTATCCGCACTGGGTGTCACCCATGCTACGCCACTGACTAGAGGCCAGTAAAGTTGAAAAGCATCCGCTTTACTCATTAATATTAAATTTTCCCGTTACTGAAATGGTTTTTCATTAGAGTAGTTGGTAATTTTCTTGTTTCATTACAGCTGTTGAAGAATTATGTTTATTGAATAGAATACTTAGACGTAAAATTCTGAAACGTTACATCCCCCTACCTCTGACTCTGTATGACGCCACTGTGTCGTGGCGTAGTATGTAGGTACCTATATTACCTACGTCGTACCATCGGAGCGGCTACGATTTTTCATTTTTCTAACCCAACAAACCTCGTAAAATGCCGTTGATGAACTAATCCTTTTAAAAAAGCTATGACGTGAATGTAACGCCATTAATAGAGACTATAAATACAGGTAATTTAGATAGCGTGAATGGAAGTACCTACATAATATTTTCCACCTCATTATGCATAATAGCATGTCGTCTTTACATAAACACGGCATTTCTTTGCTCATGGCTTGCTAATTAATATATGAGAAACACTGCGAAAGCCATACATATAATCAACATTTGCTATAAAATTACAACGGGGCTACGACATGTATCAGACAGATCAAAATGCAAAGGAAACTAAAGAAGATTAATTGCACTCAACAATAGTCTGTTTACCAGCGCCCAGAAGAACAAGTTCACATTATGGGTGTAAAAACATTAAATCATCAGCTATACCAGTTTTTAAGTAGCTCTCATTACTATCAGGTCGAATCTGTTACGCGGCAATTAAACCAGTGCTTCTTAGCGCTTCATAAGGCGCTCAAAGTTTGCAAATTGCCTGTAAATTATAGTCCTCCATAGCTCCCACCCGGGTTACAAGTATAGCGAGATTCCAAACCAGATGCACTGCTTACCATAAAGAACTATGTTTATTAATATGCAACATGTGTGTAATTTCAGTTAACTAACCGCGCCATGCATAAGAATCTGGTTTTAAGAATTAGAAAAGTTGTTGTCTGCTTTCTTTCGCGTAGCGTCGGAACCTATATTTTAGAGATTTTTGTTTTCAATCGAGCTGTTTGGTTCGTTACTTGAAGCCGTATTTGAGGTGTTCAACAAAACATGTAACATTTAATTATTCTTCTTCATCTACGCAAACCTGTTTATCTATATACCAACTGTAATTGAAACATATAATATAATAAAATCTTGGCTAAAAAACCTTATTATAGAAGTCAACAACTAGAAAAAACTAAAATAATACACTTCTCATCAAAAAAATCGAAACACTTTCGTTTTTAGTGTTTTTGTCCTAATTTTTTACAAAAGAGAATTAATTCCATGAAAAAAAAAACATTATTGTGTAGCTGGCAGTTTGGTCATTACAGTAAGAAGAAAAAAATCAAAATTCGAAATTAGAATTTCATTTGTTTATCCTATAAATGAAATTAATCACTGTTTTGAGACAAATGTGTATTTAGGGTTGGAGTACGTTTCTCGTTTAAAAACTAAAATTAGCGCTTGTCTTTAAACTTTTTGTTTCTTATTTCATTTACTGTGACTTTGGGACGTCTGAAAAAACTTTTTTTTCTAAAACATATGGATACTTCGCCCGCAGAAGCCGCCCAAGTGGTGGCATTGCTGGATTCTGGACTTAGTCAGCGTGTTGTGGCTGCAAGATTGCATCTAAGCTTATCATCTGTTCATAGAGTCTACAAACGCTATCGGGAGACTGGTTCGTTCACGCGCCGTTCAGGATCTGGCAGGAATCGGGTCACTTCTGAGCGAGATGATCGATTTATTGTAACAACCTCTTTACGAAATCGACGCCTTAACGCTTTTCAACTGCAGCAGCAGCTTCGCGTTGTACGAAGAGTAGCTGTAAGTGACTCTACAATAAGAAGAAGGTTGAAGGAACGCGGATTGGCACCGCATAAGCCAGCGAATGGGCCGAAATTAACTGCAGACCATCGAAGAGCGCGCCTTAACTTTGCACGCGAGCACCTAACTTGGTCATACCTTCAGTGGAGCAAAGTACTGTTTTCTGATGAGTGTAAAATTATGCTGTATGGTAACGACGGAAGGAACAAGGTCTACAGAAGAGATGGAGAACGCTTTGCACAATGCTGCATTGAAGAAAAGGTCAGCTATGGTGGCGGTTCGTGGACGGTTTGGGGAGGAATCAGCGCCGACGGTAAGACAGAACTTGCCTTTGTATCTGGGCCACGGCTGCCTGCACTAAACTCTCATCGGTACATCGAACAGTGTCTTGAACCTCATGTGATGCCCTATGCACATTTTATTGGCAACGACTTCATATTCATGCACGACAATGCTAGAGCTCACACCGCGGGCGTCGTACGAGATTATCTTACCGAAGTCGGTATCTCCATTATGGTATGGCCAGCAAGAAGCCCGGACATGAATCCCATTGAACATCTATGGGATGAATTAAAGAGACGAATTCGAGCAAGAGATCCAGCCCCAGAAACACTTAGCCAGCTGCAAAATGCAATCCAAGAGGAATGGGATAATATACCACAACATGTGATCGTGACTCTCATCCGATCGATGAAGAACCGTATGGAAGCAGTAATAAGAGCTCGCGGAGGGAATACAAGTTATTAAATAAACGTTTCTTACATTTTTTTTCATTTACGCGTGTTGTTTTACCCATTTCCTTCATATTCCATACAGGGTAAAAATTACTCATTATACAAAATACGAAACCTATGAAGACTTAATTTGAATTTAGAACATTAACATTAGGATTTAAAAACCTCATACTACTCACTATTAAATGACATTTTACATTTATTCCTAAATATACACATTTTTCTGATAATCCTTATCAAATCATAAACTGCGAGGTGTTTCGATTTTTTTGATGAGAAGTGTACAATTCAAACCCTACCAAAAGCAAAATTGATGAAGTAGAGGAATTGAAACTTTTAGGAATTACTCTTTTTTTTTTTAAGGATAGGAAATCATCAAATAACTTCTTCCGCTCTAGGTGGAGCGGAAGGGCGTGTCAGACTCTTACTGACTAAAACCCATCCGTGTTCCTTCTAAAGCCCTTTGCGTTCCAGGGCCGCGGTGACTCTTTCGAACAAATTCCGCAACCCTGGCAGGCTCTGGCCCTACCGGGCCCCGTCTTCTATGCTGACATCTCTTTGAGGCGCGCGTGAAACACAACGCGCCATCGACCGGGGCCTGGTGGTGATCGGACAGCGAGCCACCCAACGCTCGCCGACGGCAGGCCCGCGCCTGCGGTGGCCGGGGATCGCCCTGCGACTCCCGACGCCCGGGGCGTCTTCTCCTGTTGCGGCGGTTGGGGCGAAGGCCTTGCCTTTCCCTCGCGCGGCCCGCCTCCTCCTTTGCTAGCATTACTGCTTCGCAGAAGGAGGTGACTGCTTCCCAAGCCTCCTCGCTCCGGACCATAGATTCAACCAGGACCGGACGCGAGGGGTCGCCGCCGCCGATCCCCTCGACCACCGTGTCCTCCGGGTGATCCTCACAGTGCTGACACCCGGGCGTGTCCTCCCGCTTAATCCGAAACAGGTACCTCCCGAAACAGCCGTGTCCGGTGAGTACCTGCGTCAGGTGGAAGGTGAGGACGCCGTGGCGCCTCTCCAGCCACTCCTCAAAGAGGGGCCTTACCGCCGCAATAGTGGCGTGCCCAGCGCTGGGTAGGAATTACCCTAGACACTCATTTAAACTGGAAAAAACGCGTAGACAAAATAAAAACCAAACTATTAAAATTTTCCTATGGTCTTAGTGTACTCAAGACAAACACTAAGACTGCCTGTGCTCTTTCTGCTTATTACGCGTGGCTGCGCTATGGCATCATTATGTGGGGCCACCGTCTTGATGCGAAAGACTTATTTATCGCCCAAAAGAAATGTCTCCGAAACATATTCCATATTAAACATAGAAATAGCTGCAAACCCTACTCCATCCAAGAAAAAATCCTTACATTATCTTGCATTTATATACTCGAAATAGCCACATTTGTTAAAAACAATATAAACTTATTAATTTTGATAAGAATGAGTGCCGTAAAACTAAATTAATTCTACCAGTACACAGACTAGAGATGTACAGAAATAGCCCAGAATACCGAAGCATCGCAGCAGTTTGTGTCATATTTTAATTTTGTTATGCTTTTTCTCCTCTTGCTTAATTGTGTTATATTTCGAGTGGTTATAATTAATTTTGTAAGCCAAATGGTGGCAAAACATGTTGAAACTCACAGATTTTTCACTTTTACATCCACATTTGCATGTATATGTACAATGTTACACATGTTTACAAATAAATATATCTTTATCTTTATCTTTATCCAAATATACAATAGATTACCCGAAACAATACGACCTATAAAAACATTATGTTTATTTAAAGCCAGACTTAAATCAATACTCTTAGAAAATAGTAATAATTTATGATACTAGTGCGATAAGTTGTTTTTTACAAACGAGTAGAGGCAAATGTTTTATACTCGTAGTTTAAAAAAAAATCTATTAATTTTGTCTTGCATGATCTCAGAAAAAAAATATGTATATATGTTATATTTTTGAAATGATCTCTGTTCCTAGTTTTTAGTAGTTGTTATCTTATTTTTATTCAATTTTTGCATGCTGAAAATGAGTAACAAAATATGATTTTAACTAAAGAGCATTATGTACCATATTTGACTCAAAATAAATATTCTATTCTATTCGTCAAATTTTCTCTTTAGTATTAAACTGAGACAAACGTATTGATCAAAATCGCTTATAACGAGGTTCGATCATTCAGCTTATTTATACTAGTAATTTGCAACTCCTTGGTGGAATTCTCATATTTTTTTATGGAAATTAAAAAAAAGAAACCGTAATGGATACGCACGGCGCTATACAACGAGGAGTGCAGTAAAATAGGTACTTAGAGATGAGAGTACCCATTTTACCGCACGTTCCATTGTATGGTGCGTAATTTTTTACTTTCAAACACTGTATACAGGCTTCGAAAAACGGCAAATATATTGAAAATAACTACCTACATATTTTTAGTGTTTTGTAAATTAGATTATTATGTCAGTTTGTACCTACAGAGCAACAATTTTGTCAAACATTTATATAACTATATTTAAGTAAACAACTAATACCAACGTATACCCAAAAATTGTCAGCTATTAAGTTTTAATAATAATGTTAGTGTTGTGTATTACTTTTATTGATATTATATGAAGATTATTATTATGTTTGTTTGTATAAGTTGATTGCTGCACCCTAACAGGGTAATGTACTCATTAAGTGTAGCAGTGTCTGTAACTGTGTGTACATTGTGTGCAATAAATCAATAACTGTGTTCATTTCCATCCTTTAGTGCTTCTTACTCAACACCGAAATGATCTTTATAAAATGCATCTTGCAACAAAGATGTAGAACCTCAGGCACTCCGACCTACCCAGTTAAAACAATAGCTGGTGCAGTCACGCATCTCTCTGACGTTTCCAATTTCCCACAGCCTCGCGTCGATAGCGGGATGAGAGCTATCTCGTGACACCTCGTGTTCAACTGCTGTTCTAATGTGTTTATTACCTAACATTGTTCTACTTTGTCAAGCACCTTTTATGTAGATGATGACAACGGTTTATTCAGATTTTGTCCTATCGTCATCGTCATTTCAAAATCTTTTTTCCTAACAAATCCATCATAATCTTCCAACTCTTAGAACGATGTGCATGCTTGTTAGTGACTTGTTTACTCAGGAACCTCGCGTAAATTTTGTAATGATTTGTAAATAAGTCTTGGGTGTGACTATGTTAAATAAATAAAATTGCTAGGAAGTTCGTTCAATGTATCTGTTGCACCAAGTTGAGAATCCTTTGTAGGTGCCTATATGTGAATGTACCTATATGAGAATAACTTTATCAATGTACCAGATGTTCTCTTAATACACACTTATGATGCACTTGAAGAGATGCAAGTGCAGGATTGTCAGTAATCAAACAGACGGTGCATTTGTTGTGAGGTTATAATCTTTAAGTGGCATCTATAACCGTGACAGCTGATAATACCTATACATTATACTAGGGTGTAGAATAAAAAAAACAAACTGTGATTATGTTAAAGGCTTACCATTTCTGCCCCCTGTCAATGCCATGATTCCGTTGTGAGGGCGAGACGTGGCACCATCCCTTTTTCACAACGAAATCACGATGTCATTCATACTTCATTCTAGGGGAAGTGTCTTTAAAAAGGGCTTCTTATAGTTCTGGAAATGTTTTTCTACATTTGTTGTTCCAGTGCACTAACGCCACCCATGATCTTATAGTGTCTGCTATCTTGTTTGGCGGCTATTTCATGACCCATCATACACGTATGCACAGGAAAAATAGCACTACAACTTTTTCACAATGGATTCATGATGGTGACACATCATAGTAGTGGCTGAACCATGTCACTGAAGCTTCCACAAGCATTTAGTTCTAAAAACTCTACATTCAAAAAATTTCAGCTTAACCAGTTTAACATGTTAAATGCGTACTAATCGATGAATTCATCAATTTGCACCTTTTGTTGATGAATGATGATACACAGCACATGCCGCTTGAAACGTAGATTGTTAACCATCTTTCATTAACACAATCAATTTCTTCATCTGGTTAAGCCGAAAAAAACATTTCTACTAGGCCTCAAATATGATCGCATGTCTACAAGACACACACAAAAAAAACTTCAAATATATAATTTGAAGTTTTTTTTCGAAATAGCTAATCAATTTTATGTTCTCCGTATTGTCTTTAGAAACGGTCAGGTGTATGAGTATGCAGGTATGCAACGGAATATTCAACCGCTTCACTTGGCACTCGTTTTGCAATGATGGCATGCAAATATACTCGTATCTGGTTTGAGAACTTTTTTTCTGGGTTTGAAGGCGCTTAATTGCTTCACCGTCTTTGAAACTGCAATATTCACTATTTACAATCTACTGAAATATGTCATTAAAATAAAACTAGTTTGTAAATCTACCTTCATTATCTCGATTTTTTTCACGTTTTCATTTAATTTTTCCATGTTTTCGTCATTTTGGACACATCCGTAAAAATGCAGCTGAATAGTGATTTATAAGCAAGATCGGTGTATTTATTTTATATTTTTATCTTCAGCTACATTAACAACATTAAACTTATTTCGAATCAGGCCACGTTCACGAGACGTGTATAGTAGGCGCCAGATAATCGTGGAATAACGGTCATTGACCCACCTACAATTATTGACATTTTTAATTTGAAAAACGGAATTAATGACACAAAGCTGTCCCGAATCATCATCTCTCGTGATCCTTAACATTGTCTAATAATGAAAAACGATTCATATTTAATTGTTCAGGTACCTATGAACAGTTATTAGGGAAAGGTCAATATACTTTATTCCACATTTATCTGGCGCCTACTATAGTAAGGAGCTAAGATCGGGGAGTGTGGACAGAATATCTTAGATTTTTTCCTAGCAGAGATAAATTCTAGACTTACCTCGGTGCAAATTAAATTAAGTATCCACAAATATTCAAATCCAACCTGATAATGTTAAGTCTTAGTTACACCTCATGCGGTCGCTGTCAGTAATAAAGTGTACTAGCCCCCTACTGTAACGTTCAAATGCCATCATGATTCCGTTGTGAGAGAGAGAGACGGAACAATACAGCAGAGCGATGCTTTAAACATCTCACCGTGTTAGCTTGGGTGAAGTGAGCTGTCAATTCATACAAACAAGAAGGAATGATAGTTCACTTCATGCTCAATTCACCTAAGCTTACACGGTGCGATGTTAACAGAATAGACCAGCAGGACGCATGGCACTATCTCGTTTTTCCCAACGGAATCATGAAGGCATCGACACTTCATAGAATGGGGGTTGATCAGATACATAAAAGCGAGAGTCTTAAAGAGGGCTTGTATTTGTCATTTAACCTGTTGGTGTGTGTTTTTCTACGTTTGTCGTACTAGTGCACTAACGGCAATAATAAGGTGTGTTCTATCCGGTTCGGTAGTTGTTTCATATTCTTTAGTCATCGGATTGTCTTTTTCGATTGGCAGTTTACAGTAGTATTATTATTCTTATCGCTAAATAACATATAGTACAGTATCCACGGCTATAGATCTCCCCCGAATTTCGTCACATCGACCGGTTGACCAGGTCGGTATATAGTATAAGTACTTATTGTTATTTATTATATCCCTACAGCGATAGATCACGGTACACCAGTGCATGGCTACTTGAACAATGATATAATCGTAGAGAAATTCGCTCACCGACAACCGTGTGTGACAAATGATGGCCATTTGTTTTGTGACCACATATAGCTGTTTATATGTGAGACTTACGTGTCGTTCGAGTAACGACATGATTACTGTACCAGACTTCGGAGACAAGTGTATAGGAAACTTCCTTTCCATTCACTTTCAATAAGAAAACGTTTTGGTTCAACAAGTAGCTTTGTTATTGAAATGTTTCTTCTACACCTTCATTCCTACGAGTACTTGTTTCTTAAGTTTAAGTCGGAATATTTATTTCAATCAGATGAGAGAAGAGAGAACTTTTGAAGGTCAAGAACAGATTATTGAAAAGTTTCGAATGGATAAGGATAGGCGGAAAACAATTAAAGTGTTTGGTAGCTACTCGTACGGTGCCACTTATTGACACATAATTATGTCGAAATAACCACCGAACTTGCCTACTTCGGGGTTTGAAAAATGTGGCTATTCAATATTTTGTAGGTGTTCTAGATGACATTATCAATACCTTCATCATTTTTAGATGACTTTGGTTCAAAAAAGGGCTTTAACAGGTTTAAAGCTTTTTTTAAACATTTGCTGATAATGTTTAGTTGATAATTAAATATAACCTATGTTTATTTAATTAAGTTTTACTGTTCATAACGTGTTTCTAGTTTTCTTCATTATGACTGCGTCTGCCTTCTGACCTCCGCAATCTAAGGGAAAGCAAATTTTCGCACCATGTCGTTGTTTGTCATACCTACGCAGTGACACCTTTGCAAAATACTTGCGATTTGCGACATCCATAAGGTAACGGTACTCTGCGATAACCTCTTCTTGTATTGCCGACATTGTAAGTGAACTATAAGGTGGTGGTGATGTTTTCTCTGTTATTGATATAAAATATCCAAATTAGTACAAAAGGATGACCCGCCGCAGTGTATGTGGATTAAAGTCAAGAAAGTATTCAACCTATACATCTCCAACCCTAGCTTCCTGTTTGTTTTCACTCTGTTTTTTCTTACAATTCATTCCTCTCACAATCCATAAATTTTTATAGACATTAATCACAACCTTTCTAGTTTTTTCCCGTGACTTATCCTATGAGACCCGTGCCTTTTCTGAGATAAAAGTAGTCTATGACATTCAATAAGACTGTGTTGTTCTCGCGTTCTGTCATTGTAATAAATTTTGTAATCGGTTCAATATATTTCCCTTTACAAACAGTCAAACAAACAAACGATTTTACCTCTTTGTTAAACTAACAAATAATGTATTCCTAGTTTTGATTACAATACAGAAATGACCTTTTTTTTTTTAAGGATGGGAAATCATCAATGACTTCTTCCGCTCTGGGTGGAGCGGAAGGGCGTGTCAGACTCTTACTGACTAAAACCCATCCGTGTTCCTTCTAAGCCCTTTGCGTTCCAGGGCCGCGGTGACTCTTTCGAACAAATTCCGCAACCCTGGCAGGCTCTGGCCCTAGCGGGCCCCGTCTTCTATGCTGACATCTCTTTGAGGCGCGCGTGAAACACAACGCGCCATCGACCCGGGCCTGGTGGTGATCGGACCTACCTACCTGAGTACAGATATGTACCAACGATATTTCCTAACATTTGCTAGGTGATGGTGTACCTCCCACCCACGAGCTACTCGACACCACTTCTTGCACGATTGATTTCGAAAGAAAATATTTCAATCACGCAATACCGTTTAAATTATGATTAAATAGGTAATTGATATACAACATACTCTTAACCAACATCGTAAATCTCTTTGGTAATGGCTTATGTCTCGTTATATTGCTATTAGAGTGCGTATTGCATGTAAATACTGATTCTGAAGTCCATCTTCTACATCAGAATTATAAGATAGTTTCAAACTTTCTGAAATTAGAATTAAAAATGTGTTAGAAGTTATATTTTATTGACAAAATAGATAAACTTATTAATGGCTGGTTAGTATAGTGAGTTTATTTGTTTTCAGTGGTTTAAGTCGCATTATATATGTATTTCAGATAATATGGTTTCATAAAAAAGTACAAAATTAAATGATTCTAAATGATAATGATGTTAGTTAGTATAACCAAAATCGACATAATATGTAACAATTTTCGTAACATCATAACCCTTTAAATGCTTATTTATCAACCACAATTCTTTACAATATAATTAATTTTAGACGTGTACTTTCGCTCACAAGGTACAAAGAGTATCATTTCGATTGGATCATTGAAATGGTAAATTCTAACTAGCCAATAGTTATGCTAAACAATGAGTGTCTGTGTCCGTCTCCAACAACAAACATTTTGTTTGTTCTGTCAATGTTGATCTATTTTATACTGCTAGCTTTATTCACTGGAATTGCGACACGTGGTTTAACTGGAATACCCCGAAAAAGTTAAAAAAGTAATGAAATCGATAATGGGCTATCTTGAACTTAAGCATGGGTGTATCGGAACTTGAATGCCTCCTAACCTATAATTAATTCAGCTCGTTTGTGAAGTGTCAAGTGAATTTCGATGTGTTGCACGCGTTTGTATGTACCTACAAAGATACGTTAGAAGTTTTGAACCCTTTCTAGCTTTCACATCTAAGCATAGTCTTTTACTGTGAGATATGTGAGAAAATTTCACAAATCATCAGAATAGCCTATGCAAACCTGACATTCCTATCAGGCGTTGGTTCACGAAAGCCATAAAACGGGCAAATGGATATCTTTTAAAATCATTCCGACTTCTTGGTTACCTTCAGTATCGCCATTAATATCAATGTATATTTCTTCCGTTACTGAATGATTGAATGACTGAAAGACAACGCACAGCCAAAACTACTGGTCGTAGAAAACTAAAATTGGCATGTAGCTTCCATACACTCCGTTAGGAAACACTAGTTAGGATTTCCCGAAATTCCTACGGGAACGGTAAAAAACGGGATATAAACGTACGAAGTCGTGGGCAAAAGCTAGCTGTTTTATAATTTACATGGCATTGTTCCTCTATTATCAAACAGTTAAATAATGCCTGACGGGCTATCTTTAACTTGTCTAGCAGATAAAATAAGTCGTTTGCGGTGAAAATTGAACACTGCTTTTATATTGTCGACTAGTTTCTAGTTCAGAGTTTCTATAAAATTGTTACCTGTAGTGCAATTTTCATACGGATGGAGCTACATTGTTATGCCCTAGAAATGTCATGGAATATGTTTATTTGGAAAATAAATACCTATTGTTATCCCAATGATAACTCCACAATGCATTATACGTGTTGGTTTTTGCATTGAACCTTGCCCACGATTTGTTTTTCATATTGTTTGAACTTGGCAAAAACAAATATTATAATAGTCGTGATATTGTCAGGGGGACCATGACTTATTTTTTTTTTAAGATTCAAGGTTTATTGCCAAAATATCGATAGTACTTGTATCTAAGAGAAGTGTATTGTACATTCGTACGCGGCTGCACGGAGACGGCGGAGGTCAAGCGCGTTCTGTGCAGTTTCGTGCAAAGATCAAGGTGACTGAGCAGATAACATCTCAGCCGCCGGCGACGCAACAAAAACCTTTTTAGTACTCTTTGTGTGGTTCTGTACTAAACACCCGTGAGATCCAGATTAAAAAAGTACAAAGAATTATAAACGAGTTGTTGCGCGTTTGTAAGGTTTTGTAGTCAAAATAAAACAATAAAATTCCGACTTAGTGATTCATGCCCTACCGGTAAAATATCTAAAATGATGTCATCAGTGATGTAAATTAGTTTGTTGCGTATTGCAACACTTCCAGCGATGTATTCAAAGGGAGAAACAGAATTCAGAACATTATTTCAACAATATTAAATGGAATGTGGTTTGTCGTTTCATGGGACGAGAGAAATTGTGACTAGTTTAGTTCCTGGTGTAAGGCCAGCTACATATAACTTGCAAATACGCATGATAAACCTTGTCCCTATTTATCGATTTCTAGCCTCGTTTCCAACCCACATAAGGATATTAAAATGAATCACGTCTGCGAATGAATTCCGTTAGTCTGATACGGCGGTACCCAAAAAGGACCACTGCTGTTGCTGGCACGTTGCATGCGTCTCGCCAATTCGCCTGACATTTGCCTCACGACTTTGTAAAGGTAAGATAATATCAAACTGCCACTGATATTGCGCTAGATATTCTTTATGTGTCCGTGACAACAGGCAGCTCTGGCTGGAACATCGTCCTAGAAATAGAATTATAGAGCCAGCCGTTTTTTAACTCGAATAAGGTTATACGACCTTACCTTATCTTATAAGGATCTGTTGCCTTAAGTTATAAGTCTAGATAGAACGGCAACAGGGGTCATTTTAAGTAGCTAGTTTCGGAGAAATGCTTTCTATGGAAAGCAGATATAGGTACTAAGCAATTCTGTCCACCGACGGTGATAAAATTCACAGAAGATATTCAAGAGCCGTAGGAAATAAGACTTATAGATGTAGTTTCGTAACAAAACATTTCAACGTATAACATAAACCTGAATCACATAGTTCAAACAATTCACCTAACCCTGATGGAGTCAACAATCGACTATTATTTAGTCAATCGGAGAATCGATTAGTAACAACTAATTGGAATGGTCACTCGCTCTTGACAATAGCTCGGTGAGTAAGACCGATGTGGGTATATTTGGAAAGTTCGATGCTGATTTTTCATGGACCCATTTGCTAGTTGCATTGTTTGTGCGTAAATGTGAAGACATTCCCACATTAATGGTGAATCCAATGACAATATGTACTCCACTTTATATATTTATTAAAACTTTATGCACTAGTAAAATACTGTGCAGAGGCGGAACAATTGCCTTTGGAATTTTCTACCAGTGGAAATTAGTTTGGTGCAGTACCTAACAGATGGCGGTAGGTGTAACTTAATAAAAAGACAAACAGGAAAGAAAAAATACAAAATTACTAAATAATCAGACACATATTTACGTATAAACTTACGTATACTTACGTATAAATAATTATCAATGCTATTATGAAAGAACACGAACCCAAAAAAAACAATGAAGTAATGTTTTAATTTATTATATTATGTATAATGTAAAACCATTATGTGATCTCGAATTAAATCTATAAATATATTTCCTGGTTGACTTTCTAGCATCTGGATTATCTAATTCAACTAAAAATAACTCATAAAAACGGAAATAAATGCAGAGAAGTGTAACGACCTGTCATTTGGATAAATCTTAAAGTCATAAACTTGAGTTGTAAGGGTCTAAAGTGAAACCCTGCGGGACACCTTTTGTGAGCTTTCTGCATATTGCAGCATAAATATATTTTAACTGGTTTTCGCAACAGTCTGCAAGCATTGGAATTAAAATGTTTTCTGTATTTGAATGAATGTATTTAAATCCTTATGGCCTTTCTAAAGAAAGTAAAACATGCTGAGAATAAAATAGTGTGGTAAATGACGTGTTTTCTCAAAGTGATATTTCACTTTGTTTATCCAAACTTATTTTTGTATCCAACGCTTGATCTACTGTAATAGCTTCTCAGTTTTTACAGTAGATCTATGATTGTTACGTAAGTTATATTTTTTATTGTGAGTCTTAACGCCATTAATCACTATATAGATGTGATCGACCTCAATTATCTAGGTCTAAGATTCCCATATGAACTAGTAACATTTCAGCGATGGGAATTATATAATAACTACTTAAGTATTTTTTAAGTAAAAAACTAACCAAACGTATACCCAAAAACTGACAGCTATAGTTCTCAATAATAATGTTAGTGTTGTGTATTTCTTTTATTGGTATTATATAAAGAATATTATTTTGTTAAAGATAATTATTTTATCATTAGCCATAAGTTGATTGATGCACCTTAACAGGGTAATGTACTCACAAAGTTTAGTTGAGTTTGTAACTGTGTGTACCTACATTGTGTGCAATAAATAAATAAATTAATAGACATAATGCGTTATTACATATTGTAATCTTAAAAATGTTACCTAATACGTAAAGCAACTGTGTAATCTCTTGGATTTATTCTTAATTACAGTGATTGTATTCCATTCGATTATATAAATGTGTACATGTAGATGAACCAATACTAATAACTCCTGGTCTAGACATATAAATAAAACTTTAAATGTATTTATACAAATTAGCTTTAACTGAATAATTAAAAAGAGATTTGCTGTAAGTTTCCAGAGTGCGATTGAAGTGGGGAAAGTTCGTCACAATAAGTGTGAAGTCTTGGCAATAATTTACAAAGTGTACATATAGCAGCAATAATTATTAGTAGTAATTTAACACGGAAACATGTCCATTATGTGCTACGGGAGACCATAATATGTAAGTTATGCACGTGTGGTTGTCGGTCATTATTACATAGTATCTGTCATTAAGAATTTTATTAGCAGAATAACAACACATCTAAGTATAAAATTCGTCGCGTGATATATACCTATTGGTTTTAAAATATAGTAAAATAACGATATCGATGTGAATGAACCTTTTTACTCGAATCTAAACGTTATCTATTTCGTAATGGAGTCACGCATTTACAACGATTTTTACTTGATTTATCGGAATTGATAAACTATATCTAAAGGTGGGTATGACAAAATTGACTGTCAGAATCACTTTTCAGTGTCATTGTTCCCACGCAAGTGCAATTTCGGACAGTACCTAATTTAATCCGTAAATAAACATGCGATAATGTTATCTAGTGCTTATCTACAGAATGCGGCAGGTCGCGCGGAGGGGGGGTTCCGTTAGCCGCGACCAAGCCACAGCTGATTTCACATGTGTCGTGCCGCGAAGTCGCGCGCCCGCCGAGTGTCTCTCTCGCGGGAAAATGCCGGCAACTTAATACTTCGAACAATAAAGTTATAAATAATTCCGAAAGTGAATGTGTTGTTGATACCTTCGTATGGACCATTAATAAACCTAATAAGGATACGTGACACACGGAATTATCGCCGATATATTGTTTTTAGCGGGTGAGTTTTTTTTGTTTTTATTTGAAAATATTTATTTTGAATGCTGTTCCGATGATTGCGAAAAATGTCGCGAGTGTTATCGTTAGGTTTTATCTTGGATACACATTTCTTTTTTATTCTCATATGCCTTTGATACCAGAGATTATAGTTTTATCTTAAGAGAACTACTTTCATAATGCTAAAAACATCAATAAAAATACATGTTTTATTGTGTTTTCTTAATCAGTTTTCACTTTTAAGAAATTGAGTAACATGGTGGACAGATTTTAATTTGTTTGTTCAAAAATCTAAATGCAAATCTCTTTGCAAGCAAACGAGATATGCATATAAGATAGTCAGCATGAAACCAAAACATTAATATTCAAAACAACTAAATTATAGAAAATTTAAGTAGCTGACAACATATAATACCATGCCATAAAATAAAATATAGAAATAATGGAGGTTTTATAAAAGTTTTAATCGTCCGTTTTCATTATCTTCACAATTAAAAATTATTAGTTTAATTAAGTAATAAAATATGCAAACGGCATAAGAAGCTGAATACTCAACAAACTTCGTAGCGATGGAAAACCGATTTATTTCATTATATTTTGCGCTCAAAGATAGTCGATAGGTTCGTATTAAATACACCTTAATTTTTAAATGAAAAAGAACCGGTTTCTGGATTGTGAACTTGGAAGTTGAGTTTGACAAAATTAAAAAATCAGGAGATTTTTTTGCACCAGCGGCGTAATCGTGAGTCATTTTGGTAGGAACTTTTCTTAATATTTCTTTTTTATGTAAAATTTCAGAATTTCCAATGGTGGTGTGGGATAGGAGGTTTTATCAAAGTTTTGGCATAGAGTGAAAGTTATGAAAATCACAAGTGTAGCTCAGTTGAGAGAATGAATGTGTTTCCTAAATCCTGTCGAAAAATTACATAAAATACCTCTAAAATTATCGTTTTTTTTTACTAGAAAGATCTGTACTTACCTATTGTAAAAAAAAACAAATGCGACCAAGACAATCATCTCTATTTTTGGACATCTTTTGGGATTACAAAATCAGTTTTTGTTCTTGCATAAATTAACCCGTATTATAATTTAAATGACTTCTTAGATAAATATTACAAAACTGTGGATGTTTGTAAACAAAATGCCTATTAGCTGACGATTTCCCTTTAGGACTATAATATTAGCATAATGGTCTGCTTTTCTGTTAAGTTCTGCTAATAGTGTGATAAAAACAACCAATTATAGTATTATGAATATGATTGTTTATTGCTCTATTAATGCAGGAAAAAATATTTCCATGATGCCTATATCGGATATACTTCCAGCTTAGGTGTTATAAATGTTATCAATTTTTAGATTGATTTCAAACACTTATTTTTATAAAAATAGTTTTCCATCAACGGTACAATTAGGGAGCTCTCTATCTATCTACCAGCCAAAAACCACCAGGTATTTAGTACCAAGGTATGTTTCTGAATTGCTGGGCATTACTTAAATCAAATTATTATTAATTGTTCATAATATCGAACACTTATTCCACTTTACTTCCTTGATTTTTGTGTTTATTGTTTTGTTCATTTTATGCTTTTAACAGCATACTAATTATTTTTCCTGCTTCATTATTATTTGTATAGCTTTTCAGTCACTGCAATTACATAGGAAAAATATCAAAGTCAGGGAAACAGTAGAACATTACAAACAAATTTTTACATCCAATTTTTTTATTGTAATACTAACATTACTGCAAAATATAATTGATATAGTCGAGGTGAGAACATACTCACATTTCAATGTACTGCTGACGATCCACTATCGTTTGAAATTGATAGACTTGTTAAAAGAATCGTTCAAACGCACATAGGTGACCTTGACTCAAGTAATAAATACGAGATAAGTGCGATTTACAGGCTCTTCGACGTTGGCACGTATGAATTGCGTAAACAAATAATTGCCGTTACTCGTATAAGAACCGCATCGGAGTGTGGCAGACCTAGGGCTGGCATCGACGTTCTTGTAATCAGTTTTGCAATATCGATCAATCTTAGTCTTGTTATGGAAACATCATGAAATCGCAAATCGTTTTCTAAGCATTTAAGGTTACAAGTATGGTGTGCGGATTGCCATGCAAGGAGCTAATTTTAAAACCGAGTTTTCCGGATTATGTACGGCATGATGGTCATTGGGCATATTCTTCAGCAATATTACTCGGTCAGTTACAAAAGATAAGTTACATCATTTCGGCAGATTTCAAACAAAATTTAGCAACTTCAGTCTCAATGCAACCCTGGCGTTCTCTAGATTCTTCGACGTACATCGCGTTCAGGAGATCACTAAACTCGAACAAACCGATACAATTGAATGCTCATCCCACTTTTTACGGCCCGCACGTTACCATACGTGGGAGTGTTTTGTATAATAAATCATTGTGCCGTTTTCGCATGATTTCATATAAAACCACCACGGTATTGTTCGATCAACTGGTGCATTTGTGCCGGAAACGCAACGAGAGCATTTCATTTGTTCACGGAGCTATAGAATTTGTAGCGTTATTATTGTCAAATGAAGCCACTTACTTGCCTACAATTCACAAACACGAACGTGGATGTTAGTACTTATATAGTTTATTTGCTTACTTTGGAATGCGGTTTTTGTTTGATTAAAGTTGATACGACAACCAAAAAGTATTTTCTAAGCAATTATGGTACTGTTATTTTCCAGAGAAAAGGCATTTATTTAAACAAATTTTTTGTCAATTTGTTGAACAATCACAGCGGCGAGCATTAGTGACGGCTCGTGGTTAAAACGCAGGTGAGATTCTTCCGGATCTAATTGTGAAATGGCGACAGGCTGCGCTGGCTACGTGTTCGCACTCGATGGGAAACGTTTCAATTTGTTTCATATTTCGCTCGGCACAGTCAAGTTATTAATTCGCCGATTGGTCGCGGTCGGAAAGTGTGACGCCGTCGATACGTCACGCCGGTTGTCAATCAGAACGAACGGAGTGATGCGCTTACAATTGCATGATATCGACCCGCTTCTCGGCAGATTTCACAGAGGCTGGACAGAATTCGTTCAGTGTCGAAACCTATGTAGCACCGGCACAGTTAGACCATAAGTTACTAAGTTTCAGTGCCGCATATAAATTCTGAACTTGCAATTGTTGCAGCAGCAAAGTATTTTTTCTAAAGAACATGAAAACGCTTTTAAGGTAAAACTTTCTCTTTGGAAGCAGAAAGTTAACTTCAATAGGCAGTCTATTACTTATAATCCTTAAATTGGGTAGTACGGTTACTTAGAAGAGAATCTAGTCCAAACGAAAAAGACTAGACGGAAAAAGTGTTAAACTTTTAATTAAAAGTCGTAGACAACGAGTTGTCTACGAAACTTCTGAACAGTTCTTAAGTTGTTAATTGCACCAAGCACTGAGATTGTTTTTGTCATGGAGATAGAGACCTTGAATATTGTTCAGGCGAATCATTAGCTGCTAATCTTCGAGTTAACATACAAAAAGAGACTGGTGGTAGAGGCAATTGTAAACCTTTGTCTGAATTAAGGTCACTGTACAGTTTGACGTGTGTCTAATACAAATTAATAATTGATTGTACTTGACTTTCTTCTTATTTACGCATTCAATAACCTCACTTTACTGTTTTACTATCAACTAACTTCTGCTGTATGCTTTGAAAACGCCGCATTAAACAGTGTTTTGACTAGCAATAAGATAGTCTTGAATGTTGAGAAGATTGTAACTGACACTAATTCATGTTGTGACTATTTGAATTTAAGACCATGTAATGTACCATATTCGGACAAATAAATGAATTTGAATTTGAATGGATTCACTAACAGTAAAATTGATGTCAAATGCAGATTACCTACAATTCAATACCACCAATAAACTGTGGATGAATCGACTGTATCTTTGTCATATGTGCAATTTAAGACTTTACTTTTGGAGGATGTCTACACCCTCCATTCAATAACAGGTCTTCGTTGACTTGTTCTTCTTTGAAGGCAATGTTATCACAATGGATTAATATATGTAGCAAATTATGGCTGAAAAATACTGTGAATCACACAAAGACTGCTTCTCAAGAATTAAAAGAAGAATTAACAGCAATTGAAGACACCGCCGCTATTGTTGAACAATTGAAATTGATTGTTGATGATGCACAGGCCAATAAATGGCTGGATGTTGAACGCAGAGGCACGACCGCTATGGTTTCTAATTTATAGAAGCGATCTCGGTTTATAGAATTTATTCTCATAAGAACAATACAAAGGTTCACTTACAATGAGATACAAAGTAATTAATAAAGTAATTATTAGTATATCTAAATAAATACATTTTGCCTCCGATGCGTGTTGGTGAAGTTATACAAAACAAATATATAAGAAGTATGTAATTGCTAACATTTAATATGCGGTATGACTGACATTTCATAAACGTAATTTCTCAGCTTTAGTTTAAATCTGTTAATATTATCACAATCTTTTACGTGATTTGGTAGGTCGTTAAACAGCTGTGCTCCTTCGAACAATATGGTTTTTCCCGTAGTTTGTCCGAGCTTGTCTTCGTTGTATTTTTTTTTTTTCTTATGTTGTGTGATATTCTTTTTTTATGTAATTTTAGCTTTGATTGTACGCTTTTATTAGAATGCAGGTACCGTATGTGTATAGTAGTTGTTTGAGATTTAATAATTTGGCTTTTTCAAATAGTGTTTTAGTTAGAGTAAAGTAGTGATAATGGTATAATGTTTTTATAATTTTGTTCTGGGTTCGTTGTAAAGGCATTAGGATAGTTTTTGCGGCAGATTAAGGTACTGCTACCATTGTTACCATTGTTACGTTTTGTGCAGATTCCGATTGAACTCGATCGTGATTAACAAGATACCATCAGCAGTTACACAATACTGACTAGTACTTAGACAGATAAATCACTTTTTAGTCTTTGCCTGGGCACGTATAATTTATGAAACCTGTTTAAGATGTAAATATCTACATTGAAATAATTATAAGCCTTTCGATTTAACATTTTCTTTTTTAGCCAATATGAGCTATTTATAATTTTCATTCTTGCGTGGACGGCGTTGGAAAGTATAAGACTGTGATTCCCAGTTAAAGTTTTAAATTATTACTACCTACCTAGTACCTACATACCTGTCTTTGTTGCGTGAAGTCATATTAATTGTCGTAATGTGTGTAATAACGAGTTAGAACAATGCAATATAATGTTTATGAGTGCAACAAGCGCTATTGACCAAAAGACAGTCAACATGTCAGGAAACTTTACGTTAAAAATTACGGACACTCGATTTTTTTTTTGCTTTCATCCATATCAATTGATTCACATATAAAGAAACTCAATTGATCTAAAAATAGATCGTTATATTTTATGATCGCCTAACGGACTTCCATGATATTTTATGATTGTGTAACGGATACAAAAATGGAGATGACTGTGGAAGAAGTTCAATACAAATGCCATCTAACTCTAAGACTTTGCACACTCACATTATCATGTTGGATGGAATGAGGTTTCTAGACGTATTAGGGATCCACATTACACATCTGCAGATAATCAGAAAACCGCACTATTAGCACCCAGAAGCAATCATCAAGCGGTTGCGTTGATATCTATGAGGAAACAACATGTAACTAATTTTCAATAAATTTCCTTTCTAAAGTTACATAGTTAACAAATTGAAAGACTTTCAATTTCAGCTACGCCGAATATTCAAATTAAACAAACAATTTGTTCTTATTACAGTGATGTAATATATTGCAAACTGTGTTAAATTTTGACCTATTGAATAATGTAAGATTTTGAGTAAAAAATACAATTTCAACAATCCTCGTACACATAGCTGAGACGTCTAAACACTGCTTCTATAAATTAAACGTTCGAAACGCTTCGATTTAAAAAGTGTGCGCATCGTTAAATTCTCACTTGTGTAGATTCAGTTATAGCGCCTTGCGCACCTACAGTATGGTTGAGTGGTATACATGCACTGAATACTTTGGACACAGAACAATAACGAGACAACAATCGAGCGTTGGGAATTGTCATTGAGGCAGAGCGTGGTACGAACGAATCCGGCTCGAGACACGATGTGTCATTGTGTAGCGCTAACTTACAGTGAAGGAACTAGCTAATTTTAATACGCATAAATTCATCCCTAATATTTTATTACAATAATATTCCTGAACATAAACTGTTAGGAAAACTAGAGGTTTATAATATGGCAGCTGCGGCTCTTCGGCAGCAAGTCATTAAATTCATTTTTAACCGACTTCCAAAAGGAGGAGGTTCTCAATTCGACTGTATGTTTTTTGATGATTATTTTTTCATTCGAAAGCCTATCCTCCTGAGGTGGTCCCATTGGCACCAAGTTAGAATTTGATGATGGGATTCCAGGGAAATCGTTAGATAATTCTTTTTTTGTTTGGATGAGTATTCTTCCAAACTGGTACCATTTCAATTTGGTGAAGATCTGATGAAGAACTTCGGAGGTAGGAAACGGAACTCTTTAATAAATTATACCAAATCTTCCGGGATTGCTGAAATCGCATGTCTGTTTATTGTTTTCACCAGTTCATATCATAACATCACGCCGGTACGCTGTGAAGGGGCACACAGATGCAAACAACTCAATCTGAATTAACATTTTTTTGGGGTTATCTATTAGAGCATAACTTTATTGTTTATTAACCGATCTTGATGATTCTTTTTGCGTTGGGTTAAGTTATAGCTATATTGCATTTGCATTGGACGGTGAACTTCAAAGATAAACCAGTGACCTCCTCAACTTAAAATCAATCAAATCTAGTACCAAAGCAAAGTAGGTATTTAACTATGAGCTAGTCTGGACTTTGACTGAAAAGGCACACAAAGTAACTCCTTAACGGCAAATAGTACAACCACTCATTATGGGAATGTCACTTAGTTGTGGGGTATCACCACTAAAAAGTTAACATTAAAAGGAACATTAAAAACTTTACAAAAAAATACAACCGACTTCCAAATAAAGAACACTACAAAAGTATAAAATAACTTTAAATTTCGGAAGTCGGTGTCAAAAGACAACCAAAAACACCGACTTCCGAAATTTAAAGTTATATCTGGAAGCAGCAATAAAATAAGCAGTATTAGATTTTAAAGCTATCATTTCTTCTATTCAACTCTAAAACACAAAGTAGCTCGTGCAGCTAGCTGGTTCAAAAAACCTTGAATGAGTGTAGCTATGTAAAAGTTAGTACCTACCCAACACAATATTGCACAGCATTCGCTGTAGACAGCTTAGATAGAACGCAACAGTTCTCACGAGTTTTCATAATGAAATCACACTGTTACAAAAACTTGCTTGATATAAATACTTATGCGTACCTACATAGGTAGGGTGTCTAAATGTATCTAGGTTTAAACACATTTATTGCTGCTTTGTTGAACGTGGCTGGGCGTGTGGGCTTCAATCAGGTTTTGGTCATTCAGGCTATGCAGGTGTGCTAAATTAAATCATTTATACCTATGTTTAACAATAATATTTGACCACCTGGTTCAATCCTTTGGATTGTGTAATGTTGACCGCAAATACAAAATATTATAGTTTACAGTTAACAGCTACCTAGCTACCTACTCCTATAGATTGGTTCTCTCCTTAAGCTTTTACTGTAGCTTCGCGGTTAAGGGTGTTACCACATCAATCGATCGATGGTAGAATGGATTATTTGACGTTGATCGATAGTTTCTACTACACCAATCGATCAATCGTCGATCATCGTCGATCGATGGCATCGATCGACCGTCGATCATTTGTGTATCGCCCGGTATCCGTCGATCAACCAAAGCTACCACACCAATCATCAATGTCAATCGATGGCATCGATCGATTGGTGTAGTAGGTAACAGCCTTAGTTCGTTCCCGCGACATTTTTTTGGGATAAAAAGTAGCCATATTTCAGAGATCACCTCTTTGGATAACCAACAAAATATTTTACCTAGAATTTTAGGTTAAGAAAAGCATGACTGCTTGCTGCAAAGTGTTACGGAATTCGGTTGTTTGTTTCTTTTTCGCGAATTTATCCTTGTTTATCTTCTAGTAGTATAACGAGTTATTTGCGGATTCTAACAGTTATTAACAGTTCTAACAATAATAATTATAAGGCTCGTGTTGATAGTTTCGTATGTACCTAACTCTCGAGTATGTTCGGTTAGGCGATGAGTTTCTTTGAGTTTCTAATCTAGTTTTAATGAACCTTACTGATTTGGTCGCTATAATAAATGTTAGTGTCGTATCAACGTTTTCGTTTTCTCAAACATAGTCTATGATATAAACTTTCACCTATAATAATACTTGTTTTTGACATAACACTGCATTTGACGCTTATTAATTTACAGTCGATGTTATCTGAATCAGAGTAGGTATCTAATTATGAATAAATTCTTTTAATTGCTGAATATTAATTAATTAATTATTTCACACTTTTATTTTATTATGTATTCATCGGGAAATTTTACAGATTTCAATTTAAAAACACAGTTTATTAAAGTAGGAATGTCTGTGATTATTTAAACAAGATATTATTTAGCTCCTGAAAGATACGATATATGTATTATACCTGTGTAGAAACAGTTTTACGGATTTCAGTTACGTAATAACAATGCTATCATAAGTTGCCTGCAAGTAGATATCAAATCTATATTAATCTTAATAATTTTAGTTAAATATCAGATGATGACTTTCAACTTCAGTGATACTGATAATTTCAGCAATACAGTGAGCATAATAGCTGTCCATATTCAAATCTTTACAATTGCTATGAATATCAATTTCAGTAACCATTCCGACAATAACCTCTAATGACCCAAGCTCCATAATACCTGTAATGATGACCACATTTAGCATCAATGATGGACAGGTGACTATGAAATTATGAAACCTAAGACCCGATGGACAAAAAGTTGACGAGTCAAAATTATTAATCAAGTTTTTTTTTAATATATTCAAAAACTCGAATGCACTTCCTGAAGTGAAAGACGTTGTTAAACTTGTTCCAAAACCGGTCAGTTTGCTTGATGCTTAATAAGCATACTAACTTTTTTTATTACGCTCGATTAAATTTGCTTACGTGGTGCGTGTAAGCCTAAGGGTTTTTTTTAAACTTGCATTCATATACTTAGGTTAGACCAAAGTTTTGTCTAATCTAAGGAATATTTTGTCATCTAGATCAAACTATTCAATCAAACGCTTGCTTTCTTTGTTAGTGAATCAACAGAATTGACTCTGTTCCACTTAATAAGTCTCCGTTAGTGATTCTGTTTCAAAATTGGTAAGGTTGATTTGACTGACACACATTACCACATCACTTTTTGACCAATTACACTAATTTTCATGTGCACGTTCTTCAAATAAATTAAGCCTCAACTTTGCCCCTAGTGATATCCCGTTAAAACATGGAAATAAATAGAAAAACACGCATTTTGTTACGGTTTCCACGTGTTTCGAGCACAAGGTGGCGGTGACGGATTAGCCTTGCTCGTGACATTGCCTTCGCGTCACGTGACGATCGAACCACCTAATTAGGAAACCTTTTCAGTGCATCAAACGTCATTCGTAAGTCTAATCGCTGTAATTTCGTTGTTTGTCCTTCTGTCTACGGGTGCCATGGATAAAGGCGTTTTCACGGCCAAAGCCTCGAAGTCAAATTACATTCAGATTAAGAACTTCAAGAACTTTTTCATGGTCACTTATTTAGTTCGAGTTCAAATTACCACAATATTATCATAGCTTATTTATTTATTCAAAATATTTTTAAGTTACAAGATCGTTTTCTGGCCTTGTGCAGATTTTTAAACACGCAGCCATGGTCGCAATTCGTGACAGATGGTTACCGCTCGGCTATGATCGTGTACAGTCTACCAAAATCCCTATTAAAATGACATTAGGGTCACTATTTATTTCGAAAGCTATAAAACTTAGAAATCTATGACATTTGATCCCCTTTTTAAGGTTGTTGCTGAAATAGAAATCGTCGAATTATTCTGTGTCGACAAATTAGATATGGTGCAACATACAAAGGGATGGTAAATTTTATTTTTACGCTTTTTGTAGTGGTGTTCTACATTTTCTTGCCACTTTATTTCTATTTTCAATACAAATCTTATGAATGAAAAAAATAACAAAAATAAGTACCACAATATTTTCCTCTTATTATTAAAAGTAGGTATAATGAATGACACATTTTAACCTTACCCAATAGAAATAAAACCAGAACTGAAATTCCATATAAGCGACTGTACTTTGGAGAGGCCATTGGTTTTCGAACTTTCTCACACATTAAAAATTGCCTTCATTCAATCATCCGATCGCACATGTGAGAAAGCGTTGTTATTATGAGATAAAATTATAGTTATTTTTATATTTATAGTTTACCCTGAACAATGGTAACCCACGGTCCATTGATTGGCCGATATCCACAGTTTAATTAGGTTCCGTGCAGGAAGTGTGGCCCAACGACCAGCTTTGTCCACGTAATGCTTGTAAACGAACAATCACACGGTTCATATATCAATGACTGTGACATAGATAACCGAGTCAGTGTCGACTTGCTTCAATTGATCCACAAGTGCATGTGTTTTGTGCGCATTTTTTTGCACAATTTTTATAGCATAGCTTAAGGTTCCTTGATAGAAATGCCTGACACGTATAGGTATCTTGCTTATCGCACATTTATTGCACATTGAGTATACGTTTACTCGATGTGCAATAAAAAGTACTGTACCTACTCAAGTGTACTTTCTTTTATGAAAAATTATTATGAAAAAAACGTAGCTTATTTATTTCTTTGTTTAATATCTAATTATAAGATTGATGTTACTTGATACACTAGTGCAACATAGCCAAACACGTTAAATTGAGGATGGGTCGGTCTACTGATTGCTCGTACATTGCTCGCTTCTAGTGACATTTAATTATTTTCATTACTTTTCCTTTCACTGTACCTGCTCGTCCTCAAACTTAAAATGGGTTGCATTTATAAAAAAAAAACTAACCATATGATTAGTTAAACACAGTTAAGTAGATTAGATTAGATTACTGTTCATATCAATGGTTATTTTATATTTGTCGTTGGTAATATAGGAAAATGCTAGTCGTACCTATTTTTTTTTTAAATCAGAACCATAAACATAAATTATATTTATTTTGTAAGTAGGTTAAATATAACACTTTTACACGTCAATCATTTTTGGTAATTTTAAACCAGATGAGGCTGGTGTTTTCGAGCACTACCTTGAGAAGAACAAACTTAGAGGTCAAAGTCTCTTGTAAAGTCCACCATACAATCGTACTAGTCAAATCATATGAGAATCATGTAGGTAAATGTCTGAAGTGGTCTTTTAATATAATATAATATAATATTACACAACAATAGTCACTGTTAGGTATATAGTTACTAACAAATAGCTAATAAATACAAGTAAACAAGTGATGACTGTGATCATTAAACGTAATACCTAATATTGATGTAATTTGTCCAACATGTATCGTTGATATTTTATTAAACTTTGTTCTTATGGAGGAAGGAAGTGTAAGCACATCGTTTTTTAATGTAACCGTTATTAACCAATATCTAACGGGTTAAATAGCAGCATTCATAGGTATAAATTATTCGAGGATCTCAAATAACCTATGGTTTTATGATAAACCGTTATTTTTTAATATTTTACTTATTTTCGAGGTGAACGATTGATTATACTGATGTGAGGTGTGGCCATTCCGGAAGCAAATATGACATCATGATAAAAAAATATGGTCAAAAAACAAGTTTGTTGTAACTTTAAAACTGCAAGGTCGATGTCATTGAGTTGATTTAGCCACGGTTTGGTACTTCATAATTCGATCGCGTATTTATATAAAAAGGTGGAAAATTTCAAATGATTATTATTAGCTATAGGTACCCACATAGATAAATTTTATATTATGTTACCGGAAAATTGCAAACTTCGTAAGATTGTAAAATATCTCGAGAGATTGTATTCTCTCGATAAATTGTCAACTGAACATGATAATTGTCTTCTACCATGATACAAATCAGAATCATGTATTTTATAATCTCTCCGAATCGTTCCGAAAATTGGTAGACTTATATGTATAAACTGGCGACCAATTCGCACACCGGTCTACAATATATCCGTTTTGGTGTAATAGTAAATTTCTTTTTTTTTATGGATGGGAAATCATCAAATGACTTCTTCCGCTCTGGGTGGAGCGGAAGGGCGTGTCAGACTCTTACTAACTAAAACCCATCGGTGTGACTTCTAAAGCCCTTTGCATTCCAGGGCCGCGGTGACTCTTTCGAACAAATTCCGCAACCCTGGCAGGTTCTGGCCCTAGCGGGTCCTGTCTTCTATGCTGACATCTCTTGGAGGCGCGCGTGGAACACAACGCGTCATCGACCTGAGCCTGGTGGTGATCGGACAGCGAGCCACCCGACGCTCGCCGTCCGCAGGCACGTGCCTATGGTGGCCGGAGATCGCCCTGCGACTCCCGGCGCCCTGGGTGCCTGGGTTGGGGCGAAAGCCTTGTCTTTCCCTCGCGCGGCCCGCCTTCGCTAGCATTACGGCTTCGCAGAAAGAGGTGACCGCTTCCCAAGCCTACTCGCTCCGGACCATGGATTCAACCAGAACCGGACGCGAGAGGTCGCCGCCACCAATCGTCTCGACGAGGACACGGCGGTGCTCCGCCCGAGCAGGGCATACCTCCACCGTATGCTCCACCATGTCCTCCGGGTGATCCTCACAGTGCTGACACCCGGGCGTGTCCTCCCGCTGAATCCGAAATAGGTACCTCCCGAAACAGCCGTGTCCAGTGAGTACCTGCATCAGGCTGAAGGCGAGGCCAGCCACTCCTCAAAGAGGGGGGCCTAACCGCCGCAATTATGGCGTGCCCAGCGCTGGGTCACAATAGTCTCCGTCTCCATACAGCCATGGTATCCTGCCGGAGCTCCGTTCGCCGCGCTGCAATTTGCCGCGGCAGCGGAGTTTCGCCCCAGTGAAGCGCCTCCATGCGCCACGCGTAAACGTGTGCGAACGAAAAACCGCCATGGGCATCATTTTCGTGGTTTTCGGGGTCGCTAAAAATATAAATGAGCTCAAAATGAAAATCCGGAATGGTAGGTGCCAATGGTTCCAATTTTGGTTGTTTGGCAGTTTTCGGGGTCACTTAGACTGATAATGGGATCGAAACATAAATCCAAGATAAACACTAACGAAAATTTTCCGATTTCCGAGTTACAAGACACCCATGACATAAAAAAATCCACAACATCGGACAACGGGAGGTCCATTAATTCTGCGGCGTACGAGTGAGCTCACACCAACGCAGACCAATGAGGGCCTAAGCTTCCAATTTTACGATCACACCAAAACGGATAAATTGTAGACCTGTATGGTGATTAATCACCAGGTTATGTAAGTCAACAATTTCTCGATGATTCTGTATGGTGACGGACGTAAAAGAATAGCACCATCGTAAGAGGCGACTAAGGGACCACCAGAGAAGCATTATCTGTGCATTGCAACAGCTACACTGCGATCACCAACCCGCCTGCCAAGCGTGGCGATTATGGCAAATCCACTTTGGGGGAGGCCTATGTCCAGCAGTTGACGACTTTCGACTGATATGATGACAATTTCTCGAAACGACACGGAGAGATATAGAATACAATGCCTATGGCATTAAGTCCGCCTCTGTACATTTGTGTGCGTAAAGTGTAAATAAATAAATAAATACACGATTTTGATTCGTATAATTGTAGAAGAAATGTTCAGTTGGCAATTTTTCGAGACTTTACAATCTCTCAAGATATTTGACAGTCTCACGGAGTTTGGAATTATCCGGTGACATATATATTATGCAGACTAGACGTTACTAATTTCCATTAGTTTGTATCTGACCTACCTAATAAAGTATGCGAGCATCACTAAAATAAGAATAACAAAACAAAACAATAATATGTAATGTTTATACTTACCTATTAACGTGGTTCGTGTATGACTAATTAAGTAATTAGGTCATTCATGAAAATATTTGCATCACCAAGAATATTTAAGTAAGTATTCATCTGCTTTATGTTTGAAATGAGCATTAAATTTCTGGGCAATATACTGGGGAGCTTAAGAACAGCAAAAAATTCTTAAAAAAAAAACTTAAACAACACGGCCAAACACCGCGATAGAAAACTGACTCACTGACAGATTTTAAACTCTCCAAGTCAAGCATTTCAATGAGTTGAACATTCTCTCCATGTTTTCGAGCAGTGGCCTTAGAATTAGTCATAAAAAATAGTTTTTTTATGGCTAATTCTAAGGCTTTCAATTTTAATCCATATATTTAAAACTAGTACATCGTGAGAAAACCAGTACCTACCTCCTTTACTACAAGTGGTCAAACTCCTACTTTTCTACTAGCTACGAATACATAAATATCAATAACTCTTACATAATTCGGTGAAACTGAGCCCTCTCGAATCACGTTACTTGAGATTGAGAATATATTAAATATAGTATATCGCATGTTTATGGCGCAGTATCGGCCAGTCCGTGACACCGAACACCGTTACTAATGATCGATGCACAACCGCCACGCTTTAATAGTAATAAGCGTTACTACGCGATTCTATCCACACGATAAGATAAATCGGCTGAATTAAAATACCACTTTTATCACAAAAATAATAACCAGCTATCTAGAAAGAAAAAACAATAAAATATCTCTCGCATACAACAGTTCGCCATTGCTCACGCTTTTGCGTTTATAGCTCATCAAAAACTAGTGAAGGGTCCATTACAAATCGACCATTCGTTTCGGAAATAATCGTCTACATAAAGTTAAGCAGTTACGTAGCTAGGTACTGCTTAATGTGCAATAATTTGTGAAACTCCATAATGTTTTATGATAACTTAAAAAACTTCTTGCGAAGATACACTGTCTTCTACGGCAATTACGTATGTGTGAAAACGACCGCCCACGAGGTCAGCAATGGGACAGTAAAACTTACTTTTATGGCACAACTTTACTTTACACAAAAATACTTTACTGGTAATAATAAAAGAGGCGGGAAAAAAGAAAATCGATTTCTTCTGATTAAAAATGTCCTCCAGATAAAATTACATTATTTTGGGTCGTTTATGAATGTAACAAAAACATCTACTTATAATCCGTTTTCATAATTTTACCATTCAAGTTGTGACTGTGCGGCTCAAACTCAATACAGGCATAAAAAGTGAAACTTGTTTATTAAAAAATAAACAAAAACAAGTTAACGCAATGGCACGAACTTTGACAAAATTTTAGGTTATAACCTAAAATTTAGGTTTTTCATAAATGTTTTCCAAAAGTATAATATACTAAAAAACCTAAGTGTAAAGTGGCTGGCTGGTAGTATGTACCTACTACCTATTTGTATCATTTTGAATGAATTTTAATAAAACATACAAATTACGGTAGGAGCCTAATTTTAAAGTTGTAAATCTTTATTTTCTATAACACAATTGAATCAAAGCCTATTATTTACTGTTGATTATTGCTAGAAAGCGTTGCTTTCTCGTCATGGCTACAAAAGAATAATTATTTTAGCATCACGCTTATCGAACCCCTTGGCTTGCCTCCAGATCGATAGTCACGTTTCGAAGATGTTTTTATCAGTAAAATCTTACTAAAAGATGAAACTATTTCATTAATAAAGTTCTGGTTAATAAAGAAGTTTGAATTTTAAATTAACAAAGTTTTTCAGCCATATTTCACGTCTTTTCTATGAGGATTTCCGTAGTTTAAAATATGAATTTGTTGATTTCTCGTTGGAACATAAAATTGTTATCACAAGTAGGTTTTAAATGTTGAGCTGTAAAATGCCGTTTTAAAGTGTAGTCTCCACCTGAGTATAATATATGGGGAGATTAACCGAAACCATTAAGTTCATAATTGTTTTGTCGCTACTCTCTTGCCATCAATTCAGCATCCCATAAGAAATGTTCGTACGCCTGTATTGTTTAAAGTTTCATTTAATTTTACTTATGATGTCTGCTTTATTTGCGGTATTATCTTGGGCTATTGATTGCAACGATATTTATTGGACTGGATATTGTATTGTAGGTGAGATATGGTTACTTTTTGTGATCGATTGTTATTGATTTTAATCTTTCTCTCGTTTACGAGACAATGGCAGTGTTGTGTTATTATCGCTACTGAGCTACCGAACTTTGCACCGTTTATCTTTCTATAGCTTGCTTGCTGCTGTTTTAACAAAGTAAGTACACGATTCGTTGAACATGAATCATGGCTTGCCCATTTTTTTTGTGCATGCGTGAGTTTTGGTGATGAACAGTGTCTTGATTTCTTATTAAAATATACCTAAAATCCGTCTAAGTGCGAGCCGGACTCTCATGAAAGGGTTCCGAACGAATACTATTTAATATGGTTCTAAACAATTATAGACTTCTTACAGGTTTTCCTGTAATGTACAATCTGTATATTTTTTTGAACTACAATCTGGATTTTTTTCAAAACTTTTGGCTCAGTAGTTTCGGAGATAAGGGAATAATGGTCATTTTGCATCTTATTTCTTGGATAACTTCACAACTATTTAATTGAAACTATGGAAAAAAAATTAAAACCCTCGCAATATATTTCATTTGATATGCCACACAGTACAGTTAAAAAAAGACGTTTTTTAAATTTTCTAGTTTATCCCCCAAAAGTGACCCCTCCATACTCAAAATTTATTTCTTTACGTAACGCGTCCGTGTTTGGGTTACAAAAGTTCATGAGTACCTTTCAACGGAATCGGTTCAGTAGGTACAGATAAAATTGGCTGTGACAGACGGGCATACAGACAAACACCCGAATGATCCTATAAGGGTTCCGTTTTTACAGATGTTCGGAACCGTAAAAAGAAATTATTTAGTTAGTATAGTTTTTAAACAATTCAAAATAATGTGTATTAAGTGGATGACGCACATTTCCTTTTGGTTAAGTAACTGATATCCAATAAATTGCAAGTATTCTGATATATGAACTCCCTGCATCGTGTTACCAGCGCGATTGTCAAACTAGGAAGTTTGGTAACTCGCAGTGTCTATAGGTAGATATTGCACATTACACAAGTACCAGTGATCTCAATTTGTAAGTTTTACGTGTGATTTGTCGTAAACATGTTATTGTGATACTCAGGAAATATGTAACTTTAGCAGTATTAGGTGTAACTGTATGTGTAATGGTAGCCAAATATGCAAATATTAGTTTACTTGGGAATGTGGAACATGTTTAAAAGTTATCATCTTACGTAAATGGTATCTGAGCACGAATGAATAAATCAAACGCTTCAATTATGTCTCAAGTCGGTCATTAAAAAGACGTTAATTCATATAGCTTGTAATTAAAATTGGCAACTTTTTGAATAGAAACTATGATTACATAAATTAAGTTGTCGTCAATTTAATGACTGAGGTAGGTACGGTTTAATATCTGACACCTTACGAGTAATAAAACTCAGTTGGCATAATACTCCGTGGCACTTTGTCACCCATATATTTTGCACGTGTCAGCACTTTGCAGGCTTGAATTCCTACATGTGTGCGTTATGCCACCGTCTGACAGTTCGTCCGGCGACCGTGGCCAGGCATTATGAGGTTCGCTATAATACCATGAAAGGATTGCATTATGCACCTCTAAGGCTTCGTTGTACTACAATATTGAATCAACAATGCTAAATCCACTGTCTTACATTTTGTTAGCACCGCCCAAAGGTCAGGTACTCAGGTCACATGATAATGCGATCAGATTTGTAACAATACGTAGATCAGCCGGTAGTTAAATGTTTATTGAATATTCGTGGCTCTATTGTAGTCCTTACGAAGATAATCTTTAGTAGTTAGATTTATTAACTGAATGAGATGGTGATTGCAAAATGAAGTTGAAATTGCCCAAGATTCAATTTGTAAACTATCGTACTTACATACTTTATTCGTGAAGCCACGCAACCACCATTAGACGCAGTACAATCAGCTCAACCAAAATATCAACAAAATTTTCTTTAACGCTTTCGCTACAATTACGAGTGTAAAATTGATTACCTACACTATAAAAGAAATGCTGGTTCACGGCAATGGTCTTCACTATCTCGCTTATTGGAGGTAATATTTCAAATTGCCTATCGCTTTACGTCGGCCATTGGACCAAAACTTAATGCTCTTATTCCCGCAACAGAAAGACGGGCATTATTACCTTGGCACGTCATTATTTTGAACACCTCTTTCACATGCTTCACCATAGAAAATTATTTGTTTTATAGCCGAAGCTTAGGAAATGGCTTGTATCTAATGTGGGTATGTAATCGTTATGTTATGCCATTTGCGTCAAAGAGATACTCATTTAAACAGTTGATGACATGAAATACCTATGTATTTATGAAAGCTTAGATTGTCCCAAATAATATGGCAAAAAGGTGGCAGGTTTTATTATTTATGGTTTCAGTGACAGTAGCAGCAGCTTTATGAAGTCTTTCATCAGAAAATTATTAGTAGTAGGTATCTGTAGCCCTGAATCGAAATCAATCCCTATTGATGGCAAAAGGTTTCCTTGTTACGTATTCTGTGGCTTGCCTCCTACCATATCGGATATTGTACCGTTATTGACCGCGAGTAACCGCTCCAAATCTATTGACAATAATATCAAGTCCGCGATAGTTACTGACGGTACTGTTTCAGAACAATAATACACGCTGATACCTATTTATCTGAAGTAAATATGCAAGCTATTAAAATAGAAAGTGCAGAGCAGTAACAGGAAATACTATTATTAAAATACAATACCCGCTATTGAACCTGAGAACGCTGCGTCTAAAATAGTCATGTGAAACACATTGCCCTCTCATGATTTGAGATCGTTCAACACATACTGAAATTCCATCTTATTAATTAATACTTGTATAAATTGCAATTAAAAACGGAATAGATTTAGAAGATTGAAATAATGTAATAATGTTATTGTTCAAATGCAGGAACGAAACAAACAATGACTTAAAACATGCTGTGACGCGGCCCCCCGCGACTACGTAATGAGAAACTCGGAAAGCAATGTGGCGAATGCAGCTAATTTCCTATTAATTGAAACTCATATTCACATATGTAACTACTCGAGTGTGACTACCAATTGTGGGTGCACGCGGAAATGTATCAGCAGAAGAAAATAGCGAGAAACCTTTTTGTTTGTGCAACTTGTTCATTTTATAGCTTGTTACACTTAGTTTACAGTAGCAATCAATTTTTATTGCGTGATTGATAACTCAGTGAAGAGTCGATTTTATTTTGGATTACTAGATAAAAGTGTACGTTATGTGCATGTTGATTATCCGCGAGTGTGTAACTAAGAAGTAGCGGTTAACATGACAAGTGTGCTAAACCTTATAATTAACAAAATGAGCTCGCCTGGCCGTCGCAACATTGTCTTCGTGACAAAAACAATCAGTGAAAGTGTAGCTTCAGTCGCTGCCGTCAGTCACACTGCGCGAGACCTCTTTTTACATGAAAACATTTTAATGTCCATTTATGATGTGTTGTGTTGACTAATTGCTGACGTTACGCAGTTTACGCCGGATTAGGATCAACGATCGATACGATCTCATCATGCTAAAAATCAATTATTGACACTTTTTGTGTCACAAGCCACGACACCTTGTTTCGTGGCGATGACTTACTTAGCAGTTTGTGAGTCATTCATATTGATGGTGAAATTGATGATGATGACATATATATGTCTTTCTACTAAACTGCTGTACTTAGTTAGTTTCATATATTTTTACTTTAGTAGGTATCAAAGGAATCTCTATGTTATAATTTGTTAATATTACTAATTTGTTGTTCATAATAGTATTCATTTTGTTGTTTACTAGCGAGACAAATTAATCATTTTCTTAGAAAATAATAACCTCATTGGTAGGAATTCTGCTTAGAGAGAATTACCACAAAGTAAGCTACCTACGCGTCAACAAATACACTAGTTGCTCAATGAATATCTTATGTAAACAATGTACAAAAATAAACAAATCAAAAATTAAATTTAAAAATATTATGGAGATAGACAGGTACTCGATATTGGATTTTATCCATTCGATAGGTACAGACGCCAGCACATCAAACTACCCGAAACTGTCAAATTTTCTCAATCAAACTTGAACTTAAACTCTAGTGATAAAGTTGAAAATCTATTAAAGAATTTTGACAGATTGTTGTAGCTTGATGTTCTGGCGACTGTACTTATGTTATTAATTTCCATAGTTCAATAAGTTGACATCCCTTAAAGGTATTTACTCTAAGCTCTCATAATCTCCTCTCGTTAGTCAAACAAGGCTATGTTGTAGGTATGTAATTCGTGATCATGATGTCATAAAGCCATACCAACGCCTACCTTAGGAGTCCTCGGTCATTTAGTCCACATCATATCTTCGTTAAACAGGCTATTCGTTGTAATCGGGCATCAATTAAACGACCATTCAAATTGACAGATCAAAATAAGTAGGTGAGAATATGTCACAACAACAATGCATGAATACAGGTAAATTATACATCTGTAGAATTTTTTGTCGAACATGCAAAGTCACTACTCTGTACAAATTGGCTCAATCGTAAATGTTTGTGTGGGCTCTATTCACATAGTGTCGAGTCATTTTACTGGTAATTACGACACATTGGCAATCCAACAAGGTTGACACCAATTTGACACCACAGGTTGTGTACAAGAAGCAAGAAGTTAATAAGTTATGTCTTCGTAACACCATCGTAATGTTACCGATATGGCAACGTTATGTGACAGTTCCTCAAATGTATTAAATGTTGAATTTTGCCGCGTGTACCTTTGGCGGAAATCGATGTTTTGTCTTCTTACAACTTCAGTGTTGCGATGACTCTTGTGGCATTTGATAAAATTATAAAGTTTATTTATGTAACTTTACATGAGTAAGGTTTCCTGTAGTTTTGTCCTTCATTTTACCTTTGGCGGAAATCGATCTATTATCTTCTTACAACTTCAATGTTTTTTAATTAACATATCCGTTACTTTATGTAATTTTACATGAGTAAAGTTTTCCTGCAGTTTCGTTATTATTGTCCTCCTTACTATGTCCAATTAATTTTATATTAGTTATGCTGCGGTTTTCATTTATGGTCTTATGGAGAATTATCGTATGCAGCAACTGTTTAAGTCAGTATCCGTGTTTTTTTATAACACTGAACGATATTATATGTTATAGCTATGTCATTACCATTCGTATGGTTACATGATTGCTCTGCAAGTTTATTGACAAGTGCACACAGCACTCTTCCACCCGAGCACGCATGACGCCGCCACGCGATGGCGCATGCAACGGAATATTCAATATATTAATGCCGTTCCTTTCCTTTTTCAGAAACCATCTTAGTATTCCTTGCTGAGTAGAAATTGTCGCGAATATCATTATTGTTTTGACTGCTGACTCCGCAATCCAAGCAGATAAATGGTGTATTAAAAAACACGCTTATCGTATAATCTCGTCCGTCGTCGAGTCGTACGAATTTACATGAATTAGAATATTTTATAATATATTATCTAAGCCGTCATCATCTCTATACTATTGAAGAATTATTATGCATTTCACTTTCTAGTTGTTTCACATTTTAATCAATCCATAATAAAAGTGTATAGAAAGCTGCGTCAATGATTTTCATAGGTATACGTCATAGTTAACAATAATGAAAAGCGATGGGTGAGATAGTATTAATATAAAAAATATTAGAAATCAATAAACTTGTGCGGATGCGTTTGGTTCGGCCGGGGTAGGTACAGTTATTTCTTGCCGGATGTTCAACTGTTTCACGTGCTAATTACTAGATTTTTTTATCATAACGAAGCATTTTGTGGTTATATGTGACGATACGAGTGTGCGCGATTGTGACCAGCAATCAATACCTAACTATGAATGAATCATTAATCTGCTGACGTATGTACGCTAGACGTATCTATAATGTTATTTAATCAAATTATTAGTCATTTATCGGAGGCTTCACCGATAACTTACTTTTTAAACATGTGAATTACGAATATATCGCACGGTTTGATCTCTTCACGACCAAAGTACGGCCATCGGGACTGCAACCAGTCGGTTCTCCGTGAAGGCACGTGAACACATCCACAAGAACTTCGTAAATCATCAGAGTTAATTTGTCTCATTTGTTTTCCGCAAAATGATTGTTATTTTTATGTATGTAGTTATTATTGTATTTTCTTTCTTTCCTTTTCACTTTGTCTTTCCATTCAGCCGGTCTATTCTCTCAAAATCTCACCGAGTAAATTAAGGTGGAGTGAGCGTGAAGTGAACTGTCATTCCAACTTGTTTGTAGGGATTGATAGCTCACTTCATGTTCACTTCACCTAAGTTAACACGGTGAGTCGTTAACAGAATCGCACTGCTGTTGCACCTACCATATTGTCTCTGCACCAACCAAAGGTTGTCTGGTTGAAAATGCCTAAGGCATCAAATCCGCCTTGAACAGTGTTTTTATTAGTACATAAAGTTTTAATTAAAGTCTTAATTTATATAGTGCACATGATTTACCGGCTCAATCCAATTACTTCATGTAATGGACGGATGGATGACTCCCGCAACTCAGGTTTTCCTAGCATGGGGGTCATAAAAAAATAAAAAAATAAATTATTATTTGTACGTGTTTGAAAATCTCGGGCCCCGTTACACATTTCAAATGGAATGGGGCACCAACCGACGATTATCCCTGTATGCACTATGAAAGTTTACCCAAGGACAAGCCCCTGTTGATGCAGGACTATTGCAGAACATCGAAACAAAAGATGAAATGCTATGGATTTGGGGTAGTTTAGTGTACTGATAATCATATGCTACGGAAGAACTATTGGCCCCTGCCTGACCACTGACAATTAACACGGCTTTTAAATGGCAGGGGTTGACTTGCATACTCAATAAATGGGTCCCCGAAACGGTCGCTAGCACAGTCACGTAGCGCCAAGGGGGCAACATATCCTGAGGTGCTAGAGGAGTGGAGAGGTACACCACAGCTATCAGGATAATCCCAGAAGTACGGTCAAGATCCCTACCTCTTATTGGATTATACATCCTTCTCCCGACACGTTTTCTCTTGCGAATCTCATCTCAGACCTACCAATTAAGGCAAGAAAGAGGTGGGAGTTCTGTTCCTCGTCAGTGTTCACTCCGACCAGCCAATAAAGGCAAGCCGGAGATGAGGAACAAGACCTCCCTGGAGATCAGGTCCGTGGAGTCGCTATTATTATTATTAATAAATAATTAGTGCTTTAGCTTGACCATAAACTCCGTTAAACGAGGAGATTCTACTACCACGCTATAAATGATAGGTAAATCACAAAGTGTTCATGCATCCATGCAGAACCGTACTGAAATGAAATAGAAGTGGTGTCGACACGTTACATTACTTATCATCACTTAGATCTATTAAGAAACTGCGCTCTAGCGTGTAAATATGCAGATAAATTTTAATTTTCCTAGACAGGATATTGATGAAACTTTTCGAATATCCGAACCCGATTAATTTCGCCTCATTACCCCAGCCAAGTGAGTTAGTACTATTGCTTCAGTTTCGGTCTGATAATGTTTTTAATGCCCTTAGTAGTGGTTAAGGAGTGGTTAACGTTGAATAATTCTGCTGGCGTCCCATAACTTTGGTACGTTATGGTTAGTTATCTGATAGTACTATGACACTACGTCTAACTGTTTCAACAATCAACAGGACTAGCACTAAAGCAAGTCACAAATAAACTTTCCTTTTTGCAATAACACAACCACATTTTTCTTTCCCAGATGGTGTCTCAATGCGAGTGCTGAGCCATGCGCAGCGACGTGGCATACCGCGGGCTCTCGCAGCACGTGGAACTGGACCGGGCAGCCGATCCTCGGGACCGATTCACTCTACAGGAGCTCATCGGAGAGGGCACGTATGGAGAGGTCTACTGCGCCAGGGACAAGAAGACTGGCCGGCGGGTCGCAGTTAAGGTCAGGAGACAAGAAAAAAAAGTACCACAAGCTCCACACATGGAGAGAATAATCTAAGCAGACAACTTTGCAGCAGTGTGGTCTGACAACAGGGTCTGACTGCTGTGGATATGTCCTCAGTCTTGAAAACGATTAGACTATTTAGTTTAAATAATATGCTTATAGTAGTACCTAATCGCGCGGATCAGAAGATGTAATTGAGTTGCTGAGAATTTAAAGTAGCATAAATGTAGATTCAATGCAGGCTACAGGCCCTTTGACAGGGTCAATCCAGTTTTGTGAGAGGGCACTTAGGTAAACGAAGGTCAAGAAGACCGCGAGACGGGTAACGGTCAAGATCTGTTCGCGTTTATTCGATGAGTCACTAATGAAATGATACATTTCTATCTAGATACAAAAAAACCTATGTCATTTATTAATTTGTTATGATTGTTCTAACCTTGATGCAGGTCAATTTTATAGATCTAAATAGCATCAAAGATATTATCATAATCTACCTGTTGAACATTTTATCTGAAAAGAGTCGGCTCCAGGAAATACATTTTATTGGCAGACCTAGACCGACACCGACATTCAGTATGAGTCACCATAAAAGTAGTTAACCTTATCTTAAGTTTGCACATGAGCTGACGTCATTTAAAAGCGATCGTCTAGAATACCGCAGTGCCTACGATTATTTCCACATATTATTTTAGTATGAGCACGTCTAAGGTCAACAACATTTATAGGGCATGCACTCGTAAACTGTTCGTACGGGTGAAATCCGAGAGAAACCGCCTCGCAGTCACAAAGAACCACACTAGCCCTACGAGTCGAGTACAAGTTTTAGTTTATTAACAATTCAATGTAATGGGTTCTCTGTTAAGGTGTAGATGTTAATGCTTTAATTTGAATAAAGATTACGGTAATTTACTGATAACTGCTCAAAATTGCGCCTCTTTAAATTAAGCACGTAATGACTGTAATTAAGAAGTTTTGGGAAGCAAAATTGAATAATATATTTGTATAAACGAGTAGGTACCGAAGTACATAATATATATTTATACCATGTATGAGAACGTTGCGTATACAGAATAGGTCGATGTTTTTTTATGGAGGTATTGTTAGCATACGCATATAATTGATTGCATAGATGTTATCTCAAATATAGTATTGATGTCAAGGCCGCTAAACAATACATGACATGCCATGGCTTCGCCGCCTCTCGTTTGGAACACAATAACTTTACTGGATACCAATTTATGTGCACAAAATGAATACATCAACTTTCAATATGACTCTGACAGTCTTCTGTTTGTTTCGTTACAGATTTTAGAAAACATTACAGAAAACATTGAAGAAATAGAAGAGGAGTTCCTCGTGTTCCGTGATTTATCGGGCCATCGCAATATCCCGGAATTTTTTGGTTTGTTCTTGAAACGTGGCGTGAGTTCGGATGACGACCAAATATGGTTTGTCATGGAGGTCAGTATACGTTTTATTTATAGGTTGCATATTCTGAGCATTATGCGAAAGGCATAAATCAACAAGACCTTTGTATTTACAGCTCTGTACTGGCGGTTCGGTGACTGATTTATGCGCGGGAATGCGGGCTCGCGGTAGCAATCTCACCGAACCGCAACTGGCGTATGTGTTGCGAGGAACCGTGCGGGCCCTGACACACCTACACGCACACCGCTGTATGCATCGGGACGTCAAAGGGCACAACATTCTTCTCACCGAAGATGGCGAAGTTAAACTTGTGGATTTTGGAGTTTCATCACACTTGGCTGCTACAGCTGCCAGAAGGAATACATCAGTTGGTACGCCTTACTGGATGGCTCCAGAGGTAAAATGTTACTGACTTTTAAATACCAAAGATTGCAAAAGTACTTGCTATTTGTTATCTAGCTGTTCCACATAATGCGAACAATATTCGTGACCCCGAATACAATACGAGTGACGTTTTGAAAGTGTCTGCGGGTAGGTAATGATCTCGTACTATAGTGACGGTTTAAGGTCATGTTGGAATTGTTTTCGGTTGCAGGTCATAGCATGTGAACAACAGCTGGACGAATCTTACGACTGCCGCTGTGATGTGTGGTCAGTGGGCATAACGGCCATAGAACTAGCTGAAGGTGAACCTCCTCTGTCTGGCCTGCATCCAATGAGGGCACTGTTCCAGATACCTCGGAACCCGCCGCCATCTCTATCGCATCCTGAAGTGTTTTCGCCGCAACTCGTGGACTTTATCGCAGACTGTTTGATAAAAGACATGAATCAGAGACCGTTTGCGAGAGAACTTTTGGAATATCCTCTGCTACTAGCTGTTAGTAGCTTTGAGGATAAGGTAATAATAAACTTGATAATTTGAAGAAACGACATAAATTCGATGCGAATGATAACGACAGACATTTTATTTATTTATTAGATCCGTAAAGAGCTTCAAGCGGAGATAAAACGACATAGAGCTGAAGGGCGAGGCTCTCGCGCGCCTGAAGCCACAACCAAGAGAGGGAAACTGAAATCGCATCGAAAAGTGCGAGCCGAGAAAATGTACACCGACGACCTGGCGACCTTGGAAGTTTTGACAGAAGACGCCATTGTAGAGCAACTACAGAAGAGATATACTCAGAATCAGATCTACACCTATATAGGAGACATTCTGGTCGCCGTAAATCCATTTACCGACGTGGGAATTTATACCTCAAAGGTAATTTTTATGACACCAAAAAGTAACCACAACATTAAAATATTATGCTCTTTTGGGCAGAACGAAGGTGTTTAATTAATTCGTCCTCACGCATTTGGACTTTATTATTAATGTGTGGGTTACTAAGCGGTGTTTTGCTTTGCTGTTTGCGTGTTGTTAAAATGTGAAACGGGATTTTTGGCCACGTCATTCTTTAATATAAATTGTTGGAACTGTAATCGATTATATCATGCATCTCGAAATGTCCATATATGGGATTTAATCCTTCATTGAGTAAAATTCCGAACGGCAGTAATCCCGTTAGACCTAGCTTAGTTGCTTCTTTATCAGTTACTATGTGTACTGTTCTAATTGTTCTAGACTCAACAGATATACCAGGGTCGGTGTCGGTCGGACAACCCGCCGCACATTTACGCGGTTGCGGACGCTGCACACCAGGCGCTCATGCATCAGAAGCTGCACCAAGCCATCGTTATATCCGGGGAAAGCGGCGCCGGGAAGACAGAGTCTGCTAACCTTTTGCTGAAGCAGCTTGTGTTTCTGTCGAAGGTAGGTGTTTCAATTTCCCAGGTAACATTACAAAGGAATTTATTTGCAAGAACGATATGGTCAAAACCTGTAATGGTGATAACTATTACATTACCCTAATACACACACCATTTTTAATTGTGCTAGTTTTGATGATATTTCCTTTAAGAAAATACTGACTGTTCTCCTTGATCAATTCATTTAATAAATCATTCCTATACCTAGAGTTCTTTAACATTTCTGGTCAATCTAGATCTGCCACAAAAAGGATCAATCTTTCATCAGTATTATTTATTAATAGTTCTGTTTAATTGTTTAGACCCAGAACCGAAACTTGGAAGAAAAAATCTTACAAGTGAATCCAATAATGGAGGCTTTCGGCAACGCTCGCACGGGCATCAACGCCAACAGTTCTCGTTTCGGCAAATATCTAGATTTGTCTATGATGAGGGTTGGCCGGATATCCGGCGCTAGAATCTCGGTGTATCTTCTAGAACAGTCCAGAGTGGTACATCAAGCCTTGTAAGTAAATTATTTGTTTTGTTTTTCTCAAGTGCAGCACTTTCTACATTGACCCGCAAAAACTTCCGAGTATATTGTAAGAGCCAATTGACCGAGATTTGAATACGAGTGTTCGATGAGCAATAAGCATAAAATAAAATCTTGTAAATTGATATCGGTTAAATAAGTGCTTGCTTCGAGACAGATATTTTCACCTGTGTAAATCGAGGCATATGTATATTTTAAAAGGTTTTTAAGTCCAAATGTTTGTATTATTTTGGGACAAGCCACAGAGACACTGCAGGTTTAATTGCTGTTAGCGTTTGCTCTTTTCTCTTTTATTTGGATGTAAATGAAATGAAAAGTTTGATTTTACAATCTTCAGGGGTGAAAGCAACTTTCACGTGTTCTACTACCTATACGACGGCTTGGAGAGTGAGGGTCGCTGGAGGAAGTTCTACTTGGACGAGCAGCTGAAGTCCAGGCATCGCTACTTGCAGCCCTTGTCTGTGACCCACAGGGAACACAATGTGCATCGCTGGAGACAACTCAACCAGGCTTTTAAGGTAAGCCCGTTTATTATTGTAGGATTGTCAACATACCCATGTCTTATCATCATTACGCAGTAACGCAGCATTTGCCATACCAAATAAAATGAATGTTCCATAATCTAAATAACGATGTGGCGTGACGTCATAACGATGAGAAATAGGAATGTACCTAAAAAACCTGAACTGCATAAACTCTTATTAATCTAGTTTTTATATCCATGGTCATGTTATAAATCCAGAACTAACTCTGTCTATTTGTCTATTTGATACTTTTTCACGCCGTAACTGCTAAACGGAATTGTATAAAACTTGTATAGGCATACAAGTGGACCATGCCCCTTAGGATAAATCAGGCAGACGCTAGTATATTTCTATAAAGGAGACGTAAAAATACAAGTTCCTTGGACAACTATTAAGACTTTGATATCAAAACCATCAAAATTGTATCGATTTCCAGGTGGTTGGTTTCCAAGAAGAGGAGGTTCTGGTCATCTACAAAATGTTAGCGGCAATCCTCCACCTCGGAGACATCGAGTTCGGTGAAACAGCTGGCGAGGACAACACCGACAACAAAGCCACCATCATCGACACCGCTCCGCTGCACAGAGGTGAGCTAATGACGGAGACAGAGACGGAGCTACACATACATAGTGTTTCAGAAGTACGTGAGAAACAATTGCTACTTTGAACAAAAAAACCCACAAAACTTGATGTAGTAGGTGGCATCAAATCTGTGGTTTAACTAAAATAATGTCACCAATTGCTTCAGAGAGCTTGAAAAGAGATTTGTTTGGAACTGTTTAGTACTTTTTTGCGGTCGGATCTATTGATTAAAGCCTTTATTTTTATTTGCAGTCGTTCTTTACTGTATATCAGATATCTACATAATAAAATCACGCTCTTCTGAAACACTCTGTATTTAGTTCCATGTCATTTTCGCCACAGAATCATGATGGCATTATTCTTCATAATACAGCCCCAGATTACGACTTTATAATGATGGGACACCGTTTAACTTTTAAAGATGGTACTTAGATATAGCGAGATTTCTGTTTGGATGTTTATTTTATTTTTGTGTCTAGACAGGCATTTAGTTCATTGACTGTCTTCGTGTTACGCGTTTCTGTTTAAGGGTCATTCACATATATCAGTCACGTCACCGTTTCATCACCGATCAATCAAAATACAAATCAGTGACTATTTGTATGTGAATCTCTCAGTAATTCACATACAATCAGTGACCAGCCAGCGGTCGTGACGTGACTGACGCGTGGTGCCGATGTCCTATCACGAAACATTTTTTTTACTTGATTGATCGATGACTCGTCAGTACCGTGACCGATGTGTGATCAGAAAACGTACGACATCTTCATAATTCTTATGTAAAATATTAGTCATAGTGCATGGGGTGCACACTGAAAAATACAACTATCGGAGACCGGTATTATGATTAGAGCATCATTGAGTAGTAGACTTGTATATCTGCCCTTAATAAAAATATGTAAAAAATAGCTCACCAGAAGGGCTTTCTCGTATTTTTGAGGAAAATTATTATCTGTGACAAACGCCTCCAATTTCCCTACATTTTGATATTGACTGTCAAGAAACGAAATTGCGACATGAATTAGAACGCTTTTAAAGTACGAGAATTGGGCTTCTGGTTACTTTATTCAATCCTACAATTTCTCCTTCCAAAACAAATCTCATGATCCTTTCTCAGCGTCGTGTCTCCTGGGAGTGGAGACGGTGGACCTGCGTGAGTGCCTCACGAGCAGCAGCGTGGTGGCGCGTGGAGAGACCATCGCGCGCCACAGCTCGCCCACCGAAGCCGCTGTGGCCAGGGATGCCACCGCCAGAGGACTGTACGCCAGGGCCTTCGACAGAATCGTCGAGAGGATCAATGCGCTGCTCTGCCAGAATAGACCAAATGTGTAAGTATATCTACTGTAATCGCCACCGAAGCCGCCGTGGCACGGGACGCGACCGCCAGGAGACTGTAGGCCAGGGCCTTCGACAGAATCGGCGAGAGAATCAAAGCGCTGCTTTGCCAGAATAGACATGTAAGTTTATCTAATATATCGCCAGTGAAGGCTCTTGGCCAGTGACTGTACGCCAGAGTCTTCAGGCCTTCAGTATCTTCGAGAGGATCAATGCGCTGCTCTGCCAGAATATACCAAATGTATAAGTATATCCACTATAATTGCCAGGGAACCCCCAGTTGCTCCATGTAAAATATTGGTAGCCTGGAATTAATATTATAGCTGCATTCGGTCAGACTGTAAGCCGACCCTAACGCAGTTTGAAAAAAGAGAAATAAAATAAAAGCAAATAATTATCTAATTGACATTTATTGGTAAAACAAGGGTGTTCAAAACATATTCTGAGGCTCTATTCCAAAGATTACAGGCATAATGTATATTATATACAATATTTTAATTATTCCATCTATATTTACAGAAACGAACAACTCTCAATTGGCATTCTCGACATCTTCGGGTTCGAGAACTTCAACAACAACTCATTTGAGCAGCTCTGCATCAACATCGCCAACGAACAGATCCAGTACTACTTCAACCAGCATATCTTCACCTGGGAGCAGCAGGAGTACATGGCGGAAGGAGTTCCTGTCGACCTGGTGGAGTTCTCTGACAACAGGCCGGTGTTGGACATGCTGTTGTCGAGGCCTATGGGAATGTTGGCGTTGTTGGATGAGGAGAGTCGGTTCCCGAGGTCTACCGACAGAACTCTCATTGGTAGGTGTTAAACTAAAAATAAAGTAGAAATAATCAATCGCATGTCAGTTGCACAACGAAAATGGCCGTTACTACTACTGCATAATGGCGGCTGTCTATGTAACATTTTCCCCAGTAATATGCAGTTGAGCGTACTATAAGACTTTTTCCAAGAAGAACGATTTTTTGAAACTTTTTGCAGTTGTGACTGGTCCTGCTTGAGGTCCTGGGTTAAATTCCGAGGTTGGGCAAAAAGTGATAGAGTTCTTCCATAAGGAATTTCTCAATAACAGCCCTGAGTTAAGAAGTTGGTGGTGTTTGTGGTTGGTGTTGGTGGTTGCACATATGATATTGTGGGATGTTTCAATTTCAATACAATGTCAAGTACTTATTCAATGTGTAAACTGTTTACAGAGAAGTTCCACAAAAACATAAAAAGTAAATACTACGTCCGTCCGAAGTCGGACGCTATTTGCTTCGCGGTGCATCACTTCGCTGGCCGAGTGGTATACCAGGCCGACGGCTTCCTGGAGAAGAACCGCAACTTCCTGCCTCCCGAAGTAGTGCAGCTGATGAGACAGAGCCAGTACGACATCATCAGGTTCCTGTTCCAGTGTCCCATCACGAAGACTGGCAATCTGTATTCGCCACTTCAGGGAGACGTCATGAATTCAAGAAGCTTAGAGAGTCCAACGTCAAGTGATGTTAGGGTACTCATTTTCTATATCCTTTTTGTAATAAAAGTAAATGATCTAAATTCATCGGAAGCTGAATTCCGAAGTGAATTAATTTTTAATTTTTTTAAAGAATATCCTGACAATAAAAGCTATATTTTCAGGAGCGCTTCAACAGTCGAGGACTCGCCTCCCAGTCCCGCGCCCAGCAGACCGTCTCCACGTACTTCCGATACTCCCTGATGGAGCTACTCCAGAAGATGGTGAGCGGCACCCCACAGTTCGTGCGATGTCTCAAGCCGAACGACACGCGCTCTCCGAAGCACTTCGATTCGGCAAAAATATTGAAACAACTCCGCTACACGGGAGTCTTGGAGACCATTAGGATAAGGCAAACTGGATTTTCGCACCGACTTACGTTTGAAGAGTTTTTGAAGAGGCAAGTGTTTTCCTTTAATTCGTTATGTTTTTCCAACATTTTCCGGCTCACGTACGTTGTATTTTTTCGTTCTTTTAACAATATTTATTCGTTCTGTACCTTATTGTCTCATCTTTCAGTATTTTTATTCTATTTCATCATTCATATTTCATTTCAGGTATGGTTTCTTGGCATTTAGTTACGATGAACAAACGAAGCCCAATCGCGACTCTTGTCGGCTCCTTCTGTTAAGGCTAAAGATGGACGGCTGGGCGCTCGGTAAATCCAAAGTCTTCCTGAAATACTACCACGTCGAAGTTCTCGCCAGGATTTATGAGGAACAGGTAAAAACAGTTGCCATTTTAAGATATGAAATGTTTGACAACCAATTGAAAAACGACGAACTTGAGGACACTTTCACTGCTGATAATAAATTATTATCAATATGCTCACCAAGCGTTGCTGTATTCTATTTCAGATAAGAAAAGTAGTGCTAGTCCAAGCATGCGTCCGAGGTTGGCTCGCACGGCGAACATACCAGCGGCTGAAGGCACAGATGGCGATATCAGTCCTCACGCTACAGAGACACGTTCGCGGATGGCTGACGCGTAAGCGACTGCAGGGGCTGCAAGAGAGACAGAGACAGCTAGCCAGAGAGTTCCAGATGGAGCAGGAAAGCCAGAGGAAACAATACAAGTCGGGTAAGTTGTTACAGTAGGTGATATCAGTCCTGGCGCTACAGCTATGGATGCGTGATTAACTGGCAAGTAAGCAACTGCAGAAACTGCAGCAGAGACACATACAGCTAGCCAGAGAGTTTCAGATGGAGCAGGAAAGCCAAAGGAAACAGCACAAGCCAGGTAAGTTGTCACACTAGGCGATATCAGTCCTCACGCTACAGCGACACAAGCGCACCGGCTGACGCGTAAGATATTGCAAGGGCTACAGGAGCACTTCCGACGTTTGGCTCCTAAACTGGGGAGGCCCGGGGCTGCTTTCAAGTGGCTCCTGCCTAATCTAGAGGATCCAAACACCTCCTGCCGGCGGCTCTACGCGGGGGTTGGGTGGTCCATGGTCCTTTATGGGGCCCCAGTGTGGGTGATATCTTTGAGGCGGTCACTAGCTCGCCACCTGAACGCGTCCCAGAGGGTCATGGCCATCAAGCTGGCCGGGAATATCGCACGGTCTTCGGCGAGGCGGCGAGCCTCCTTGTCGGATTGCTGCCATTGATCTGGAGGCGAGAGCTCTCACGCAGGGCGAAACTCCGCTGCCGCAGCAAAGCACTGCGCGGCGGACAGAGCTCTGGCAAGATCTAATGGCGGTATGAAGAGATTGACACATAGGTTATCGCCTAAAAATGTTCCCAGTGCTCTTTACGTTTTCATTTTTTTAAGAGGGAGTAATGCGTTATCCCCTGTGCGAGCCATATGCGTTAGACGATTGTAACACGTCTTCTAATTGAGTGCCTTGCTTGAGCATGTCATACATGGATTTCCTTACACGAAGAAAGAAGTCTAAACATGCGAGTTTAACACAGTCTTATGATTTGTTTTGTTTCCCAGGTGTCCCTAGCAAGAACAAAGCTATGATGAAGGCGAAGGTCTTGAGACGCATGACGTCCGACGACAGCGACACCAATGAAACTAACTCCGGTAACAAAGAGAACATTGATACTAATAAGGCTGCCGTTGTTATACAAAGTCGTAAGTATCGTTTTGAAAATAAGGAGAAGGAAGGAAGAGTTATTTAGATTCGTTTAAAACGGCAATCTAATAATTTAAAAGGAAGTGTACCTAACCAACTATTTCAATCTTTAGAAACGATACGATACACATCCTTTGAACTACGTTTAGAATCTGCGTCGCATAATAAAGGACAGAATTTTGTGCGATTTGAAAAAGTTTTGCAGAAGTCAACTGAGTTCGGTATCGAGCGAGTCTGTTGTCAGTTTTTTTTTCTGATTTAGTTACTGACAAAAACACTGTGATCTTTATTGAGTTGATATAATTTTGGTAGTGGGTGCCGTCAGAGGTAAAGTTTTTGAACGAACTGTTTGGTCATCTTTGTGTTAGCAACGCTCTGATTGTGTCGCAAACGGCCCAGTGCAAATGAGCCACTGCATAGCTGACGACAAGTTTAAAAAAAATTATAATATTTAATTGAAGGTGACATTGTACATTCGCTAGATGTAAAATACCGGTATTCAGCTAAATCCATTATGATTGGAACTGGGTTACATATTTTAGGAAAGGTAAGGCAGATTGCTTGAGTACTGGTCTGTTGCAGACTTCCGCGGCTTCACGGCGCGCCGCAAATGGGCGGCAGGGCGAGCGCCGCCCCCGCCCCCCGAGCACGCCGCTCCGCCCGCGCCTCGCCTCATGCAGCACTACTCCGTGCAGGAGAGGGCCACACAGCTGCACACATTCGCTGACCAGGTAAGGAATATAGATTTAGGGTGTTCCAGAATTGCGTGGTCATATTTAAGGGTGGTGTTCTGTAGGTACTAGAGTAAAGAAACAATATCTAAATAAATATACTGTTAAAAAAACCCGACCTGGAAAAACGAATAAAAAACAAAATAAAACCATTTTCAAGCAGTCTGATGCAGACTCAGATTCCATAGGGGAGATTCACTGTATGCAGATGCTGGTTGCGAAATGTTTATAATCGGCAAAAGGAAGCCTGTATCACTACCTGACTAACCAACAACCCCGACTTTGCGATTGCGACCAGGCGATTGCGGGCTACTGAATGCATCTCTGACTTTACAAAATATCTTCACTTTTACCCACCAGGTGCACGACAAGAACCAAGAAGTCCACAAGAACCTGCGCCGCAACAAGCCCGGCATCAGACTGGTGGAAGTGCAGCGCGCGGACGAGTACCGGCAGCCACCCGGCTTCACGCTGGTGCCCGCCATCGTCAGGGGACAGCCTACCCAGCTGGAGCGAGACGCCAGTCGACTGTCCAGGTAATTGGAACACTCTTCTTGCTAAAGTTAATTGTCATGGGATTTCGCACCTTGTGCACTTCAGGCAAGTGCAAAGCCAGGCTGTAATCAGGCCCTGCAGTTGGTGCCAGTTTCTGTACGGTCAGAGTTCTAAAGTGCAGTAGTGTCTCCCAAATTTAAAGTTTCTAATGTTTTTGTAGAGGAAGTCCACGAAGGATTTAATATATAGTATAGAATCTGAAGTATATTTAAACTAGTCGTGAAGCATTGACCAATTTGACATTCACAAGGAAACTTAAAATATTTTAGATTTGGGAAAGTGATACTGCACTTCAGACCCTATTTTCAGACTATATTTTTGGTACAGTCGGTACCAAAAATAGTATCAACTGAGGGATAACTCCAATGACAACTACTCGGTGTTTCCTTTTTGTGTAACACTATAAGAACTATAGGTCTATCTACATATGGCCAATACTCAATACTTAATACTCAATTCCTTATTGCATTCCACAATATACATGCTTAGGTGGTAGGTGAAAAATTTATGAGACACAATTGTGGACCCTGTTGGGCACAGCAAAAGATAATAATATAAAATATGAAAAGGACTTATAGACTAACTTATTCTAATTACAATTTTATTAAACATACACAATACAAACAATTTAATTACACATATTATTTAGATCAAATCTTCTTTATTATTATTGATATTTATAATTATTATTATTCGAGCTGTATAAATGTACCATTCATGTATTCATTTATGCTGTAATAGCATTTACTTAATAATAGTTTTTTTTTAATTTGTTCGTAAAAACAGTCATCTTTTTTTCGTTTCTTAATAGCTCGGGTAATTTATTATAATTTTTTATCGACATTACTAGAGGCCCAGATGAATGCATTTTTAAACGAGAAGTTGGTAGGTTTAGACGTGTTTTATGTCGGAGTGTGAATCTTGTTTCAATGTCTTTTCGTTTAGTGTAGAAGTCCTGGTGAGTGTGCGTAAATTTACAGATTTCCAGTATGTAAATAGAAGGTAATGTTAGAATATTTAATTTTTTGAAATGAGGTTTGCAGCTATCGGTTTGTTCAATATTAACCAAAATACGAATTAACTTTTTTTGAAAAGTAAACAGTGCTGGTGCGTCTGTGCTATTACCCCACATTATAACACCGTAGCTGAGCCATGCATGAGCATAGGCGTAGTACGTAACTAGAGCTGTCTGTAAGTTAGTGGTCTTTTTTATTTCGCGAAAAGCGTACAAAAATGTTAAAAGTTTTGTTTTTATTTTCACACTGCTCCGGCCATGTTTAAGATTCGAAAATAAATAGGTATAAGTTATATCAACCCTGCTGGAAGGCCTCCCACAAGGTGGACCGATGACCTGGTGAGGGTCGCGGGTAGCCGATGGATGCGAGACGCACAGGACCGGTTGTTGTGGTGATACTTGGGGGAGGCCTATGTCCAGCAGTGGACGTCTTTCGGCTGATATGATGATGATATCAACCCAGTCCCCTAACAGGGTCGAAAGGTCTCTCAATCTAGAACATTGTCCTATTTTTGGAAAGTGATTTCCCATTTAGACTGTTGGCCTGTTGGTTGTTATGACTCTGCAAATAATAAATAATAGACATGGGGCCCTAAGTGACATTTGGGACATTCTAAACGTCTCATTAATTTTCGATGGTAGTTCATCGCCAAGAAATAACATGGTAAACAAATACCAGATTACGTCGACTTTATGAATGTCCAGACAGATACAAGATTGCGTCACGCCTTAAGTTTATCGACGATCAGACAGTCGTAATGTGTACCCAATATTTCACATCAATCGAAATTTTCAGCTACGATAGCAATAAAAAGAATACGCGATTTCTGGGATGAGAATGTTTATTTTACTGTGGCTTTTTAGAATTTGCGTTTTTAATTAAGTGATATTGCTAAATACGCTTTTTTTTTTATTTCACACGGGAATCATGTTGAATAACTTAATTCCGCAGCTATGTATTTGTGTAACCTCCATTTCTTTTACATCGGTTTGTTGATTTGTACTAAGATATTTTATTTGCGACTGTTCATGCTTACTGTATCGGAACTGCCGCAGTCCGTCGCCCGAGTTCCTCGAGAGTCCCGCTAGACCTTGGGACGAACCGTTGATATGTAAGAAAGATATTGAGATCAAAAACCCCAGGTTTGTTGACTTACACTATACTATAGTAGTTTGTGTATTTAGTAGTCATTGACACAGCTCCGGCCTAGTTTGATCCTAATTTTGCGGTCGCAAACGTGACTGCAGAGCCTGCGGTCGGGCGCAGGGTTTTTCCAGAAGGTGTTTCTCAGTGGTAGCCATGAGTCTGGAAGTTTGCGGAGTGATACATGCGTCGGAGAACACGTCATGGTGTTGGTGCTACGCCTGTTCTCTCTACGCAAGTGTCGGATTACTGACCTAACGTGCTCGGACAATGAAGACAGAATGTATCTGCAACTAATTGGGTCCTCCGGACATAGCGGTCAATCTCTGCGAAGTGTATGCTGTGCACTATAATAATTCCCGTGCCTATGGGTAGTCCCCGCTCAGATTTTTAATTTTAAAAATTCATCCAGGAAGACTATTAGTAATTGACAGATTCATGTTAGTAAATAATATATTTCGTCCGTACGTTTTCATCATGCCACAAGCTTGTTTTATTACCATCATAAAAAATGTGTAATCGAATTGCAATATTTACAGATGGTGGAAAAACACAGCTACAAACTATCATAGCTTTTTTGTAAACAATAAAAGCCAACATAGTTTGGAAATGCCGTTTATGTAACTATTGTCCTACTATTTTTCAACAGGTTTGAAAAGAATTTTCAAACGTTATGTGAGGGTTTGCGACTCACATTGGTTAGAAAATGTTTTCAAGCCAACAAGGATATTGTTAAGGCACTTCAAAAAAATGTCCAAGTCAACAACAGTGATTTTATGAGATTTCCTGCGTTAGGGCCTACGCACACCGGTACGGAATTGTAGAGGATCGGCATCGGACAGTGCGCTAAGGGATCTCGCGGCGACATGGCACGTCGCAGGATGTCTTGGTAGGTCTCGATCAAGAATACACTGGTAGACCGCCGGAATGCTACAGTATCTAAGCGGCTAGTGTGCGTTGATCGGTGGCAAAATCCTATGCCATTGCGCCCCGGTGTGCGTAGGCCTTACTTTGTTTTTCATGAAACCCACTTAAAATTTTAAAAAGAAGCCCCTGGTGAATTCAACGTTACAATTCACATAATCATTAACATTGTTTGACCTTTTCCTAGGATCAGCTGTCTCAAAAATTATAATGACGTAATTTAAGCTAGTCTCCTTCTAAAAATAAATTGATTTTCTTTTACTCTCAGATACCAACCCACAAGCAACGGTCACGCATACCAGGACGACGGACATGTACAGGCGAACAACTGGCAGAGTAACCTACCTTGCAGCCGACAGTGTGGCGGACTAGTCAGGTACGAACAATTCAACAAGGATCACAAGGATCCTGTAAATCTCAGGGACCCTATAAATCACAGGGATTCTATAGATCACAGGGGCTCTATGGGTCACAGGGGCTCTATGGGTCATTATGGCAATATGAACCATAGGGGCGCTATAGATCACATGGACTCTATGGATAAAAGAAGCCTTATGGATCTGCGAGGCGCTATTGATCAAAGGGGCTTATCAGATCGCAGGGACCCTATAAATCACTGGGGTCCTCTGGATCTCAGGAACCCTAAGGATAACAAGGGCTCTATGGATCACTGGATTCCCAAGAATGACAGGGATCGCATGAAACTTGTGGCTCACAGAACTCCAGAGGATCACAGGGATTATAGGAACCCCAGAGACTACAGGGAAATAGACGACGCCAGATTCTGGCCCTGAACGGAACTAATCGCTTTCATTCTGTCGCATGCGTCGCTTATTTGTGGACCGCAGAAACGAAGGGTATGGATCTATTTGTTGTAGGTGGAGCTTAAATAGATGTAGTTTTAGCGAGAAATTGTCATAATTTCTCTCACAACGATATCCCAAAAGAAATATCATACCTACATACCTAGTTCAATTTTCAGCTAATAAATAATCAAATTGTTATTGTTAATAATCTTATTGTTTTGTTACTCTAACACTACACTGATTGTTGAGTCTATCCCCCAATCACTATATTACTCCATTAGTTGATCACATTTGACTCACATTCTCTCATAGGTAGATAAAATTAGTTTAGATATACACCAATGAAATCACTAATATGATAGTGATGGTACGGTGGTGTAAGTATGGGTAAAATGTAGCGCTAATTATTAAAAACCAAATTCGTATGAACAGATCAAAAGAAAATCGAAAGATATTGCGTGATTTATAAACGAGCGTAATTGGCTTTTTGATCATCATTTTGTGAGTAAGTACTAATTTTTATTTTTCTCTCGACAGCAATAAAATAAACGAGCTAGTGCGAAAGTCTCAGAAATCGAATCCCCCACCACGACCGGCGTACAACCCTTCTTACGACCCTGAGTCCGACTTGCGGAAGATTCTCCGGAACTCGCCCGAAATACTCGCCACACCAGTATTCAGCTCCGACGACGACTACACGGAAGGCCCCTTCAGGTTCAAACAGCTCTTACGACCCACTCTAGGACCCACAGAGAGCCTACGCAAAAGAAAAGTACGTAACTCGTCAGGCCAAAGTCCCTGGATGTCGGACAGTTCACAAGACAGCACCAGCTCTAAGCAAGCTTTGTGCAAACGTCGGCCGCAGATCAGTATGGGCGTCTTCTACAATTCATAGATCGAAACTTGGAAAGTTAGGAGCAAGCGAGTTCCACCTCCACCTCCTAGAGATAAGGTGTTCTCAACTTGTAGATAGTTTGACTGCTACAGTCAACTAAGTTTGGCATAGCTTGTTGAAAACATGTTGTATAGGATAGTCGGTATCAGAATAGATTGTTCGTAGTTCCAGTAACAGTTAGCCATTAGACAATGCATTGAGGTAAGATTTCAGGCTATCCTCAACATGTTCCTAAGTCCTACTTCTCTAGTACAGGATCAATACCCACGAGCGCGGTAGCTACATTGTTGCCGACTATTTTGAACAATGCTGATTGTGCTTGCCTCACAGCCATAATTTAATAATATTTAAGAGCACTTTAATTTTATGTAGTCTATAAACTTTAAATTATTGGAATTTGTTTATGTACCTTTGCCGTCCTAATGAGAAACCTTGTTTAAACTATTTAGTGGAGGTTAAAGTTCCATATTAAAGTTTATATTCCTTTTTGAAATACTCATGTTTTCGAAATATTTCTAGAAATAGAATTTTATTAGAAGTTAGTTTTGTCAACATAAAAGACCAATTTCTATCAAAAAACGATGTATAATTTAAAGCAAAGTCATTCTTGATTGTAAAAATTACAGTTGAAATTACTTCGGAGTCTTTTTAATCATAGTCTAGAATCGATTGCATCCTAACCACTGAGCCAAAAGTAATCTGTTACAAACAGAAGTAGAGTTGTCCTGGGTCTTTGCTAATCCACTTAAAATTTTGTTTCAAGTCTTCATTATATAAGCAATTTATTACCAAAGCCTTAATTGTAAAAAAAAAAGTGCATAAGATAATAATGATCTTACTATGACTTCGCTACGGTAATTTTGTAGAAATGTTTGAACTAATTATATTCATCATCTTCCTGCCCTTTTCCCATGTTTCTTGGGGTCGGGTCGGCGCAACACGTTTTTTTCTTCCATTCTGTCCTGTCAACTGTCACGCTATCACTAACTCCCTTTTCTTTCATATCACTCCTAATACAAACCATCCATCTTTTCTTTGCCTCTCTCTCCCTGTCCATCCATCCACATTTATATTCATAACTCTTTTAGTTACGTGCATTTCATCCCTCCTCTTCACATGACCATACCAAGATAAGCGGTTTCCTTTAACTAATTTCATTATTATTTTAATAATCAGATTTGTCTTGTAATATTTATCAGTATTATTATATCATATTTGATCTACTTGTGTTTACATCATGGATATTGAAAGTAGGATCTCACCGGAATAGTGATTTTGATTAAAATTACTCATTATTGCCATCACAGTAACAGAGAGTAAAACTATTGAAATGTTTATCATAAGTATTTAAAATTACAGATAAATCATTGACAACCTTTGTGATAATGTGCCAATGATTAATAATAAGTTAATTAGTCGTCTATATGGGTGGTCAACGATAAGAAAATAAAGTTTGTGCATTATATAACAAGATTTTTATTTATTTCCTGACTATTCGTTCAAATACTAAAATGCAGTGTTCTGAGTCCCATTTCGTGCAAACATGCAAATATTACTGGAGCGTGCACGTGGATGAATATAATTGGCGCTCGAAATCAAAACAAAGTAAAATACGTAAAGCTATAGTTTTTAAAGCCAGCAAGAGTATGTGTTAAAACTAAACACGCAATCGCATGTTTACGGCGTGCGGGCGTCTGCGCGGGCGGGCAGGCGGGGGAAGGGGGTAGACACGTGACGCAGCGCGCTCCGCCAATGGCGGCG
>NDFZ01005273.1:370637-401581 GCA_002192655.3 Mamestra configurata | reverse complement strand
CACGACATGGACGCGCTCTCCGATGACGATGAGTTCGCGCGCCGGGAGCCTCAGGTACGTGTGGCGCACTGGCCTGCTGCCGCCTGCTCCCGCACGACCAGGCTGGCGTGCAGCCTCGTGCGCGCAACAAGTAGTGCGGCGCGGGGAGGCAAGGAGCTCGCGTGCTAGGACGACCTTGATCGGAGCTCGAGCCGCGCGGGCTCGCCCCGCGACCCGGCCGACGACAATCAGACCACCTACCAAAATATGATTAATTGAATATCTTGAACTCTTACGTAATTATTACACAAGTCAACATAAGCTCAGCTGCTGTGCTTTATGTTTTCCTCACATAATTTATGTTGTTTTCTTTCCGGTAAAATGTGGTTCAAGGTCCACTACAGGCAAAACATTCGAGCCAAACATTTTTACGACCATGATACGTATCTATTAAAACTAAATTGACAGGGTATTTGTGACAGTTAACTCAAATATTAAAGTTCCGTTAACTTGTGCATTAAACTTTTAGCTGAACCTAGAACAGGCTCAATATTTTTAATATTGACCGTAATAAATTAACATTGTGCCGCATGCAGATTATTAATTGCCCATAGTTGTTCAGTGACATTTGTGTAAATATTAGTTTGTGTGCACGATAAAGTTTTCTTTGAAGGTGCTCCGTAATCTGCGGATTTACAATCCGTTCGGGTCTGATACGATTAACCTTGGCGGGTGGCATCCACAGCGGGTACACATTGATTTAAATTAAGTTTTCAGTTGGTTACGTAACTGTCGAGTAACTGAAGTTGACATTGTACTTGTTTGACTTATCTCGCACTACTCGGAGCAGTCAACTCGCTAACAAAGACGGAGCGTCACAACCTCGCGTCACCAACGCCTCTCTGCAACAAGAACCTGTGATAAAACAAATTTATAACACTGTGATACCCACAAAAGCTTTAAAGACACAGATATAATACTAACCCTTTTCAAGTAAGAAGCATTGCGTAAAGTAATAAATATCTGGGTATAACCTTCGACGCCAGACACTGCCAAAGACCTGTAATGGGCATTTAATTATTCAAATTTGTTTGCCAGGCATGTTTACGATTCAAATTACCTTGGATATCAGATTTTCTAAAATATGTAGGTAACAGGCGAATCTAACATTGATTATCCCATAAATCGTTGACTTCATTTGGTGGATTGCATGCGAACAAAAATACTAAGCACAGCTCTTTGTTCCTTCCACATTTGTAACCGTAGTAACACATTGTGTTCTACCGAATTCGGAAGTCCTCATGCCTTGTCGGTCGGATTTAAAGTAATGACCCAATATTTTCATTTTATAACATAGGTAAGTGGAAACTCCACTGGTGTGTAATATTAAATATCTTGCACGTCACTGAATTCAAAGAAAATTGAACTTTTTCGCGATTCTGGTGGAATTTAGCTGGATTTAGAAAATCCAGCAGTATTTTGATTGCTTTACCATTGTCCCTACTAGTATCTTTCTTGAAGCTGCTTCTCGTGTATAGTAATACCTACTTTTGTATCATTTTCTGGTTTAAGCCTCCCCCCCTCCCCGTGTGTTTAATATTTTTCGCAATAGCGTTGTTTTACTGCTATCGTTGTCTACAAATTACAACCCGTCGATAGTCGGTTATTTTCTCCGACACAAAGAAAACCGTACTAACGTGAAGGTCTTCACTCCATTAATAATGCAGTAGTCCACGTGCAATTTCTCACATAAATATCGGTTGCTTGTAAAATTGTAGAGGTGTTATCAATGTCAAAGTCCATTTTCTACAACAGAAGGGGCAAAATAATATTGGAATTGACGTTCTACTCTTTGGAAGGATCAAAGGAAGCACGTAGCGTCGAATTTAAATAGTCAGCCTTCTTTAAACGAGGGTAATATTGGACAACTAACGGATTAACTGTACACTTTTAAGGATGGTCAAAAACATTCTTCACCTTTACCTGTGCATGCCTTTCGCTATAATGTTATCAATATTCCTATATTTTCAAAGATGATAGATAAGTAAAATAAGTTAAAATAAACTTATTTTTCAAGTAGAAAAACTGAAAATGAAAACTCTTCTCTGTCTGTAATATGCCCCGGTCGATTAAAAGCTAAACGACTTCAACACACAGAGAGACCATCTAGGGAAAGTTCTATAGAAATACAAGTTACTAAAACGCATAACCTCGCATTATTTGCAGACGGCCGCAAGTTATGTAGGCAACAAAATTGTTTACCCTCCATTATATAGGGTGTATAATAATATATATGCCTCAGAGCTTTCCACCGCACTGTGGCTGCGGCCACGCGTGGCAAATCAAGAAGTTGCGTGGTTACTTTTCCTTATTCAATACCTATATCTGACTTTCAGTACAGTTTCCTCCTCATTAGCTTCTTATTTCGAGGAACGGAAACGAACGATATACACATATTAGACACAACTTCATTCTCGCCTCGTTAATTCTAAACAATACGTTTATTGACAACTACATTTTGCCCGCGACGTTTTTTTTCCCGTTCCCTTTCAAATTTCTGTTCTCTACGACCAGTAGTTTCGGCTATGCGTTGTCTTTCAATCAAATCAATCAAAGTCTTTAAAGGAAGAATTTTATATAGGTAGTAACAAGATCCTTAACTCATTCAGAAACCATTGAGTTCCTTTATTGCGTGTGTGGTTTAGTGCATATTATTGTCCTTTGCTAGTCTACGTTACGAAAATTGAACTTAGGTACAAGAGTTATAGGTTCAAAAGTCAAGGCGATGAAGTCGTTATCATTGCCAAACCAAACAATAGACAATCCATATAATATATACAGGATAACGCATAAATACAAAGCAAAAAGTGAAGTATTTGCAAAGCGATAGTAAAAATAGTCAAAAGCTTGCAAAAAATCGTTTTCATCGTTAAATGAGCAGTATCGGCCTGATGTGCCGATGTCTTGCGGTATCGAGTGCTACCAAAACATGTTATCGATATCTCTGGAACTCGGAAAATGAGCTACATTATTAAATTCGAGTAATCAAACATCGACATTCTGCCTTTAGGCCAAGTACAACGAGACACTGAAAAGCAGGAACCTGCTACTGTTCCTAGACGATATTGATCAGGAATCGAGTAGCTATTTATAATGCCAGCTTTTTTTCTCACCCAACAATGCTGAGCCACTAATTTCAACCATTCAGCTGTCGTTTAATCTGATGTAAATGCATTATTATTTATCTGCTAAACAGTGGCGAGGGAGCCGTCGTCCTAGAAGCCTTAATGTGGCAATTACCAACGATTGTGATGAAGTCTTATCCTTCAGTATGCAACATCCGTCCCACTCCTTCAGTCGTTTGCTCATTGCAAAGCGTTGTGATATGACTAAACTTCTTAAAGATCTCCCATCATTTGTTGGCCTGTTATGGTCTTTGACAGTGCATCGGAGATCTTGGTGTTTAGATGTTGCATCCGTCTATGTTCAGTTTATTAGGTCTCTAATCACTACGTCACCATCATTATCACTACATATTATAAAACAAAGTCCTCCGCCGCGTATGTCTGTCTGTTCGCGATAAACTCAAAAACTACTGCACCGATTTTCATGCGGTTTTCACCAATGGATGGGGTTATTCATGAGGAAGGTTAAGTGTATAATTCGTCCCGAAATTCCTACGCGAACGGGAAAAATGGGATATGGGAACGTACGAAGTTGCGGGCAAAAGCTAATTTATAATAAAACAAATTCACCCCACCGTTTTTGAGTGTACGCGATAAACTCAAAAATTACCAAACGGATTTTTATACGGTTTTCACTTATCGACGGAATGATTATTTAAGAATGTCTAGGTGTATAATTCAATAAGGTTTTGTTTAAAATGTCTGATATAGAACGATGATTATTGAAGATATCGGAAAAAATTATGTCGGCTGGTAGCTTTTATATAGTCTGCTACCCATGCGAAGCCGGGGCGGGTTGCTAGTTAGAAACATGGCTGACGGTCGACCCCAGAGCGCAAGCAGACAACAGGTCTATCTTCTTCAAGGACCACATCAGCAATGCTTCTGTAATCATCTCGTCGTGTAAGCCTAGGTGAAGTACACATGAAGTGAGCTGTCAATCCATATAAACAAGATGAAATGACAGTTCACTTCATGCTTATTCCACCTAAGCTTACACAATGAGACTTTGACAGAATAGACCAGCTGTAATGGTGCCCCGTTGTCACAGATCAGCAGCCTGGTGGCGGCGCGCGGCGAGGCGACCGGCGGCGCGGCCGTGCAGCGCGTGGGCGCCGCTGTGTGCTGTGCCGTGGAGCGCTTCGTGGCCGTGGGGGAGACCATCGCCGACGACAACCCCGACGTGCGTCACTCTATGGTGCTCGCCTGCAAGGAGGCCCGGGCCGCAGGTCAGTGCTCATCACGTGCTTACAGCTGGAGAAATAATGTCGTTTTTATGATCGTGGAGTGCATGTTAGTGTTAGGATGAATGTTCAGCAGTGCTAATGTGTACACATCTCACCGTTAGAAAATAAAGTGAAGACAGCTGTCAACCCTATGGTTTACAGCGTTGCGATTCTTAGGTGAATTTAGGTGAAGTAAACATGAAGTGAGCTGTCAATCCATACAAACAAGATGGAACCAGATATTATAATAGAACAATTTTCCACCAACAATTTAACCCATTGGATACAAACCCATTCACTCACATTAATAACTACAAGCGCAAGTAGTAAATAGTATCGTTATCGCGCTTTATTCCATGCCAATGACTGCAACAATAAATCATTTTTAACTAGGAATGTTCAACCGCGTAAATAAAGTCACAATGTTGAAATACAGAAACTGTAATAAACCAAATATTTATTCAGTATAATTTAAACAGAGGCAATATGGTGAGGCTATTATAAAATTCAAATGAAATTGTTCTTTCGTTTTATTAACTTCGAAAAGAGGGACATAAATTTTCATGAAAATTGAACTAATTTTCGGATAGTTTTCGTTCGGCTGGTACCATTTTGCCGAAATAGTTTCTTAGCTATTTAATTAAAGCTAAGTCCTTTAATAATGACGTCCCCAACGCCGACAATAAACTTAAACTTAGGTATACAATCAACTTGTTAATGTGTTTAAGCTAGGCAAACACCGCAACTAAACTTGAGGCGTCAAATAACTTGGCTATGTACGATAAACAAACCTTAAATGAAATGCTGTTAAATTATAATAATGACTTGTGCAAATATGTCAAGTGCTTCAAGCGCAAAAATCCCAAGAGCTTTAGAAAGCTGTGAAAGTGTATAATTTCAGTTATTAATTTAATAACGTAAAATATACAAATGGAAAGCGGTGGGATTAAACCCACCCTCGCATGTAACCATTCAGAGGGTTTTAATCAAGGCTTGCGTGACCTATAAATCTCTCCGATATCTCTATTGTGTATTTAAGGGGCCGTCATATATATTCGAGTGAATGGATATGCACAGTTAACTGTTAAGAAATAGTTCGTGATGGTAGGGGTCATGGATTGAATCAAGCTGCGAGAAAAACTGGATTTATGTTCGCTCGCGATTGGCTCCTTAATTTAAAGTTTCACTGCTACATTTCACTCGGGTCGAGACCCATTGTCCCTGGTGACGGAGACGCCAATTATTCCTGAATAATGAATCTATCTAAATGCTCAGATTTATTCAAATAATATGTACATCTTTTCTCGTCACAATCCACATTGAATTATGTAACTAATCCGTCGTAATCTACTCAAAGGAAGAGTTATCCGTTCTCAATACATAAAGTAGATATTTTAAGCGTTCATAATTTCGTGTTTCGTTTTTCGCTTTTCCGTTTAAACGTGTAGCAGATAATGCGTGGAATCAAGGCTACCCTTACTAACAGCCCTCATAAATTTGTGTCAACAACCTGACCCGAATTTTAATGCTTGAACGTTATTACCGGATCCAGCATGCCAACAAACAAAAGATGCAAACAATGGCCGCCCTGTCCCTCTGCCCTTCAGCCCACGGGCTACGGGAGCACCGATCAATTTCGTAGCTTGCCGTATTACAATAAACGTGTTATTTTCTATGAATTTTAGTGGTTTAACTTTACTGTTACTTACTCTTATATAAGATCTACTTATCCACTATATTTTTATTCAAACAATTAAGATAATACTCAGGTAAGTTACATTTATTAAAATCTACCTTTTAAACTATCAGCTGGTTCACGTAAATGTTTTATACCACCTCTGAACCGCACCACTGTGTTCCGGCGCACAACTTGATTACAATCGGTGAAACTTCGATATAAATCACTTTTCTTTTATTCCACCTTTTATTGGGTCACTTTTACGACTTATAAATTATTTATAACCCACTAAAACCTCATTTTGTGAGTGGTTCGTAATACCGTGTTTTGTCAAAACATCCGATCGACAGTGGGTACATTTGATAGGATGATGTTACTGGTTTCAAGAATTCGGTCTTCTTTAGCATCCACAACATTAATTGTTTTAATTGTAATGTTAACCACGTCTAAAACTCTCCGGAGCAGCTAACCGCACTTCATCATGTTTGACACCTCTGGTCCAGACAAATGACTCGACACCTCGTTTGTTAAAATTATTCCCGTGGTTTTTAAGACAAGGCTGCAAACCGCTGCGTGACCGCAGTTGGACCTACCTTCCAGCAACGTTCACAGCGGGGAATACAAAACAAACAGTTATATTCTCTTTGAATAATGGCTGTAGCAATCCACATGAACGGTTCCACTTCCAATATCCTCTCGTAACCCAACCCGTGGACATTGTATTCAATTCAAATTGATTTCACGAAAGTCATCAATCATGGATGCCATTGTAATTCAATCTACCCTTATCATAACCGTTAAATTACTTAATAATTGGCTTTAGAGGTGCCAGTTTGCGACTCGCTGATTACAGATTAACACAGTTAGTGATATTGTTTCAAAAATGAGAAGTTTTATTTGTTTATGTTGTTCGAGTTTGCCACATATTTTGTGAGATAATTCGAGAGATATCGAAATGTTCTAATCCCCTCTAAGCTATCAGAATGACGTAATATCAGAGCCCCCGGACGTCGCAGATGAATGTCCATGTAATTACTTACCATTAAGAGCCATCTAAATTGTAATGTCCCCCCCGTGAACATTTTTCACTAACCGAAAAATGTCGCTCGTTCATTGGGTTTGCCAAGGGCGCGCGCAGTGGGTCAGCCATAACGAGATTATCCGGGATCGAAACAAATCTAATAAATAACAGGTGTCGACTGTGACCTTCGCCGACCACTCCCATACTCTAAGCTAATGGACACTAGTCCTAATGCTGTTCTTGCCCAGCTATTGTTTATCGAAATGGGTCACCATCACAGCTACTTTCAGACCAATCACTATTATTAGGGAGTATTTTACTTCATCTTTCAGAGACACAGTTTTTTTTATTTACGTGAAATGACGAAACACGTGAATAGCAGTTAGCTATGAATTATTTACAAAAATAAAATAAAAAATCATGAGCATGTTAGAACCCAAGAATCGACTGCTAAAGCTACATTTTGGTAGGGACCTATAATATTTTATTAAAGGTTCGCACTAAAATAATATGGCAAAAATTCTCGTTTCCATAATACGTTAGATAATGTCGCCGTAGGCTTTAAGATGGTCCGGATCCTTGCAAATAGTGCCTAGCTTCTCGGAGTGGCGCACCTGATCCGAAATCGAAGACATCCATGAAAGGTGCTATAGTGTAAAATAGGTGCGAAGAGAGAAGGGAGAATTCGAGTTTTACTTTTTTTGGACATGGTTCTGAAATGTTTCTGAAGGTTGTTGTGGTGTTCTGTATGGTGTCGGACGTCTTTTATATCTATCTCTTTCCGTGGGTGTCATAAGAGGCGACTATGGGACTCACCAGCAATGGCCACCTGCCAGAAATGGCAATGGGCAGCAGCATTCTCTGTGCATTGCAACAGCTACAGTGCAATCGCCAACCCGGGTTTGAGGAGCCCCTTTGGAGGAGGTGGTGATGATGATGATTAAGAAGGTCAAAAATTAAATATTCATTAATGCTATTTTTGGTGTACAATAAAGTATATTCTATCTTCTCCCTATTCAAACAGGTAAACGTAATGATGATTAAACGTCACCTAGGTAACCCAGCCTAAAAACGGATATTTAAATATCGAGAGCGCTCACTCGAATATGCAAAACCGTGTCCCGTTTAGATAAAAATAAGCTGAAACTGAAGCGGCTATAAGCGTTGACTGGCATACTTACCACCAGCATTAAATATTTACGATATGTTGTGACACAGACCGCATGTTGTTCATACAGATGTAACAAGTTTTTACCAGAAGCTACACTACTATAACCATGCATTTTCCGAGGTAAAAATACTCTTTCTCACTTGACTATAGTTTAACTTTCCATCAGTGAAAGGTAGTTTTTTATAAATAATCAGATCAGCCCATCTATTCTGTCAACATCTCACCGTGTGAGCTTAGATAGACTAGGTGGACGATGTGGAGTGAGCATGAAGTGATCTGTCATTCCATCTTGTTTGTAGCGATTGACAGCTCACTTCACATAAGTTTACATGGTGAGAGTAAGTTTACAGAATCGAACTGCTGCAGGTAATTCTATGTAGATAGACATTAAATTTTACCACAGTTAATATAAAAATAAATCACCTATAAAATATTAGTTTGTTAAGAATAGATTATACACATCACGGGTAGTGGAATGCGCTACCGCAACGCGGTATCTTTTTCTATTTATTTCTCAAACTGACATTTTTAGTATGCTCATTATGGGAGGAATGCGATAACGGAGGGAATTCCCTCCTTCATGCGAGAAAATGAATCTAAACGTTAACGTCACTTTGTGTGATGGTGATGCTTTGTCATGTCGTATTTAAAACAATTGGGAGTGAATGTAATCTATTTTCTATATTATATGTATAAAAAGCTTTGTCCTGACTGACGGATCAACGCACAGCTTAAACCGCTGGTCGTAGAGATGTGAAATTTAGAGGGCATATTCCTTATATCATGTAGGCATCCGATAAGATTTTTTTTTATAAATTCATCCCCTAAGGGGGTGAAAAACGGGTTGGAAGATGGTATGAAAAATCTTATTCTTTGTGCGAAATACTTGTATCTTGGTACGAATACTGGCCTTAATGAAAAATAAAGGTTGTCATTATTAGCTTTTCACAGCTACCCACAAAGCAGGATTTAGGGGGTGTTAAAGTTTGTTTCGAAGAATATTATACCTTGGGTTAATATCTTGAAACTTAGTGCAAGTACTGACAAAAGTAAGTAATAAATAAAACTATAATTATTATTTCTTCAAAACAACCCCAAAAGACGATTTAGGGGGTGTTAAAGTTGGTATGAAATAATTTTATTTCGTGACTTACGACTTTTTGAAACTTGTTACGAATACTGGCTAGTAAGTAACAAATTTTGTCATTATTCGATTTCCATAACTCCCAAAAGACGATTTAAGGGTTGTTAAAATTTGTGTAAGTATAAAAATTTTATTCATAAGATCAATGTTCTTGAAACTTGGGACGAATACTGGCCGAAGTAAATATTTAAGGGTTGTAATTATTAGTTTCTCACATCAACCCCCAAAAGGCAATTTAGTCTAGCCCTAAGTATTGAAGTTTACATGGAAGACAAAAAAAAATTGACTTTATTGAGATTATTTTAGCTAGCAGCTCAAAAAAATCTATGTCTGACAAGAGCACGTTTTAGTAACTAACTAGCTAGTGCTAGTTATTTACTAAAACGTGCTCTTGTCAGACATAGATTTGTTTTTTCCTGAGAGCATGCTGCCATGGGACAATTTCCGAAATGAATGCGGGCGGAGCAGCACGCAAAATCTAGCTTATTATATGCAAAAAAAAGAGAAGTTAAATAGTCCTTTAACAGACATATTTTGATAAACAACAATGAAACCTAGGTACTTTTCCAATACTGTAAGTTAGTAACATTACAAAAAAACCTAAAAATATTTCTTACCATTTCAGACTTAACATTTTCCAGTAGGTTGAATTCTACTCGTGATAAAATACCTTATTTATAAACCGTAAAACCGTAACCACTATTCTTGCAAGAGCACAGGGACTTTCAGAATTCAATGAACCTTCCCCAGAAGCAATTTCAAAGATAATATTTTCCACTTGCAATACCCGCTCGTGTTTACTACAGTATCCTATAGGACGTTACATTTGCAACAGTTTGTATGTTATGAATAAGAGAGGCAGTGAGTAAACGTACATTTTCAGTACACATTTATGGCTTTCGAAGCTGTAAGTACAGAAATCTAAGGCAATATTCAATGTTTAAACGTTGGCGGTAAATTCCTACAAATTTACTGGTACAATTACCCAGGTCACAACTTTTACAATAACCCTAAACTAACACGCGACGCTCGTAAAGTCATCCCGCAAAATATTACTTTTACCCTTTATTCATGACGGGTAGTCGGTTACTGATATCAAACATTAATGGTGTCGTTAAATTTCTTATCACGTCAAGCTTTTTTAATGAAAGTTCTTTGTTTTAGCTTCGTCCTTCACCTGTAGGTATCGGTGAACAGGGTGAAGGACAGAAATATACGGAATTTTATTGTGTTCATTCTTAAAGATGTTTACCTGTGGTTTTCCAACATGTTAGTTCTTAGGAGTCAACATCAGCCAAATTAACGTTAACTGAAGTTTTATGTCTATTTTATACCTATCAAATCACATGGCTAACAAATCATTGTAGCTTAATGAATCAATAGGGATCGAAATTCATACAAAGCGAATAAATCCCACTCACGTGTCCACACATCTGAATATACCTAAACAAAAATAAGGTACACGTACGACAAAATGGAACACGTTTACATAAGAAAAAACTCAACTATCATAGTCGTCCTTACGTACGCACATTTATGCAACTTTCACTTCCCTAACCTTTGCACGGTAGATAAAAGAAACCGCAATTTTCTTTTCGTTTCGTCGTCCCTTCATTTCTTTTCTTTTTCGGACTATTAATTCAAATGACTATTAACCTTCGCTTATAAAATTAAGACATTTGTATTCATTTAAAATTTCATTCGCATCGATAACCAGGTTGGAAAAGCTAAAGTGAAAAAGCCCTGGCAGTTATTTCAACGAGGCCAACATTCAGGTTGTGAAATAGAGTGCACTTCAGTGGCAAGATTTACGTCAGAAGGTGGGAAAACTATTGAAAAAATATGATTTTGAACTTAACAAACACATCCCTCGCTACGCATCCTCGCACGTCTCTGGTGGAAACGCAGCCTAACTCACGACCTGAAGACCAATTCTCGTACCAACACACAAAGCGTTCAAATTCAAGTCACAATCTCAGCGACATCGACTATCAATGTCAAAATCTTGTCAAAATATGGGAAATTAGAGGTGTTTTTGTCAGTTTGTGACTGCGATGTGAATGCGTACGGTCCTTAAAAATACAATAAGTGCCCCTCAATTTAATAGTTTTTCGTCCTTATTATTCGCCACAATGACAGCACCACCAAAAACCCATCCGAAAAGTTTACTTAAAACGTCGCGACTCATCGTCATAGAACCAACAACACGACGCCTGTTTAAAGGATAAAGTAACTAAGGTTACTTGACAACATTACACAAAAGCTTTGAGAATCAACCTTGTAATATTACACAAAGTAGTTAAAAAAGGAAACAAAGCGAGTCTGGCGAAATGTTCAAAGGGTCTTCAAGTGGATGTAAGAGATGACAGGTCCTACTTGGCGCCTTTTGAAATAGATCCTTCTGGTGGAAAATCGTAATTATTCTCTTATACGCACATTAAATGGAAACTTTTTTTTGTTTGACAACATCTACCAGAATAGCACCCTAACGCTTTTTTTGTAAAAACCTCTCAAAATTACCGTATTTAAAAATTATCCATATTAAATAACAGACAAATTAGCTTTCTTCTTACAATAGTTGTAATTTAATGAAAAAACTAACATTCTGCTGCGGAATGTATAACAAAGAAATTAAGAAAATTTCTTTTACTTAAACTATTTTCTCCTTTATACAAGTTTTGCAAGCAAGCGTTTAAAAGCACAAAACAAAATGTTCTGGGAAATACCAACTATAATACACATTTAATTTCTTTAATTTGCGCTTTACAACCTTCTTTATGATAAAAATAAATAGCAAACACGAAAAACACGTTTCATAGATAAACTTATAACAATTTTAGAAATTGCTCAGCGGCTGAAATGGTCTGAAAGTTCTTCTAAATTCCTGCAAATCACATACCGTTCATATTTCTGAGTTTGTAGCTAGTCAGTTTCGAAGATATTTCGTAGCTCCAACTTTGTCTGCCTTTGTTTTCATTACGAAATAATAGTTGGGTAATCTGCATTGACATTCAACTAACTATTGTCTGGCATCATTAACTTTGAAGACAAACTTGATACGAATCTGCGAACGTTCGTAGGCACAACTGCGTAGGTGTACCTATATACCTGAAATATGATCGAGAACTCCTGTGGGACGTTTATGATGTTTTTAGAGTAGCAAAGAGGCTGTAACGATTACGGTATATAACTGTGTACTCCCAGATGACTCGTAAAAAGGAAGTTGTGAAAGCTTTATTGGATAACGGCCCTGCTTACAGCACTTTTAACTTGGAACAGCTAACTTGGCCGAGAAAAGTTTTATATCGCGTTCAACATAATTCTCCCGTCCATTCTTGCTTAGATTCTATTTTTTCACTCGGGGGCAACTTGAAAGCCTGTGAGAATGTTTCCATGTGACAGCTACTAACAATGTTGTGCACGCTTCAGTTATTTCACCGAACGCGTTTTTTAAATGAAAATTGGTAAAATTACTTTTGACGCCAACGAAAACTTCCTCAGACATTGCATTTCAATTTCGTCTTTAATTAATTTTGTTCGCCGAGCCTTAAGCCATCAAGACAAAAATATCATTGTGGTGTAAAGTAGATGGGCCGCGAGCTCAGTGCTCGGTCCCTAAGTGTCAGCGAGTTACTGAACTAAGTGCGACGGAGCCAACGACGCGTGACTCTCTGATAGAGACGCGAGACGCCCGCAGCCGCCCCAGTCGCCCCGAGACATAACTTTCGCTCTTTTGACGCACTAAAAGTGATCCTATCCCTCGAAGCAAAAAACACAAAAGATACTTAGTACCTAGTTAAAGTTAAAATGACGACCGAGTCATTGTTTCTGACATATAAAGTTAAATGAACTTGGAAGGGGTTCAAACTCCACGCGATGCCCTTTCGACTAGAAAGACATTCTGCAGGTCCATTGAGCGCGCAGTGAAATATTTTAATAAAATTATGAAGGGCACTAAAATGTCAGCGATCTTTCCAGTTTCAATGTCACTACTATCGTTAAAAGATATTATGCAAACATTTTGAAAAACTTTGATTACCCTACCTTACAGTTTTAAGCAAACGTCTATTTAAATAAAACCATTAAGTTAGCTAGAATATTACATTTTGTAATACTTAATACCTAGGCATAATAATATACGTTCACATAGAACAAGTCTCGCAAGTACAAACAACTTTGAACATAACGAAGAAAATAAACTAACCAACTTCAAATTACTCATATTTACGGAAAAACAGTGCTTTTCTTTTAGACTTGTTTTCTTTTAGACTTTTTCTCTTCAGGAGTTTAAGTAAATTACCGATATACCTATAATAATAATAATGTTTATTTACAGAAACATTGTACATAATTTCACAAACAAAGTGCTTAGTCTACATAACAGTTACTGTACACAAAAGCATTTGGGGCCGAACTAGGCATAGCCTGTATTTCAGCCCTTAACGCCGATCCCCCTGAGTCACATATAAGTATTCAAGTTATGTATTTTAATGAACTCATGTTAAAATGTACATGCGTTATATAATTTAGAGAAGAAGAAAAAGAAAGAAATAAGATAAAACTTACAAGTTAAATAACATAACATGGTAAGTGTGTTAGCAGTCCTCTCTTTGTGTGAGATGGGGGTGCGCATGAGTGAGTGTGTGAGATTGCAAAACAATGGAACTTGTGTTTTTTATTTAAACAATAAGTAGTTTAATAATATATAGATAATTATGAAAATGGGAACTTATTATTAAGTTGGGACCTGAAGCAATTTTTCTTCTGTCTCTTCGTACGTGAGCTTTCTAAGGTAATTACTTTATTTTGCAAGATTTTTGTGTCAACGGGTGGGTACCTATATGTTTAGAATTTTAGTTATCTTGTTATAGATTGAGGGTCATCAGTGTGAGCACATAAAGAACATATTTCATTCTAATTTTTATTCGAAAGACAACTAAATAGGTACTATGGCGTAAATTATTCTATATAATAATATGCATACAACCGCCAGAGGCTTGAGTAGAACTTATAATATAAGCTAATGGATCATAGTGAGGATTACAAGCATTACCAACAAATATACGAGGCTTAAATGTCGTAAATCACAGTTATGTACCGCTAATGGCATGACACTAAGTAACAAATAGGAGGCCTGTATCGACGGGACAAAACACAAACGTAGCGTTAACAAAAGCCGCTTCTGAAGTACGATTATTGGCATAAATCTGCCATAAATGTGACGTCACGGCGCGTTGAGAACTCAGACACGCATCAGCATAATGCCGTGATAATGCGCCCCTTGAGTGCGGCCTGGATCCGCACCCTGTGGATTATGGCCAGGGCCTCCACGCCCAAATAAGATCTTTTATGCTTGCCTGGCTATCTTTTGTCAGAAATTGTGATTCCGCTGTATTTTATAAGTACGAATATTCAAAGAAAGGCTGACAATCACAGCTTTGTTACGGTCTAGGCTGCTGGTTTAGAATTCTATTTTAGCTATTGTGGCATGTTTGAGAAGCTCTTGGAACGTTTCAGTCGACTCGGCAACCTAGTAACCAGAAACGTTTAGATAAATAAATAGTAGGAAGGTAAAATAATATTCAAACTCTGTAAATATACCAAACATTAGCTACGTCCAATTAAATGCAGGTATAAAAAGAGCACAATGTTTAACTGATCAGTAGTGCGATAAAGCACACACGAAAATGCGAAACGCCATGTTCTTATTAAACATTTTGTTAATTAACCGTTCGCTCAGAAAATGGCCGGAATAATAGTGTAATTTTGTAACTATACGCGAGTTTATTTACATATGTCACAACCATGTCATAACACAAAATAAATTGGTAGCATTAAATTGCAGAATTTCCTTTCATCAAAATTCAGCAAAATTAAACAAAAACTGTTCCTCTGCCTGTCAATTCCACCGAGAGTTTCATTTAAAATGTCATTCCAAGTTGTCACATATATTTGCGAGGAAGATCTTTGTTCGTCCTCGTATATTTGAGAACTCATTATGTAAATATACATATAAGTATAGCTACGTAAACAGTAGGTATACAGTCAACTTTATATTTACGACTTTTCGAAACCGTATGTGAGGAATTCCTATTGTTAAGAATATTTCTAGGTGGCTATTTTTCCGACCCAAGTTTCAGTTCGTACGCCGGCGAAGTTTACAAACTGTATAAATATAGAACAGTAACTCCCGTTCAAAAATTTATGGCCACATTTGGCTCTAGACGGTTTCAATATCTCTCTTATTTGCGCTTCAATGCCAACTGTCGACCTTTGTGGGGCTGCCAACGACTTCCGGTCTGCTTTTTGACGGATGCCCGTAATACCGTGCGAACTTCGGCAATGGGGTTACTTTGCAACTATAAACTATTTCTCCAGTTTACGTATACATACATAAAGAGTGGTTAAGTTTGCGAAGCACGCAATGTTTTGTCGTTTTAAGCGAGTGCTAAACAGTTATCAGGAAAGGCATTAATCTGGGTAATGTCCGCCGTTTCCGTGGGCAGGTATCTATTATGGCGGCCGGCAGCATTAATAGCTTGCGGAAAAACGTTATTTTTCAATGAACACACTTTGATACATGTACGTATTTTTTTAATCGTAGGAAAATCCAAACCACCGTTTTTCCTACCTAAGTAACCAAGTAATATTATGCTAAACTCGAGCCTCGAAAAAACTAAAGTTTATACTGGTAGTAACTTTACTTCACGTTTAATAATAAGGAGTAGAGGATTACCTAGCTTCCAAAGTCATAAAGCCATCTTCTTAATTACACAAGCTAGGGATAAAGTCTCTGCCAGGGTTGCGGAATTTTGTTCGAAAGAGTCACCGCGGCCCTGGAACGCAAAGGGCTTAAGAAGGAACACGGATGGGTTTTAGTCAGTAAGAGTCTGACACGCCCTTCCACTCCACCCAAAGCGGGGTGTAACGGAAGAAGTCATTTGATGATTTCCCATTCTTAAAAAAAAAGGGATAAAGTCTGCAGGTAGATACTGTTTTCTGTTCATAACGTAGAAGTCATTGGCCTCCATGTAGTTTACAGGTTACTTTCTTAACACAAATTTTCTACGATGATGCCAGTCTCTATCGGTTTTTGATGTGAGCCTATGGAGTCCTAAAACATTGAGGTGCCTACGTATAACAGATGAGATCCTTTTCAGGGTTTGGTACCCTTATAGTTCGCCTCGTCCGTATGTCCATATGTTTGTCTGTCCGTCCGTGGTTTAACTCAGATACGCTTAGCACGAGAAAGTTGGAATTTGGTGCGGGTCGCGATAAAGTCACGCCGATAAAGTGATAAAATAAAATCTTAAAGAAAAGCAGTGTATGTTTAAAAATCCATCGCCATTTTACGTGTAGGGGATTTTTTGTTTTTATCGCTTATCCCATGGTTGGGGGGTGTCGATGGATAGGTCGTTTAAAAATATTGAGATTATCAACATCATTTTTCCATCCAAAGATCCGTTTGCGAAATATTTAGCTTTAAAGTTCTAACTTTGTTAGAGTCAAGTGTGTGACCCTTCTGTCAGCTAAACAGTTGTTTTTGGAGACGTGAAAAATTCATGGTATTAGCATAGTACATAACGAATTTAAAAGGAAAACTATCCCTGCTAAGTAGGCTTTACAAGTTAACGAGTAATTGTCGACCTACCTATACAACGTATGTACTTGAAAATTTCGTACAAATTCCATTGAAAAGTAGTTAGATAACGATGTTAGTTACGTAAAAAGGTAGAATGTAAATGAATATAAACATGTAAATAAATAAATAGTATTAAATCAAAGAATCAAGCAAAAAGCACCATTCTAAGGCGGCAATTGTAACGTGCAACTACGGAACCCTACACTGCGCGTGGCCCGACACGCACTTGGCCGGTTTTTTTTTTTAAACATTAATTTCAAAGTCACTCAAACCAAGCGTAAGACGTGTAAACAGCTTCTAGCAGTCAGAAAACACTTTATAAAAATAGCTTTGATATAGATCCAGTCACACGTCCTTACTTATATGAACATTAGAGCTAGTATTGCGTATCACATCAGGATAAGACAAGAGCCGGCCACGTTCAGAACCACTTAATTCTGGAACAAACGGCTCTAAGAGAAATTACCTCCGACTGAGATAAACTCGTTTTTCGGCCCTCAGCTAAATTAGGTACTTCCACAAGAGTATGAATTTTAACATACAAAATTCTCTAACCATAAGAATATTTACGTGTTACTTTCTCGTAAAATAGTATTGTCTATGCACCATTGATCGAATTATTCCGATCTGCCACCCTGCTTTGTCCTCTTAGGGGGACAGATATTACAGACACAGATTATTATTTTCAGATTATTTGATATTACAATAGGGATGTTGCCTGGGTTAAAAAATATGATTCTATTTAGTCCGTCAGTTAGATTATCGAAAAATATTGGATACAATATTTTTTATTTTAACAAATCAATAAAAAAATACGAAGATAAAACGCATCAAAAATAAGGAATGGGGGGCTTGTAACGTCACTTTCCAGTAAACAGTGTACTGGTAAGAGACGTCACACGAGTTTTCAACGCATTGTATCGTCTTCATTTTTTGTTTACGTGACAAAAGAAACAATGTGGTTTCAGTTTTTTTTTTAAGGATGAGTAATCATCAAAGACTTGTTCCGCTCTGGGTGGAGCGAAAAGGCGTGCCAGACTCTTACTGACTAAAATCCATCCGTGTTCCTTCTAAAGCCAACGTTCCAGGACCGCGGTGACTCTTTCGAACAAATTCCGCAACTTCCTCAACTATGTTCGGGTCGGCTTCCAGTCTAGCCGGATGCAGCTAAATACCAGTAGGTATTTTACATAGAGCAACTGTCTACTTAACCTCCACAACCCAGAAACTGGGCAATACGTAGCCACTGTCAAAGATGATCAAATGTCAACAGGGACCAACGGCTTAACAAATTGTCCAAGTCTCGAAGGAAAGGAATGTGATGAATGGTCACCAATCCACGGACTGACCTCGGCAAGCATAGCTTAACCTCGACTTTCGCCTCACGCTGCTGTAATTTTTTAGCATCAGGACATCACTCTCGATAATTTGATTGCCATTCATCCCATTCAGTTACGCTCCACCATCACGTAGCAACATCGATAGCGTTGAAAAATGACACAACATCACTCCCGGGAGTAAACAGTCACCTTTAATAATGAGGAGGAAATGACGAGAATATCCTTTGATAGAACGATCACACACCTCGCCAGTCATCGCAGTCACAATAATGAGACAGTATACATATATCCAAATATCTTTTAATAAAGATACTTGGTCATTGATCAAAATAGTATTGATCTACTCAAGTCAGCAAATCCACTGACCAAAATTCATTCCTATCACCAAAAGATCAATGAAAAACATATTTGAAAACCAAACTATACATGTGGGAAATCTTCTCGAAAGAACAAGAAAGTTCTTGGAAAATTGTAGGTGTAATATATAACTATACAATGGTATGTCGGGTCAGCTGAATGCAGTCCCGTTTAAGCGTAACCGTGACCTACCTCGCTACAAATAGTAATTCCCGTCGCTGTTTATAAGTTATTGGAAATGCTCCGCAGACAGCTTTCCCTGTAAATGAACTTGACACAGATAACTGTTCACTGGGTCATATTTTATGCATGGTGCGATTATCCGACGATAGACGGAAATACAAATCACTTTTGAGAATGACGATTGAAATCCGTCGAGAGTTAACAAAAGCCACGTAATCTGGACAAAATTACGAGCAACAAAAACACCTCGGAATAACAGACAGTTCCCAAAGAACAGTCTATAAAGAACATCTTTCATCAACTCGAATTCAACACTCTCATTTGAACTAAAAATACAGACGTAAAAGCTGAGTAGAAAAGAAAACAAATCGGCGGTATGTACCACGGGATATTGCAAAAACCTAAAGGGGCACAACACATAAATCTTGACAGACAAGGCCGAGAATAGAAAATCCGGCATTCGCTTCAGTACCGTGCTATATTAAAGTGCAACTCCCGTTTCTGGGTCGCAGGGGGCTGAACTGAGGAGTCACACGCACTCATTAAGAAAATGTAGCGTACATTTTGAGTGCTGCCATTGTCCTCGGTATAGGTATGAAATATTGATTTAGTATTAGCATTTTTTTTTCTTGGAGTTGACTTTGTCTTCAACAACAAAAGGCCTCAGTAAAATGCTCGATGATCTCAGTAAAGCTTCCGAAAGTGTGGGTCTAAAAATGAACTTGTACAAAACCAAGGTCATGGTAGATACCCATGTAGCACCCACTCCTATAAAGACAAGAGACTCTACACTCGAAGTTGTATACGAGTACGTCTACCTGGGACAAACGGTCCAGTTAGGTAGGGCTAACTACGAAAAAGAGGTCAACCGTCGAATCCGACTAGGCTGGGCGGCGTTCGGGAAATTGCGTGGTATCTTCTCGTCACACATACCACAGGGTCTCAAGATGAAAGTCTACGACCAGTGCATATTGCCTGTGATGACGTGTTCGCTCACAATAGGCCTCATCAGTAGGCTTAAAGTCACCCAAAGGGCAATGGAGAGGGCAATGCTCCTTCAGTTTCCTTGCGTGATCGAATTAAATATATCGATATCCGCAAGAGAACCAAGTTTACCGACTTAGCCCGAAGGATCACCAAACTGAAGTGGCAGTGGGCATGGCACATTTCTCGAAAATGGTCAATGGGGCCGAAAAGTTCTGGAGTGGCGACCGCGTACCGGAAGACGCAGCGTTGGAAGGCCTCCCACAAGCGAGGTGAAACGATGACCTGGTGAGGGTCGCGGGTAGCCGATGGATGCGAGACGCGGTTCTTGTGGTGACACTTGGGGCTATGTCCAGCAGTGGATGTCTATAGGCTGATATAATGATGATGATACTAGTCTGTTTCCTAAGTTGTTCCTTGAACGGTATCAAACAATCGATACCGACACGGCAGTTGAAGAGAAAGCCTACCTCAGTTCAAAGCGACTAGCCGCATGAAGTCACTAATCCGGGCAACAATGAGCTGCGGACCACACAAAGCCACATACATTAGTAAAAACCATTCGATGAGAGGCGGCTCGGCGGCGTCATGCGCGGAGGAGTATCACAAGCAGGACGCAACAGGCCTAAGCCACGGATTACCGCCCGCAGGGGCTTCGCGTTGCAAATTGAATGAACGCAAACATTCCCCTCGTATAGATACTAAACACACAAAATAAATGCAATTACTCGAAGACGAAGTTAAAGGAAGCCGGTCGGTGCTGCGTCATAGTGTCGCACTCGCGTTATCTCTCAAGTTTGTACCAGGTAGTTTGAGTTTTGAAATTCGTGAGCAATAATAGCGCCGGCGCTATCATTGCTCACTGGCAGCACTGGCACAAGTTGTGAAAAACATGTGAGTACATCACTGTAAATCGTGATTGAAATAGACGCAAACAGCTCATAAGCACTTCAAAAGACATTTTATGAAAGCCCCCGAGAATGTTCAATGAAATAAACTAGACTGAAACATTGTTGGATTTAGAGAGATGAATGGAATACATAAACATAGCTAAACTTGATACTTCAGAAACGAAATAAATATTAAAATAAATCCGTTGTGTTACATGTTGATAATCTAAATGTCGGGCAGCTCTCACACGAAAATAGATGATACCTGTTTTATTGGTGGAATAAAAAGTGGCGTGTTGACACGTTTACAGCGTCGAGCTCGCGCTTGTTTCAAGACAAATAAGTTATAGACATTGCTATCGTAAATACTTTCAAACAGGTTCATAAAATTATACCATTCACACATATTTTTGCAATAAAAGTAGAGAGGTAAGTGATTAACGCACCAGGTCAAAAATTTACAGGAAAACAACAGTGTTTATTTCATAAAATCCATTTAGTTGTTTTAATACAACAAAGAAGCCGTTGTGCGATCATAAATTTATAGCTGTCTGACATCTAAAGATAAGTCAATTCTTTGAATCTCCGACGACCGAAACGAAACCTACTATTCGTATTAATTAAAACTATTTAGGTACCTAACCAACTACAATGTGACGCTGAAAAATGCGGAAACTACACAAGTATTGTAAGAAAAATAAATCATTTTCAAAGACAAATCACTATGATTAAAGATTGCGCAAGTTGTCAGAACATCATCAGTATTGATGACAGCGTTGGGTACAAGAAATATTCATAGCCATTATTTACCCTGAATACATTGAACGGATCGCGAGATCCCTATTAATATAGGCAGGTCCCCATCAGACCGGCACACGTGAACGCTTCGTCATTTCCCGGAAATGTGGAGCCGGCCGCCGGAAATTCATCGGAGGCTCGCAATTGGGAGTCCCGTTCGAAAATTTTCAGGAAACTAGCAAAATATCTAGCTCCGCCTAATAGCCTTTTATTGAAGTAACAAATTCGTTAGGCAGGATTATTCTGCAAAACGAAGCAGATGCGATCGAAACATGACCATTTCAAACGAAAATTAAACCATCCAATTTCATGCAATGTCCAAACCGTTTTGGAATACGCCCACCAAAGTTAATTTTCAAATAGTAGGTACGTACCTTTTTCAGGCGCTAGTTTTATCGCTTTTAATCCACGCGCCACGTTTTATTCATGAAAGCGACTATTTACTTCGCAAATATTTAAGTCAAATCTTTGTTTTCAAAATTCAGATCTTTGTTTCAAGGCTTTTGAAATATTACATTTTCGCAGTTGGGATCTCTCTTGAAAATTTAAATAAATTTTCAGCAGGGAAATAAGAACTTTAGTTGTGACGTCATGGGACACACAAACCATCACGCAAAGTGTAAGCTGGTTTAAAGATGATACCAAAATACGAGGGATATTGAATGATATGTAATCCAATATTATCAAGCTAATATTCACATTCAGTTATCTTGAAAACACATTACCCAATAGTTCAATTTCATTTTACTTTTAAATAAGATAGTTTTACTGGCGGTGCTCACGTAAAACATTCAGTCCAATCCCGACGTAACGAGCTCTAGTAGGTACACGGAGCACTCTACAGAATCATTCCAGGAGTTCTCGTAGGGTAATATTTCATAGCTAAACTTAGCAGTTTATCGCCTCCTCAAATGAAATAGCTATCGGAAAATGTTCGCACATTTTCTAGGTTCGTTGTTATAATTTATATGTACAGTAATTTATATGTAACAGTAGGTGCGTATGTGCACCGTATATACCCCGGCCTTTACGAAACTTGTTGATTAACAATGAACACAAAGGCTCATCGGTAAAACTGTTTAGGTGACGTGGTTGTGGCTTCATCATTACGTCGTATTTGCGATTACTTACTATTCGTCGATTAAGTCTGAAAAAGACAAACGATGTACTAATGATCGCATTCAATTAAGCAGATACATCGGCATACTGCTAACTCATTTAACTCGTTACTGGAATGGAGCCTCCGCTACACCCAACAATTGCGTATCTAGGCAGTAGGTACACCACACTACGATATTTACGGAAACTTAATTATACTTTATTTTTGTTTTACACTGATTGCGGTGAACTTTTTTAGGTCAAATGACAATAAAAATAGTTTATCGCGATAACCTACTTCCAATGGTGTAATATTTACGGAAAATACTGAAAGTTTCAGCTCGTTCTTACACAAATTAAAACTTACAACTACTATGGTGCGCCAGTTTTAAAACAATACCTTTGTTGTGACACTTCGTATAATTTATTACCTATCCGGTTTAAAGAATATTCTTCGGTGTAAAAATGATAGTTCGGCTCACATTTTAGTTGGGGAAGTTCGTCTGGAGTCGCATCAGTCTATGTCGACGATTACAAAGCGCGCGGTCACAAAAGAATCACGATCCCCGCCGTCCTCCCCACACGATATTATGCGGTTTCCGTGACTTCACACCATAATAACGTTACTCTAATTGTACGAGCCCGACACACAAACATCGTGGATATACCAACTCCGTGCTCACATAACTTAATTTCAACAATGTTGCACGACACAGTTACAATTTATTTAAGTGGCTCGCAGTGGGGTTAAGAGGACTATTATATTCAAGCCATTTTTCACGTACCGCTGAACTCTTGGCACCAACTGAACACAACTTAACGAAACTGTACAGTTTATTTTTAATGTGCGGGAAAGTTCAAGAAAAGCTATGATAAGTAAATTATACGGGAAAAGTAAAGAAAAATATTTCCGTCATACAAAAACGTTCATACGACACATAAAAGTCATTACTTATTTAAACACATTCCAATATGTTCTGTTTCCGTTCCAAAATACATTAACCTTTAAGCTTAAATGTCCACCATTATAAACGCTGCCATATGAATGAAATATTTCAGGTAAGGTATTTTGTTTCGAGAATAAACTGTAAAATAGCTGCAGTCATTTTTTCACTTTCGTCAAGTGTTAGAGCATAGTCTTTTACATCCGCTAAGTGGTTTGGTAGCAGCCACTTCAATTGACCCGCTGCATTAGATGTTAGCCCTATTTTCTATAACTCATAATGACGAGAATTTTATTTCACCGGAAAGTGTCCTACATGAATTTGCTTTTTCATCTGTACACATACTCGTATCTACGTAATCTCCTCTCCACCGAATATAATAAATTGTGAAATATAAGCCAGGTGTAGGTACACATGCTCCGCATTTCGTTCGACCTCTACACAGATGGGTTTAATGAGCCTTTGATATTGCCTTTGCTTTTCATATTGTTCTTAAAACAAAGCTTCTGCTTTTAAAATGAAACTCTATCTAGGTCCTCTAAAATACTAGACACATTTTTAAATAAAATAACTTTGACCGAGCAGATACATACATTAGAGCGCTAATTTTCCTTTTACTTTGTTTTCTAGAATATTCCCAACACATTAGCTTATTTGCGTAGTAAATAGAGTGAAGCAGATCGCATATGAAAAAAAAAATATTGGCAAACTGTAGAGTAGGCGTTGATTTGCAACAACATTGCAATTTGTTCGTCGGAAAACGTCAATAATTTCCCGGGAGGCGCCGGGCGTCGGCGGGAACGACGCTATTCGCTATTTATTGCGTGGATTCTACAACAATTACCCACTATTTTTAGTAGTTCTATTATACTCAACGGGAACTTTAATAGCACCGCGAGCTACACCACTTATTAGCAGCTTGCTATATGGTAGGCGCGAAACGGTTTTATGACCGCAATCCGATATAATTTATATTTCAGTGTTTATGGTTAACATCATATTCGTTTATCTGCACTGGATTTTCAGCAACGATAAATGATATATATGTTATTATGTATTTATTTGTTAGCACTTAATTAGCTAACAACCATTACTATTGATTGCCAAATAACTTCTTCCTCGTTATTGTTCGCGAAACATAATAATCTCACACACATAGGTACCTATATGTGGGTACAACAATCACATGATTTAGTTGTGCAATTAATTCTCGCAGTCATCTTGAATCGACATCCGACTGCTGGTGATTAATAGCCAATCGCACAGTTCCGTCTGTCGCATCAAGTCATTAGCACGATTATGAGAAGCTTCCTTTCATATTTTTTGTCGTTTGTGCGCGGAAAAACGACTAAATGACTTTTAATCGTGTTTTGATTGTTACACAACTTTGTGTTGTAAAAATTCAACGTTTTCCTACTATTTAGAAATAACATAGAACATTAACGAGAAAAATAAATGAAAAGATTTCTCATTATAAGTCCTCAGACGGCCATGGAGGAAAAGAATGAATGGAAACGATTTACGTTTATCTACGAAAAGTCTTGAAGATTAAAGTATGTGGCTGACTGGCTCGCTGAATAGTATTTGGGACACGAGCAAGAACTTCTCGATAAGAGACATTCAATAACATTGTACTTCGTAGGGCAAGTTTAAGTTTGAAGAAAAACACATTTACGTGCCAGGAAACATTACGTAAGGCATACAAGTTAAGTAGATGTATTTAAGTCGTATTTTACTACAATAAGTAAATGGTCACACTACCACGGTTTTACTTTGCGATCGAGACAAATACATGGCTTGGAAAGTTTAACAGGAAAAGTTATCCTTTCATTACTCCCGAGACAGGAGCGTTCCAGTCTCTAGACGTTGTAAAATAGTGTCTCTCCTAACTCGGTATGCAAGCATGTTTTCCGCAGTCAATTCCCGACTGTCAAGGCCAATGCGGCGGGTAATTGACGACGTATCGGTACGTCCCGACTCTAGCGTTCGTTATCGAATGGACAAGTTTATTATTTCGCTAAGAAACAACCCTTCCACACGACACGACTAATAAAATACCGTTTCAGCCTTTTACAAGCCAAAACGTTTCGTTCCATTTCCATACATTCGTTACGTTAGTGATTGCAATCGTTCTTTTCACTTTTATTCGCAAAGCCGAAGTGTCTACTGCGGGTGTAATCCGATATTGCTACAATAAAACTGCAAAATGGTGCCAGAAAAGTGAAATAAATGTCTTCATGAGCGCAGCTGAAAGAGAAATTAAAAGACCTAGATAAAACACCTGCTGATAAATGTTGGCATCAAATCTTAGTGTGTGCAGCCTTAATAGGAACAGTTATGTGGAACAGTAAACACGTCGTATATGAAGGTAATCCCTATTTGTGGAGCTGAAACCGATAGCGAGTGGGCAAACTGGTTGTGGAGTGGAACCGTACGTGCGCGTAGGGGCAGAGATGATCTGAAGATATTCTTGTTGCGATTTTATAACGGATGTTTTTAAGTACCTACCTAGTACCTGTACTTCGTTTATCTTCTTATTCACATAAATTCTTAATATTTAGATAGTCTTGACAAATAGCCTACACTTGTGAAACTTGAGAAATAAAGTCAACCAGTTAAAATTAACACTTATCTTTCGCACTAATCAAAAAATTATATTTAGAACTTTATAATTTTTTGGTATCGAGAAAATTTCTTCGCATCATGTATTCCTTCAGTTGGATACTAGATCATATAGTCAAAAAGCATATACCACAATTTTAAATTCTAGGTACTTAACAAGATACGCTTAAACGATAAACGGCCTTATACAAAATTCTCGCCTGAACACAATACTTGAGTATCCAACAATTATTTCGTCCATGTAGCAAAAGCTTTACATTTTTGCGATCAACTTCTACTTCAGCCATATCAATAATAAATGTGCTGTGTTGCCTTTGGCGTAAATATTTGCGCCGCAAATTCACGCATATACGTATATGTGAGTAGGTATGTACGTACGTCTATCTGTGCTACGTCCACATTACGGAAATATGAGCGTCAACACGAAAATATATTTGCCTACGTGGTTTTATTTACTTTAGGCACACGTACCTTTTAGATATATGTACTTAATACGAGTATGATATCACGATTTATTTCTTTAGCCCTTTTGAAAAAGTATTTTCCTATATTGTTTTACAATTTTATAGGTACCTATCCTATAAACTCACCGTTTGCATAAAACGAAGATAGGACAGAGAGCCGTTAGAATATGTTGTAGCAGCTCTTACATATGGTTGCTAGTTGTAGGTACCCTTAACTGCAAAAATGATTTAAATAATACAATTTCATTTTCATCGAATATTAATTATTATCAGCCATCGTTGTAAAATTAAGTAAATATGTAGCTGCAGCCATGCACAAAAGATAATGCCTTTATCTAATATGACTCTATAATTCAAGCCTATTATAAAAACACCGTATTTCCAGTGCATTTTCCTCATTTCCACGGAAATATCTGTGACTACGTATTATTGCAGGCGTTAAGCCTGCAATAATGCGACCGGCTGCTAATCATAACCACACTTGTCCTCCACTACTTGCGGCCCCGTGGCCGCCTTTATCCTAGCGTTTACGAATTACAAACAGCTTTCCGCTCCCGGTTTAATTTTCTGTTTGGTTAGCAGATAGCATAACTACAGATTTAAAACCGAAATGTGATAACGGGCTTAACATTCTAAATTAATAGGTGAATCTAAGGCAACTACTGAATTAATCGCACAGAAAGTCCACGAATAACAAGCTTTTACCTCAACTGCCTTTCTGGCGAAGTTAACTAATACCCTAAAGTTGTAAAATTTTCTAACTATTCGCCCCTTGGCGCTGATTACCGCTCACCTTAACGATCTAATCCTTGAAATAAGCCCGGTTTTACTTAACCAACTATGCTAACTATGTTGCAGATAGTCATGGTTAAAGCATCGTAGATTAACTAACGATATTAAACAAAATCTTTCAGATAAAACCATTCAAACAAGCAGTACTATTCAAGAGATGAATTTCATAAGCGTTGGGCATATTTATATAAACTACGGGTCTGCGGGATGCCGTGAGTAGTGACCATCACACTCGAGCGAGCAAAAGGAAACGAATATATTCTGTATCTCCGGATACCAGCTGTACAAGTGAGTTATGGTCGCCAGGTGTTCCAATGTTTCCGAGACGTTCCGTATTTGAAAAGCTATACAGATGGACAAAATGTTGTATCGATAATATAAGGTGCTATTACATCGTCATTTTGAAACACGTATTTTAAAGAAAATGTTCTGCTTGAAATAGTTTTCCATATTTCGTAGTTACGTGCGTTGGTCCCGGTTGTCATTTGTAAATCATTGACAGTCGTTACGTGTAGTCAGAAGCCAAAAAATCTGACACGAGTCTTGCCAAAGAGTAAACCCAGTAACTGGATTGTAGAGATCGGATAGGCAGTCGTTCTGTGTACAATACTGGTATTCAGCTGCATCCGATTAGACTGGAAGCCGACCCCAACATCGCTGGGAAAAGGCTTGGCAGATTAATTTAGTAGTTCAAGCGATTTAATGGTCTAAAAACCTAGAAGATAAAGTCGTATATTTAACAGAGCCCTATATCATTTTAAGTGGTGATCTCGAAATGTGTCGTACAGGCGCTTGAGAGCTAGCGTGATGGGTGTTGGCGAGGCGCCGCGCCGCTGCGGCGTCAGGCAGCGTTCACAAACACAGCCTTCAAAACAACTAACACTAGCTTTTATTCGCTGAATACATTCGATTCGAATAAATTCTGATAACAGACCAGTAAACCTGTTTGTTCGTTGGCACTGTGGTTACAGAACTATTCGTGCATATTACGGAAGGAATTTCGCAAACATGCTTAAATTTTCACCATTTTTTTCGGAAATACATTCAAGATCCTGAATAAATATCATGGTACAAGTTATTCGTTTGGAACAGCCACTCGTTAATCATTGTATCGTAGCCTCGGGAAACACAAAACGTTATCTTTGCTTTATATAGGCAGCTGTGAGCTTTAATGACTTTCTTAATGTTCTAGGAAGGAAGATAAACACCAACTATATCAAGTGTTTATCTTGCTTAATAGTTGGTAGTCAGCCGGCGTAGTAGGTACCAACCTAAATACCTAATTCAGTATATTACTTAAACCAAAATAGCTATGTCTGCATATAAATGTAACATCCTTCATGACAATGTATAAAACCATGGCAAACCCACAGATTTCAATGTCTTTAAAACGACAGTTTTATTGGTACGCCCACAATTGGCACGTTCTGAGCATTAACGACCCAGCAAAATACGCTTCCCGCAACTACATTAAATAACATTTAATTTGATTAAAACTTGGGGAACACAGTCTCCGAACTGAACTAAAGATGTTTCTATATTTTAAAGAGAAGGGGTTAGGGTGAATTTTAAAAGAAAGGGCCCGAGCTCATTCCGGCGGGTGCCGGCAGTGGCGCGGCGTACAAGGGAACTCTTGGGTTTTATTACTTTGTAGTAGTCTTCTACCCGAAGACAATGCCGCTCCGCCTCCTAAGAATAAGGTAATCAAAAGGAACACACTAATTGGAAATAAAAATACATTGTTTTCAGCTTTTTTGTTTCAAATTTCAAGTTGTCATAGCGAAAATTACGTAATATCCGCAGACTAGGGACCGATTCGGAACAAAGTTCAATTTATAGATTGTTCTCGGAGCGGAGTGGCGCCGGCTAAACGAGCTAATAGCTAATGATTAACCCTAATTACATGAAAATTCTTTTAGGTACGGAGAGACAAAAGAAAGGACAGAGGTGTTAAAATATATAAATGCAAATGAAGGCATTTACATAACTTGCTACTCCGACGACGGAATTATTATATTTATATTTTTAGTCCCAGCATTGTTCTTACTTTACGAGTAGATAAATTATGGAAGTAATTTAAAGTCGGAAAGATCTGGACGCAAAATGAAACAAGTTTAAAAAAACTTGCGTAATAAAATTGAAATCTTTTGTTTTCGAGTTTTGGAGCGAGGCAGATGTTTAGCAACGTTTTTCGAGACAGTATTTTATTAAATCATTGTTAATTTTTATTCAAGTGAGATAATTGCTAGGAACTTGATAAAACGTGTAATTTCTCAAAGGCTACAATCGTTAGGGTCTTTACAATATCTATAATGATGTGAAGGACGCCTGATGTCAACTAAAGTAAAGTAAATTTCCATGCTAAAAAATATATTGAGCCCTTCATGGGCTTCATTTTTCAAACGAAAATGTTGAAGTCAAATTGCAGATTAGGTATGTAAGCTTCATCCTAAGTTCCTCATTTTCTCTTATGTGTTGCAAGCTGTAATAGGTTATGTAACACATAAATAGGATATAAAGAAAATTTTAATATCATACCGTGACAATTGTGAGACCTTATAGTTTGGAATAATGTAACGACTCCTAGTATGTGTTCTATCAACTTGCCATAATACTGTCTCAAGCGTTTTCAACATCGATACACCAGCCCATTTAGACCTAAGAGTTATTTAGGGACTTACAAGAGTAGTAGACAAGGTTTTAATCATCATAAGAGTGATTTTTTAGTTATTATACAGCTCCTTATTATACACCTGTATAAAATCTGTATTAAGGGGTCCTCTTAGGCTTAGGGTTCTTAAAAAGAATATGAAAACTCTACTAAAAAACTTTACGTTCTTTGTGACAGTGTACTGGCGCGTGGATATTTAAGCGGAAAACATGTACGGTTTCACTATATAGTTAGATTAGGTTAGGTTACACACATACACAATAGAGTTTCACTTTAAAAAATAAATATTTAGAAAAATGTTTCTAATTTTATTTAAGTTTTTTTTAATTCTCTTCAAAATCCTATTTATGAGTTTGGATTGTACTTATATTTATAAGATATTATCTGATGTGTCATGGTTTCTTTCTACACCAAATAACAGCTCTAACACAGCTACAATACAGCTTCCCCATAACTTAAACAGCTACTATACAGTCCTAATAACGTAAAAAGCTGTTTAATTTGTGTCCATATTGCACTTATAAGGATTGTATAAGTGCTTATACAGCCTGAATATACATTTATACAGCTTTTTTTATGGATGGGAAATCATCAAATGACTTACTTACCCTTACGCTCTGGGTGGAGCGGAAGGGCGTGTCAGACTCTTACTGACTAAAACCCATCCGTGTTCCTTCTAAAGCCCTTTGCGTTCCAGGGCCGCGGTGACTCTTTCGAACAAATTCCGCAACCCTGGCAGGCTCTGGCCCTAGCGG
>NDFZ01005273.1:330802-370200 GCA_002192655.3 Mamestra configurata | reverse complement strand
ATCATCAAATGACTTCTTCCGCTCTGGGTGGAGCGGAAGGGCGTGTCAGACTCTTACTGACTAAAACCCATCCGTGTTCCTTCTAAAGCCCTTTGCGTTCCAGGGCCGCGGTGACTCTTTCGAACAAATTCCGCAACCCTGGCAGGCTCTGGCCCTAGCGGAACCCGTCTTCTATGCTGACATCTCTTTGAGGCGCGCGTGAAACACAACGCGCCATCGACATTTATACAGCTTACGGTGCTACTAAGGTTGAAGATAAACCCGCCAATTCAAATTGGAAACGTTTTAGGAACGTCCTCGTTTTTTTGCTTACATAACCCTCAGGAATACGGCTATCGAGTGGTGTATAAATATTGACCACTTTAAAAGAGCAATTTTATTCTCACGGAAGTATTGAATCTGGCAACAAAAATGTGCCTGGTCCTATGAATATTGACACACGCGAACATTTCCGGCAAACTGGATGATTCTGTTAGTGACATTTATTAACGACTGCAGTCAATCGAAACCTGTTTTGTATACCAACACGTCCAACATAAAAAAAAATATTAACGGACCAAGGGAAATATCAGAAGAATGCAATAAAATGTACAATTAAGAAAATGTAATGGACACGTCGACATTACACACGCTACGTAAGGCGTAAAGCGCGTAACACACGCTTTAATTGTTAAACATGAAAATTAAATTAATGTAATCAGTTGTAATGAAGTAAGTTAGTAGTGTGTAACATGTGGCAGGCGGGTGGGTGGCGGTGAGTGGGGTCTCATTACCGCTGCACTCTGCATCCAGCTCATTAACATAAGGCATATTGCCTCAAGCTAACGAGGATCCTCGTTCAGCAACAAGCCAACTGCTCTTTCGCAGCGAAACTCACCGGATAATTACTGTGGCTAGTACTTATCTATTGTTTGTGGTAGCTCTCCGGTGCCAGCAATTTGCGCCGTCGAACCTTCAGCGCGAGCTTCAAAGTTTCGTTGGTCTGTATTCTGTACACAAAAGTGCTCGGCCGCCTTCGAGTTTTCGATATAATTTTTTCCTTGTTGTTTATTTATTCCGAAGACACAATGAAACGGATGTGATAAAGACGAAAAATGTTCACGTGCACGTATCGCTTGTACACATTTGCAGTAACACATAAACGCGAAAAGTTTTTGGATACAATTACATTAACTGTTTTATTTTCGATGTTATGTCGGGCATACTGTTCGTTTTACTTATTTTTGTGGATGGTAAATCATGTAATTATTCCTGCGAAGTATCAGACTGTAACTCATCCGTGTCCCTTCAATTGCCCTTTGCGTTCCAAGGCCGTGGTAACTCTTCCGAACAATTCTGCAACGTTTTACTGGCTTGGAGGAAGGCGCGTTGTTTCAAGGAAATAAAGAAGCATTAAAATGTTATTAAATACGTAAGTGGCGGGGTATGTAAAACGGTTTTAAAACAAAACACGTTTACACGAGCATATGATCGTCCTCCATGAGCCATCTCGCCATATCTACCGCACCTGGCTCACATAAAACCTTCTTGCTATAAGCTAAATGCCTCTCCCGACCCCGGCTTTTCTTTCATATAACGCCAACGTCTTCATTGAGCCTCTTTCAGAGTCGAAAAGGTGTTTAGAAGTAGTTCTTTAAAGTTATGTAAGTGCGGTCGTAAATTTGGCGTAGCACAATGAACACAAAGGGTAGTTTAGAACGTCTGGTGTATATTCCTGTTATAGTTGCATTGTTCTTCTCTCTACATCTGCAAAGTTGCCGCAGTGTTAGGTAGGAGTTACATGAACATAGCTAAAGTGACGTCACTTGCACGGTCTTGGTTAATGATAAGCCTAATCTCATTTGATCAACTTACCTTTTTCCGAATGGCAGTGAGAACTGGAATTGTTGGATATGCTATGATGACCTCAATTTTTATAGGCCTTAGTCATCATGATATTTATTAATAAAATCCGGTACAATTTAGTAAAAAAGAAATATGAAAAATATCGTGGAACGTATTGCTTTACTGTAAAAAATATCTCATTTCTAAGGTTCCGTTTCTTACACCCATAAGAAACAGGATTGAATGACGAGAATGATGATGACTTATTAGGAAAAATAAAGTTTTTCAAACTGTGCCGTGTTATATATCAAACTAAAGGACTTATTGTGAGGGTTTTAATTATTTTTTTTCATAATTTTCAAATAAATCGTTTTGAAGTTATTCAAGAAATTAGACGATAAATTACTCGACCTTATCTCCGAAACTACTGAGCCTAAAATTATGAAAATAATGCAGGTAATAGTTATTTATCTATACATTACAGGGAAACCTATAAGAAGTCTATAGTGTTAAAATAACATGTAACAAAAACGAAATTCGGTCGAAACCCTTTGCACGCGAGTCCGACTCGCACTTGGCCAGTTTTCTGTTTATTCTCAATATGTAATTCACTTTGGCTAAATAACTGTGCATAAATGTAATTCAATCAATTGCAGAACAACATTTACATAATCGTCTCGAACACAATTGGTTTACGAAACATGTTTATTTCTTTTCGCATTATGTTGCCTGTCAATAACGATATGTTCTTTTATGTTAATAAAAGACTAATAATAATACATTATTCAGCGAAAAGAATATATATTTTAATACCAAAATAGTAACATAACTCAAACTTAATTCTAATTATCAGTGACAGCGATCTACCAGACAACCTTTTGACGAACTGACCGAATTTTAAAATAAAAAATAAATAGTCTTCGGTGTACTGCTAGTAAATTAATTAAACATCTACCTATTTAACACAGTGTTACAATCGAATCAATTGTAGGTGGTACGAAGTTCACCAGGTCATTTAGTTAAAATTATGTATGACGTACCAGGCAAATATTAGATGGGTATACTGTATCTGATTCCCATTTTCTGTATCCTAAAATGAGTGGCGGCGACCGTGCGTCGTCGCGGCGCTCTCGACCGCCCGACGAACAAAAGAATGAATACATACACAGGTGCTTGCTAAGCACTTTTTCCTTTTCATACTTCGTCGAAAATGGCATTCACCGCCTCTCAGACACATCTCGCGAATGAATGCAGCTCTTTTAAAAGCCTCGAGCTATACATCTCGAACTTGATCATCAGGCTGCGTTCTCAAAAGTTTCAATTTAAGATAGCTGTATATTTCATGAAATATTCACACATAATAGCATCACTACACCAACATAAAGTTTCAACCGGGAAACTTTCAAAGTTCGCAATTATCTGTTCATATATCATCGCGACGGTCGTGTAATGACGGCTTCGCACGAAACGAAAGTTAAAACTACATTAAATAAATTTCACATTTGCCTCAACTTTTAATGGTACACGCGACAGTAAGTAAAGTTTACGAGATACTGTATCACCGGCTACATTTTTAACCGAGAACACCGCGCCATAATTCATACTTAAAGGTATGAAGTTAATGTCGCTTTTGTTTCTAATTTGTTACAAGTTCCACAGTCGTTGGAGACAAATTAAAAATTTCAGTCACTCTTAGCACAAAAGCTGCATAATTAAAAAAGGGTTTAGCCTCGTTAATCTTGAGGCGGTGAGAACAAAATGCGAGCGTCATTAGTGCCAGCTTTCAGCCGCTCATCCGAGCCATCCATCAATATCTATAAGCTTATAACTCACTTGATATATGAAGCCTTAATTAACTCATACACATGCATAATTCCAATAAATCAGAAAGTTTCACAAAAATTGATTGTAAAATATCCAAACAGTCTCAAATTACATTGAAGTTGAAAGTTATGCTCCACGTAAGCTCAAAACTTTTCCCCTGCATGTTTAATTAAATCGTCAGTACGACGCGGCGACGTACCAACATAACAAACAAGCAACAATAACACCGCTGTTAATGGTAACGTCCCAGATTACTCGCAAGCGATCGTATTTGTGTTCTGATATTCAGCCCCGAAACACGAACCGTCAAGAGGCGTTTGAGATTTTCTCTAAGTGCGTCTAATCCAACACTCGAGTGAGCTGGCAAATACGCCAAGATTAATCACAAGGATGTTGGTAAGCCGTACCTGTGGGGCTGCGGGCTCGGGCCGGGTTAAGGCGCCGAGAGCATGGCCTTGTCCCACTATGGCGGTCGTCTATTTTTAGCTCGCTCCCCCTCCCGCGCCGCAGCGTGCCGCCTCCGACACCCGTCAGTGGTGCTATTTAGAGCGAAAGTGCCTCTTTACGTGGGATAAGAAAAAATAATAGTTACTGAAAGGTATCGGAAGTCATATCGATACCGCTCCGGTGTATTGGCATCGATGTGTAGATACATACCTAACTATACCATCGCGCATTATTACGTAGAGCAAATAGAGGGCCACGTTCCCCAGATTTTGGCATCCATCTTTTATGTATGTTATTTAAGCCAACAACGTAATTACTTAACGAGGGATCATCGGACCAAGATAAGCCTCAAATAGAAGTTGATATTGCATTGAATAAATAAACAGGTTCAGGTCAATTTAGATTTTAATTAAAGGGCAAAAGGGCACAGTGTGAAATTAAAGGGTGCGCTCGCAAAGGCTGGGGGCGGCCGACAACGGGCCGACTGCGGGCCGACTGCGGGCCGACAGAGCCACGCTTGTGAAGAGTCAATCATGGGGCACTACCGAGTTTCCATAATTTTACCTCAGCTTCCTATGAGTATGTGATCAAAAGGCTGTTTGTTTTGTTAAATTTAAACGATAAATTGAACCATTAATGAAGAGGCTTAGAAATGCTTAAAAGCTTTGTTTTAAAAGCAAAGGGTATTTATAATTAACAGCGGATTAGAGTTTAACAATTTTGTATAACCGCACCCTCCATATGTAACCATACACACAATAAATCATGTCTTCAAAAATGTGTTTTTTATTTGGAAATCGGTTTTATTACTTAAAGTTTTTTATTTTCATTTTTTTAGTTGTGATTGCAATTTAGTTGTGGGGGTACAACTATATTGACATTATTTCCATAATTTTTGGTTGCGCTTTTTGCCGTTAAGGAGTTACTTTGTTAGCCTTCGCAGTCGAAGTCCAGACCAGCTCATTGTTAAATATTTTTTACTTTCCTTTAGGATTGACATAAACCTAACAATATGTTATTTTACTAGATTTTATTAATTTTAAGTTGAGAAGATCACTGGTTTATCTTTGAAGTTCACCGTCTAATTCAAACTCAATAAGCTATAACTAAACCCAATGCAAAAATAATCATCAAGATCGGTTAATAAACAGTTATGCCCGAATAGATAACTCCAAAACATGGAAACTAAGGTTGACTTGTATGCATCTGCGTACCCCTTTACAGCGTACCGTCGTGATGTTATGTTATGAACTGGTGTAAACTATAAACATACATGCGTTTTCAGCAATCCAGCAATGTTTTGCTATCATTTATTGAAGAGTTCCGTTGCCTAACTCCAAAGTTCTTTATCAGATCTTCACCAAATTGAAATGGGACCAGTCCGGGAAAATATCGCTGAACAAACATTTTTCCTGGGATCCTATCATCAGATCCTGACTTTTACCTTCCATCATCAGCTCAGCAACATGAGATGATGATTACCAGTCACAAATATTTGGATTGCGTTAGAATTTAATGTATATGATAAAAAATATTGTATGCGCCTATAAAATTTAAGGGTATCCCTCGATTTCCCTGGGATCCCATCATCAGATTCTAACGTAGTGACAACGGGACCACCTCAGAAGTATACGCTTTCGAATAAAAGAAGAATTTTTAAAATAGATTTAAAATTGGTGGAGAAATCGGTACCTCCTCCTTTTTGTCGGTCGGTAAAAAAAGGTTATTCCGCACAACCAAAACGCCTTATAAAACTAAGATCTCCAATGCGGCACACGATTCTATGTAATTGTCACCTAGATCTATATAATCAACCGACACTTCACGGCGTTTGGCCGTACTTTGTATTCAGACTGAAATACTGAAACTACTTAACATAAACTGAACCGATGAAGCTACGTGTATTTCCAGCTAATTCCGCCGAAACACTTGGCTGCATGAATTACAGTTCTTAATCTATTTCTCCGGATCTACGTAGCTTCGTAGCAAGTTCGTAGATCCGTAGCTTGTTTTTAGGACCGCAGCAAGTTCGTAGGTCTGTTCGTAGGTCTGTCCGTAGCAAGTTTGTAGGTCTGTTCGTAGCAAGTTCGTAGGTCTGTTCGTAGCAAGTTCGTAGGTCTGTCCGTAGCAAGTTCGTAGGTCTGTTCGTAGCAAATTCGTAGGTCTGTCCGTAGCAAGTTTGTAGGTCTGTTCGTAGCAAGTTCGTAGGTCCATAGCGAGCTCGTAGATATAGCTATATCGAAGCTATTCCCGAGGTTTATCAAATTTTCATTTCAGTTTTCTCTTATTTTATACGACTTTTCAGCTGTTACAAAGCATCGTATGTTTAATCGTAAACAATCGAAAGATTTGTTGAAAAGTACTATTGTTGCTTTCTAGGTTTATTGACAACTCACTACAATTTGTTAGTCTTTCAAGAATTTGTTTTCTGATAGTTACTATATTTTTAGTTAATATGTATGTAAATGCGTACTACGTACCTGATACTTTAGTTTCTGTCATCAAAACAAAATAAACCCAGTTAGACTATACAATGCTACAATAGAAGCAAGCATCGACCCTAAACGACAAGCTTCGGCAAATTATTGTACGTGCCAGTGGCCGGCTTTACTCACCTACCGACCGACCGACCAACACAAATACTATATGTATACGACAGAATCACCGCTAACTTTGCGTAACTTTTGTCATTACTTATAAGTACGGAAGCTAATCGTGACCGGACGATTTAATTATACACGGGTCTATGAATTTGTTTAGTTATTGTTCATTGAAAGCGTGACATTGAATAAATGATCGTTTAGACGTCAGCTAGACTTATCAGCCTAGTCTTTTCGCAACTCTATCGGGTCAACTTCCAGTGTAACACGTCCCTTCCAGTTCCTCACATGGAGCGACTGCTTATCTGACCTCCACTACCCAGTAACTGGGTGACACGATACCCCGGGGCAAGACTAGTGCTGTACCTATTTATTGGCTTCTGACTACACATATGGACTGTCATAGATCTACAAATGACAATCGAGACCAAGGCACGGAAGTTTTTCGGTATGTTATGATGGTCAGATCGACCTGTGAGGTCATGATTATTTAGCCACGAGTTCCTCGTCAAAAAGATTATAAACCGCTTTACTGGCCTTAGAATAAACTATAAGTATATGATCAAAACATTCGAAATGTAAGTTTTAGAATTATAGACTTTAGTGATGGCATAATAACAATGGAATTACTATTTCCCGCAAAGATAAAAAGAACAAAAAAACAGTGTCAGAAAAACGAAAAAGCAAGTTGTCAATCTCCATATCCGCGAAGCCAGACAATGCGGTTGAAGGTTGTCCACCGGCAAATAAACGAGAACTAGCAATACCGCGGTGTGGTGGACAGCGAACATAGACAATATTCTCCGCTTCACTGGCGTTATGGCGGCCGAAACAGGAACTCAACCGATGTATCCGCAGACCTCACATTACCACAATCGCGGATCCAAAGTGGGAGGGCAAGGGGCTCAAGCCCCCCGGAAAGACCAAGATATCTTTGGCAGTCTAGAACCCAACGAATTCATTGAGGAAATTACAAAAAGTATTCCAAGGAGGCTTTTTATGCGTTCAGCAAAATAAAATGTTATGCCACTGCTGGGCAAAGGTCTCCCCCATAGCCTTCCACTCTTCCCTGTGTGTCACTCTTTCCGACCAATCCGTCATGAACGCCTCCAAGTGTTTACTTTTGCTAAAACCTACCTTCAGCGGGGGCCTGAACCGCCACTGCATTACCACCCACACTTTAGATAACCGAATAATCAATCGACCAAATAGATACACGGAACCATACGACTGTAAACGTTTCCGTGAATATTGATTTTGAATGTTCAATGCTCATCCTTGGATACACTTTGTGGGTAGGGTCGTATGTGCGGTCTATTTATAGGATGTGCAAATTCTGTGATCATTTAATCAGGTCTTGGCGATTATGTTACAATATTATGAGAACTATTAAATTGGTTAAAATGTCTTTAGTTTTGATTGTTCTTCTGTATGCTTTACGTCTTTAAAGTCACAAGAACCTAAAAGAAAATTCCCTTTAGAGACGTGACTCCCACCGTTCAGATGAAACCAATCACTCAATGGTAAACAGGTCGCTATTTACCATGTTCGTTGCTGGCTGTGGAACACTGGAGTGAATTCTTAAACACAGTCGTCAGCGGCAGGTCCTCACCCCGCCCGCGCTTCTCCGCGGCTGACAGACTCACCCCTTCGCCGACGCCTCAATGAACACTTTCCGCTTCTTTGTATACGCGGTAACCACACAGCGGATGCTATTCGCTACCTGTCTTCCCGGTACTCCCCAACCAATCTTCATAAAGTATTCCTCAATCATTTCTCCCATCCCATCCCACAACCACAGCTTCTTAATAATTGACGATATTGTAAAAAAAACTAGTCAGCTTATGTGCACATGAGTTTTCCTAAGAAATTGGTTTGCTTTCTCAAGGAGAAGAATTCTCATTTACGCAATATTATACTCACAATTACTAGTAGTTTGGCGACGAAATGATACTCCGAGCCCTCGTTAGCAAATAAATAACACGATGTTAAGTAAATAGGTTGCTTATTTCTGCAGTAATAGGCATTTAACTTAGCCCTCGGCCTCATTCCAGACAGCCCGAGGATTCATTGCCAACTTTCAGTCAATAACGGCGTCTGACTCCATAAAAAATATTCTTATAGTTTGTCAAGTTTCTTGGAATATTTCAAATTTTTATTTTTTAAATTGGTATCGCGAGAACTTTTATATCAGTTTCTCTAAGCTCGTTTACCTATGTTCCCTTACCAAACTTATGTTCGCGTGTAATAAATAAACGGTCTTGTATCGAATACTTGTAAGACAAGCTCGCGAAACGAATGCACGAGGTTTGTACCGCCAAATCAAAATGCACCTGAGACTCACACTGTAATTAATTAAACAAAACAAAGAAAAATGAATTTCTTGTTCTCCAAATTGAATCCTCTTAACCAAATTGATATCGTAATAAAATAGCCCGTCCATTACGGAGTGTCGTCGAGATAATTTGCTGTAACTCACCTTCCACAATGTCTTCCCTGAGAGCTAGCTATTCATAATTAAATTAAGTCTTGCTCTTTTCTTGACGTTCTACTCATTCCGAGTTTAATTTGTTCGTTTAATAAAGTCTGATTGTACCGAGGAGAGTCGCAACTCGCAGTAAATTGACACCAATAGAAGATATTAAAAGCACAGCAAATAAGGACGTAATAATAGGGGTGTGCGCATAATAACAGCTTGGAAAAGCCTATTTGCTAAACCCCTTATGAAGTCCCTTATCAACCGCTACTTTGGACAGGCGTAAAGGTCATCTAAATAATCACACTTGCCGAATCTACTCGTTATCTCAATACTTATTATGAGCACTCGGGGATCCCCATCAGTGGCGGAAACAAACACGATTCAGGTTCGTTCTAAAAAAGCTCTTATTGCTAACATCTTGAAACCGGCTTTCCTTAAGCATAATGCTTGGAACAGCAGACTGTCCTTCCACTTGAAATAACATCTTGATAAACCCTGAAAAGAGAAAGATGTGTATGGTATGACATGGTGCCGTATTATTTGTCACGTCTTCAGATAGCTTGTTAAATTCGTCCTAGTACTCGTGAGCCTACATAAATAACAGATGTCCCCTGTCCCCGTGCCGAATACAAATGAAATAAATCCAGAGAATTTTACGGGCTCTAGCGGCTTTACCATGATGGATATTCAATGTACATATTACTGAACATACTCGTAAGCGTCTTACGAGGATTTGGATGCAATACAACGAACACATAGTTGAAATTCGAAAAGCTATTTCAGCGCATGCATAAATAAAGTTTGAATTCGCAGCGCTTAAAGCTGTACAGCGCAATCAGAATCCATAGTGTGTCAATCGGATTAATATCGATGTTTAACCAAGGATTACGAACGAGCGATGATTAAGGATCGATTCGCACTAATCAACACTGTTATTGATAGTCTATTATCAGTTCTGTGTCGGCTCTGTTGATTTTATTGGCGCAGTAGTTAAGTGTTTAGTTGTAACTTAACTAGTGGGATGGTCTCAGTATCGAGCATATAAAATTTGCTGGTACATATTTGCTTACAGTACTGATGATGCTTTTTAATTTCTGCCTCGGAACCTACCTGAGCCGAAGTCCAGTTTGTACCTCTACAACAGTAAACGCAAGGGTCATAAATCAACCGTCTTAGCCGTCCACCTATGGCCATCGTCCATTTAATGGCTCATGTTTCCACAGTCAGCACTTTACGACCATGCATTCTACACCACGTACAATAGGCACTACATTCCCTTTTGGTATTCCTGTCTCGTAAATTTGTCAGCCACGTAACAGAGTGGCTCTGTATGCATGCCTGAGCACTGACTACGTAGGTAACGGGGTACAATCACTTAATGTACTCGCCTACTAAGCCGATGCATGATGGCCTATTTGCATATACAGTTACATACATATTCACTGAAATATTAATGGTGTTTACCTTAGTAGTTTGTATGAAGAGTTGGAGACGAATCTCCAGTGGGTGTGACGACGTGAGGATCGTTTTTTATTGGAGTCAACTGATTTCCGACACAAAATTGAGTTCGTCGGGAATCGCGGCGTCTTGATGGATAAATATTTCCTGCTCTGTTACTTTCACCAGACTGCCATCACAATTGAACAACTTTCTTGTAATATCCACGATACCTTGGAGAGAGAGAATGGTGTCAACATCTCATCATCTAGTATCTCTGTCTAGCCTACGTACCTGTATTATCCATCTGCAGGACAACAGCCTGCCTCTCCGGTTTATAAGCAATTGTTTTCCACCATTGCGGAACAGACTATTCGACAGGAGTCAGACTGAAAACTCTTAAATTGTTGTTTTATCATATAAATAAACACTTTATACGATTTCAAGCTTATATTTGCTGTTGAAGAAGCGACCGTGACGTACATCTTTGTATAGGACAACATTTTCAACTCAAAAATTAAGTTTATCCTTCAATCCTACCTACTTTTGTTTTTGTAAGAGTAATGAAATGTAGACTTAATTCCCGTAATTGCCAAACTATATACATACAAGTTTGTACGAAGCCCTCGGTGTGCGCATCAGACTCGCACTTGCCCGGTTATTTTTTTCTTTGTATGTCGATCTTATAGGGTATGTTTTGGCCTAGGTAGGTATATCAATGTTGCAGCTTTCCAAGCATGGTAATTGTAACCATAAAAAGGTTTAATTAATTTCACTTACGGAGTTCCATTTTCAGTAAGTTCAAAAATATCTCTCGCTATATTCATCTATTTCGATGCACTTTTTTTTTTACTTTTCTAAAGGTTGTATCTGTCACTTGTATTAAATAGTAAGTTGGCCGTGTGCCATTTGTTTAACTTAACGTTGCACAAAACCCACCTGCATACGTTGTGTGAAATTCTTTTATTTAAAAACATTATTACTTACTAAAAGTTTAAACACAGACTAAGAAAAGAGATTTTCAGTTCCTATAAGCATTTTTAGAAACAGCAAATACCATTTACCGCATAAACTTGAACAGCTGACATAGGAAGCTGTGTGGTACATGACACATTTGATTTATGTGCGCAGCCGTGATCTGCATGTTTCGCTGTAAGCCCCAATGTGCGGCCACAGGAAATTGAAAGCTATACCTAAACCACGCCATTCCAAAACCCCTATTCGAGACACTGCATTGTGGCTAGCCGTAAATTATTACTAAAGGAACGGAGCATCGGGCTCTAGTAAAAAAAACTGGCTTGAAAGACTTGCAAATTTTCTTTGTAAAGAGAGAAAAAACAGCTGCAATACGTTAAACTAAATAACCAGGTGGAAGTTCTCATCTTAAATTTATTGAGTTTCTATCGTAAGGCACCTATTAAAGACATAATGAAGCGTGTTATCGCTTTTTCCACAAAGGTTCACGCGATACAGAATACGTTACGCAAAATTTTCCTCCTTTGATGCTAATAAAAAAATATTAGATTTCTCTGCCCTCTGGTTATTACGTTATATAAACAATATTTTGTTTTCCAATTTCCAACAAATAAAATTTTGGTGGCCCTCAAATATTACTTTAATCAACAAAGCAATATTTTGTCTGGTTTTGAATTTCTCATTTCAAGGGGTCATAAACAGTTTTCCGCACTTTATATCCATACCTACAGCAGGCTCCCTCGTAAATTCAGCCTCTGCGATCCAACACCCCAGGCTATAAAATATTAAGTTATTGTCAAACCCAGCTACAAACCTATATATACCCTTTCAGGCCGTTTGTGCTTTAAGATCCTTTAATAAAAACTAACACGAGGCTGAGACTGCTTCAAAGATTAGTCTGCCAGTCAACATCAGTTTTGACTGACAGTTTGTTCGAAGCGGGATAACATATTTATTCATAATGTAAGTTTATTATTCAACAAATATCTCGGATATCTTGCCAATCTCTGTGGGATGTGGGGAGTGCATAAATAAATATTAAAGGAATAAACTCGTAACTATGTGTGATTGTGTGGTGAAAGTCTCTCGAGTTAGCAAGTAAGTGAGGTGTTAAGGATATCGATACGCGATCGGAAGTCGGAAGGCGTAGTAAAACGCTGCTTTAAGTGAACCAATACCTACATGTTGCGACGAAATATAAATCTTCCACCGCGCGCAGAAAGTGACAACCGTAACTTGTGTTCTACAGAGCTGTCTTTGTTAGCCTTAAAACGGACACAACACTGTGTGTGATTGCAATCTGTGTAAGTCGCGTAGACTGTGTAAGTGTATCTGTGTAAGTTGTGTGAGCGTTACTAGAGTGTGACGTGGTACCCACAGATTTATTGATCAATATATGGGTACCACGTCTATATACGTATGATTCTACGGTTCATGATGTACCTGCACATCGTGTCGTGTCACCGGATTATTGCAAACATCGTAAGATTGTAGTAGATTATAAAATGTCTATGATATTCACAAAAGAACAGATTATTTCGAATTCATTCTCATCCAAATTCGATAGTTCAAAAATACATCCGTGTCATATTGCGAAGAAATAGTTTACAATCTTACACGATTTATTATAAACTTACAGTGTTTGCAATAATCCACTGATATACATACTCGTATCGAGGTAATGCTCGTCTGTTTCATTTAACAATGTATGAAGAACCTCCAAAGTAAACGCCTCCTACAAAATTGCCTCAGCAAACATTTTCCAGTATAAAATATTCGTAGCATACCTATAGGTAATAAGGTGTCATTATTTACTAGATAGAGCGAGAATAATGTGCTGTGCGTGCCACTCCTCCGTGGCAGTGTTCCTCTGACACGACGTGTGAATAACGTGAAACTTCGCGATTCTAATAAAGATCACGTTTCCTCCCACGCACTCGCTTACAGCATCGTTGTTTTACCAAGTCATGTCATCTCGCGCTTCAACATAGCAATAATATTAATAATTATAATAAATATTGTAATCTTATTACCTTGTTCCCGATACCGGTGAGCTACTCTTATTTAATTTTTGTGTGTTTTAACTCATACTCTTTGCCGCCAGTAAGTCGTAAACTCGAAAGGGGATAGAAAGCATCATTCTATCAGCGACACGATTGTCAAGAAGTCTAAAATAATATGGGATTGACATGTGTTACCGAAGAGTCACGTCGGTTCCTCATATACCTACGTACTATCGGTATCGCTGAAATTATATTAGCAGGCTCTTTAAAACTTTCGGCGGCGGCGACCTCTCGCATCCGGCCCTGGTTGAATCCATGGTCCGGAGCGAGGAGGCTTGGGAAGCGGTCACCTCCTTCTGCGAAGCAGTAATGCTAGCATTAGGCGGGCCGCGCGAGGGAAAGGCAAGGCCTTCGACCCAACCGCCGCAACAGGAGAAGACGCCCCGGGCGTCGGGAGTCGCAGGGCGATCCCCGGCCACCGTAGGCGCGGGCCTGCTGACGGCGAGCGTTGGGTGGCTCGCTGTCCGATCACCGCCAGGCCCGGGTCGATGGCGCGTTGTGTTTCACAACGAAAAAAAAAAAAGGCTCTTTAAAACTTGACAACTTGACTTATTATAATCTTGAAATACTTTGATAAACGTATAAGAATCGATTCGATATTCAATGAAATGATTAATTGAATTCGAGAAAAACATCGATTGTGATATTTAAATGTAGAGCATCGTTGTGATATTTAAATGTAGAGTATCGTTAAAAAATACTCTACATTGTAATAGAGTGTTAACTCGAGAGACAAGTAGGTAAGGACCTAAGGACCATTAGGCTTAAGTCTTACTGAATAGCTAATGTTGGAGTGACATTTTCAGCGTGTTTCTAATCCTACGTGCCGGGTATCGGGTTACGGAGATCGCATTAGCAGTCGAAACATTGCGCCGAGTCACTCCAAGTATTGCTACCTATATACCTGCCGTATATGTATACCTCCGACACTCGACCAGCCGACGCTAGCCTGAATGTTACAGGTCGGTTTCAGAATACAAATGGTCCGAATAAAGCTAACTGATTTATTTAGCTCAAATAGTTCTCACAAGGTGGATAGAGACTATACTTTAGTAAAAGTGATGAATTTTAAAGGTTACCCAATATTACTTTCATCATTTTACAGTCTGGCAGCTCGCCAGCGTCATAGAACGCATCAAAGAATCAATGAACTCAAACAGTCAGTACCTCTACTGAACATTCTTATTAATCTCAACGAATTTTTACCGCAAATGTTTACTGAATTCGTCCAGCTGACTCTTTTAAATAGAATGCAAACTATCATTTTCTGCACTGACAGTTCTATCATTAATATCTTTTTCTTCCACCGATATCTTCAACAGTTCTGCCGATGCTTGCCAAAAATGTGCCAAGACGCTACGTCTTCCTCGAAGTGTCATCGAAGAATTGCAATTACTCAATTTTCTAACGTGCTTCAACTACTTTCACACTTAAAACTCTTTCAAAAATGCTTTTAGTTGCGGTGAAAACTGTACTAAATTCTACTCACGAGATTCTGAGACACGGTAGAAACTTTGTTTATAACTTGCAGCAGGTAGTTGCAGTGAGGACATCCAACTCTATAATGTGCTGCAATGCGCAGGTACTTAATGGAGTAACTGCTCACACCTTTGAATGTCTGAGCTCTCATGTGCAGCAACTTTAGTGAGACGTCAGACATCCATTAGTTTATGATACTGCTTCATAACTTACGCATTACATCACATAAACTAAAATATTTTAGCAGGTACGCAAATCTTTGACGGATTTCAACAAATAATGTAAAATACTTGCGCCAGTACTACTTGAAGAGAATGACCCTACGGTTTGCAGTTTTCGACAATTAATAGAAGTTGGTAAATTAAACACAATTGTATTGTTCACTAAACAACAAACTAAATTGTTTCACAAATTAAGTCAAAGAGGAGTAACCTTTGCAATTTTTACATCAAAAGGAAATGCTAAGTAAGTTCTGATGAAAAATTGCATTTTAAATATCATTTTCTTAGAAGAGCCACTATCTATGTCTAGTAAGTATTACAATGTTGATGTTTTATGTTGAATGTTGACATTCTTCTGTTCTGAAAACAGAAATCACCTCGTGAACAGTTTGCAAGTCCAGCCATTAACCAACACACTGACTACAAAACCAATGCCAATATTTGTATTACAAAATGGATACAACACAATAGCGGCTCACCGCTTACGCAAGCAAGGTAATAAACCATTACGCGCGTGGAAATAACGCACGAATGTGTTTAATATTTTTTATCAGACAATTTATGAGGACAGCGGCACGTCATTACTTACGGTCCACACTCGCGCCATAATTCTGCGGGACACAAATGGCGGCGGTCCACAAATGCGGATTTGCTCAGTCGCAGCATCCGCACAGGCCACAGCTGTGGAACTAAAGCCTGAACCGAGAGCCACGTGACATGTATTAGAAAACGCTGACTTTGGGACGATATGATCGGGTATCGCTGTATCCGACACGTGTTTGTCCAGGAATGATTTATCGCCAGAAGGGACGAATGAAGCACAAACAAATTGTTGATATTTGGTAAAATCATCTGTACGGTGAAGCTTGCCCAGCAATCATATTGAGTGACACTTGCCACTTGAGCTCCAGTCGAAACATCCCATTCAAATAATTTGTCAAAACGTCCGAATCTACCTATCCTTTGCGCCCCGGAGACCAATGACAAACCTGACAAGTGGAACTGATACACGAGCTGACAGATTAATGAGCTCTCCGGAGAACGGAAGTGGATAGGTGTCACACCTCATAATCATTCGTCTGTCCGACGCCGACGGCTGCGGGCTCGTTTATTCGACACAATGAATTAAACTACGAGAACTATTTAATAATCCCCTAAGTCCCTCGTCACGAACTACGGATTTAACTTAAGTATACAGGGAAACTTCATTTGTAATGTATTCATTTCGATTAATAGGTAGTTAATTATTCAGTTTCGAATGAATACTGATTGGCAGTAGGGAGATCTACCTTTTAAGGATTAAGAGCTTTTCCAACAGTTCAACAGTTTCAGTTCCCACACTACTTATAGAGAGGTACACACATACCTACTCGTACATATAGAGTATTAACATATTAGTATATTTATGATTGAAAAATTAACACTTTTAGATATCAATTCGTTTTTAAATAATTCAGGCTGAAAGTTCACATACCACAAAACTTTACCAGCTTTTTTAAAAATAAGTTGACTAAGCTCTAATATTTATATAAAGTCACATTAAAATAGATGGACAAACTTTTAGAAATCATTTAGACCACCAAAATAAGGACAATGGTAAACAAAGAATAAGAAACCGGCCGAGTGCGTGTCGGGCCACACACAGTGTAGGATTCCGTTGCTACCCGTCTCGTAAGCCATGACAAAAATTGCGTTTACTATGAAATAACAAATATACTTATTTTTAAACCATTTTCTATAGGATTACTACGAAAATTTTACCTTATCAGTTACATTTTATAAGTTGGTCGACTATTACTCGTTAACTTGTAAAGCCTACTTAGCTGTCATAGTTTTCCTTTTAAATTCGTTACAAATGCTATAATGAATTCGATGAATTTTTTCAGGTCTACAAAAACAACCGTTTAGCTGGTAGAGGGGGGTACCTACACTTCATATTTCGCAAACGGCTCCTTGGATGGAGAAATGGTTTTAGCAAACCCTCGATATTTTTAGACGACACCCCACATCATGGGGTAGACGACAAAAAAACATTCATCATCATTTTACATTGTAAACTTTTAAGGGTATAGACTTGTACGTTTCAATTCTGGTTGTTTCTACAACATGTAGCCCCCCCCCCCCTACATGTACCTAACACCCTAAAAAAATGTATTTCAAGAGTTTATTTTACCACTTTGTCGGCGTGATTAATATGTAACCCATACCAAATTTCAACTTTCCAGCACTAAGCGTCTCTGAGCTAAAGCGCCGACGGACAGACAGACATGGCGAAACTGTGCGGGTTCCTTGTTGACTACGGAACCCTAAAACCGAAATACTATACTGTATTATTACTCACAAGAAACAAAATGAATGAAAAATATTGGCAATTTATTATTTTAGGTCGAAATAAAATCACTTCAATCAGTGTTTTGTTTGTTTGGATATCTTTGGTTAGACGTACTGAACGCTGTGTTACAATGTGTCAACAATCGCACGTGATGGAGAGCGATGATGTGATCGACTATGGATCATGCGCCTAGACATAACCAATTCACTCTTGACTTAAAGACCCGCAGGCGGTAGCTATCTTTATGCGGCCTACCCAAATGTCCTTACTTTGGTATTGTTCGTCAAGTCGTTGAGCTCCTTAAAGTTTTAACTTTGAGCTACACGATAAGTGAAAAATGCTTGCACTGTCAGGACAGGTCCACTCAAATCTGTGTGGTACTTTCCTCAAAAGACCACTTCAGACATTAGTCTACATGATTCTCATATGTTTGAACAGTACGATTGTATGGACTTTAAAAGAGACTTTGTCCTCTGAGTTTGTTTCGGTGTTTCTTCTCAGGGTAGTCAGCTAGGAAACACCGGCCCCATCTAGTTTAAAATTACCCAAAAATATTGACGTGTAAAAGTGTTGTTTAATCCACTTACAAAATACATATCATTTTTCATTTATCAGGAAACACACGACTAGGAATCCCACTCCTGTACACACAAACCGGACCTAAATATATCTATAAAAATGCTGGCAAATATTACTAAACCATTTTCAACACAAGCAGAGTAGATAGACTACTCATAACTGTATATTAAGTCCAGTCTGAACAGATTACCGGTTTACGAGCAAATTTATGTTTATGGCTTCTTCGGCTCCATTTTATAAACACGAGACTACTGAAACCGCTGAAACTGAATGTAACCCGCGGAGTTTTCGTAAGTAGCCATATAAACTTGCCTAATGATTGTCCTCCTTTGTGTGAAACATTCTTGTTAATTATTCGGACGAACTTTTGGCAATTTGGTTTACTTTATTAATAAGGCAGGAGAATGGTTTTACAAAAATGTAACTTACTTTTTGGAGAATATGTAGGTACTTTGCTTCCTTCCCATAAGTTTATCTAACTAAAGTTGATGCTGTACTTCTTGTAGCTGTTTGCAACTACTGATTATAAAAAATGTTTTTCTCAAATTATGGGTATTTCTATGACTTTCAGCTGTCTTTTTCTTCTTTATTAATTTCATCTTGGTTGAGATAAATAGAGTACATAGTTTCTGAGCCGAGCTAAACAAGCAGACACATCCTGCACATAGCAGCTGCCTTCTCAGAGTGTTAGTAACATTCCTGTGTACGGCTCGTACGGGATTCAAGCACATCATATGTGAGATGCCAATCTAAGCGAAGCTACTGATTTAAATCATCAGCGTTACTGAACCAACACATGATAATTACGTCAAAGATAATATTCTTTTCTTAGACATCGTGTTCACAAAAAATAGGAATGAAGTCGATATTTCTTTAGTCTAGGTCAATAAAATAAAAGCTTGTAAAATAGTATGATTTATTGAATGAAATTGAAATAATTTCTTACGTCAGACGACCAAATTTTAGCGAAGCTAGAGATATTTCCAAGTAGTTATTTGTAGCTCTTTTCACACTAGTGACACAATTTTCTCAATAGCTTCCTGTACCGAACATTGCCGGGTTTTTCAAAGTGTTATGAAGATTTAACGACTTGTCTCCATTATCCTTAACCCCGAAACGAGGGCTCCATGCCAAACGGTCATAAACCATACGGAATGGTTACACGATAGTCCTCATAGTTATAAGATGCCTTACAGATAACAGTTATTACGTCCACAGGAAGTTAAAGTAAAGCTATTACTTATTTAATCAACATAAACATATATTATTTGTGTATGTTGCTGGTTGTAACTTGCTTTGAGCCACAGTTTAGTGAATCGGTCTTGGGGTTTTCTTGAAGGAATATTCGTACACAAAGCCAGGTGTCAGCTCTAGTCCATGAAACTAAATTATCAAACAGAACTTAATAGGTACCTCTTTGGGGAATACCTACAACCGTATTTATCTAATATATGTTCATATCTTATCAGCAGTACTACAATCAAGCTAGAACAAGCTCTTCATATGAAGTGCACACTAATAGCCCGTATATTAAACATATGTAAGATAATAACTTAATTCGATTTCGAGTCACGAACTCATAATACGTTAGGCGGATAAACTTCGGGTGGCCAGCGCGCATCGTAATAAGGCTAGCTCTAATTCCACTAAATGCCGCAATTGACACAATTAATTATGATTTAACACTTGTTTAATTTTATCGGTTGTAAATTCTGCTTAAATTACGGGCGTGACCAAGGCTTTCCTTTTTCACGCCCGTAATTTCCTATTTCTGTCTGCAGGCTTTGAAGTAACCTAACGTGAATGGGATCACGGGAGCTAAGTTCTAACTTTGCTCGCTCACTCTAGCTCCCGTCACCCCATTCGAACCTAACCTATCCGAGAAGCCCTAAGTTCCCGAGCTGGTTCCGTTCACTCTTTGTTCAGCGGTTAGATTAAATGTTAGTTATACTAAATCAAAATATACTAAAGGAACGTTAGAGGAAGTTATAACAAATGTTGTTTTACAAACTGAACGTTACATTAAGTGAAAATTAAGTAAATGTTGTGAGATGAAGCAAAAGATGTCATTTGATCGTTATGGCTTTTCAAAATAGAGCAAATAATCTTATAAGATTACCAAGTATACTAACTGAGTGGCACCCGTAACAAAGACATCATTATAACGATTTGTAAAACAATTGAACTAATTATTTACGGAAACAAAAACACTCTCCCCACTTTCAATATGGTTAAAAAATGGCGCTAAATGATGACTTCAACTTCGGGTTCCTATCTCCACAAAGTTACACAAAATGGCCAATCAGCACACTATTTCTCTCCAAATGAAGGCAGCAAACGACATTGTATTAATACCATAATAAATCTATTTCTGTTATTCGAATTAGCAAATGGCCTATTCCGATTCCCAATAGACTAAATAGATGAAATCAATACCTTTAGTCGAACCACACTATTTGTTATTCCGATTAGACTGAAATTAGCTCGAAAGCTACCATTATACAATTCGAATAAATCTTGCTCTTTCAGCTTCAATAAATTGACTGTTGTGGTAGAAATATTAAGAATTAGTGGAAATATTATGAACTTGATTGAAAATGATAGCGTAAAATTAGCATTTAGAAAATGCGTTGCAGTTTTGACGCTATAGAAATTATTACAAGTTCATATTAATTATAAAACTTGAAGAACTAAAATATTTAATAACAAATATACAATACAACATACCTAGTTTTAGTAAACTTGTAAAATACTATTACGAAGAATGGTAACCCGGGAACGTTCATTGTAAAACTCTAACAAGGCCCATAGTAGTGGAATACAAAGAAGTTTTCATGCCATTGTTTCGTTAAAGTACAGCAATCGATGTGACTATAGTCGGCATCGATTAATTAAATCGATATGCAGCGGCGACCAGCACTAATAATAAATGGGGGCAATACGGTTACACTGCAACACAATTAGCCAGCAATTGTTCGTTCAAAATGATTGTGATACTGCAATACTTTAACTGTCGGTGTTTTACATTGTTTATTTACCTTTAAACTCGTGTAAATTGCGATATTTAAGCTGGGTGAAGTTTCAAAAGCAAGTAATGTTTTTTTTTACGCTGTGACGCTAGTGTGTGTGTGCGTGTGTGACAGCGATGATTGCTTTATATTGGTCAGAACTCACTGGGATCTGTGTTTGAATCAATCCATACAAACAAGATAGAATGACAGTTCACTTCACGCACACTCCACCTAATTTACATGGTGAGATGTTGACAGGGTAAAACGGCTGCTTTATTATTATACTACATGTTTTGATACTCTATGTTGGTAATTGGACTTGATGTAGCTAAGAGGTATTACGGGAAGATACTAAGAGCCTGCGGCATACAATACCATCCACCCGGATCGTAGTGTGCAACAACCAACAAACGTCGTACTATTATAATAAACAAGGTTCTGCCAACGGCTTCGCTTGCTTGAAAGTCGGAAACGTATCATCGGAACAAAAAGTATTCGAAGCATTGCATACCGTCTCATTTGCCAAGTTTCATCTAAATTTGTTTTGCTGTTGAGGCGTCTTTGATTCATAAACGGGTAAAAATCTCTTTCGCATTCATAATGTTTACAGGATAACATTGTAGGATTCTTCCCTATGGCTCCAAATACCAGTCGAATACGAGTAGGCTTTGTTAAGCTAAGTATTTTTCAGAAGGGTTTATGAAGGTTATAAATATGACTACTTAACAGTATTTTCTCGTATCGCAAACTCTAATATCCAGTTAACCAAATCACTATACTAGTCGTTAGTAAGACCACTCAAACTCATCGTAGGAGCACAGATTATCGCCATTAGCTCAAAACGAAGTGTCTGGTACATATGCACCTCTCATATAAAAAAAACAGCTAAAGCCGTATGTAAGCATGCAGCTTGTCATTGAGTGTCCAAGCGACCAGTCGAGTTTCAAACAGCCCCCCACTATGAGGCAGCTAGCACTAACAATCTATCGTCTAAGCGACCGTTTTGCCCCAATTTACAAATGGCTACTCCACGGAATTAACGACGTTTTCACTCACTCAGTTTTTATTGCCTATGAGCTTTAGAGATGCAGCTGTAGCCTTTCAATCGGTTTTATTATAAAAGGTTACTTTTATAGCAATAATGTGTTTTCGTCTTCTTCCTTACTTACTGTCTGATTCATTTGACTTTTCTTTTTCTTTAAACTTTACTCCACACTAGGAATTTCTCCTGTATCATGGGTGCTTTCACAAACATATAAACTCACATATACCAAGAGCCAGACCCGGAACAACTGTCTGTAGGCCAAACTCATATTTGTTCCCTGCTTGAATCGAAGCCGCGACACGCAGCACAGCAGCCAATCTGCTGAAAAAACTGCGCCAACCGTGTCATCAATGATACACAGCCGGAAATATGTATCAAGCTCAAGAGTGTTTTGAGTGTTACGAGGACAGAATGGGAGACAGGGAAATCTTAATCCATAAGAAAAACGGGGAAACTATCGTAAGAATCATTAGCTCTTTTTTCATTAAATCAGTTAACTTACGACACTGTTAGTTTTTGTTCCATAAAATGAGTATAAAAGGTAGATTTTTTTATGCTCATGTCATCACAAAAAAAAACAAAGACAGGAGCCGCATTCGTTTCGTTAAATTAAATACTTGATAATGGATCTGGATACTCTAAGCACTCCTAACTATTTATCTACAGAAAACCAAAACAAACAATGTTACCAACATAAATAATTACCATTGTTTAACTTCTAAACAGTCTTCCAGCTCGATATTCGAAACATGCAAAGTTATCGTGTTATAGTAATACTCGAGAGAGTTACCAGCCAGCGCCAGCCCGCTAGGCGGCACAGCGGCGGCGGTCAATTTAACAATAAGCGGCCTGTTGACACGCAATTAAGCCTGCACCCGCTGGACAAACCTTTCGTGCCAATGTAGCACGCTAAAAATCACAGGCCGAACTTTGCTTTTAACTGTCAAACAACACCGCAGCTATAACAACGGTATTTTAGTGTGGAAGCCAAATCCCGCGTGTTCAAATTCACACACAGTTACGTTGTTTTTTGGTACATATATCTTTAGCCTAGCTTTTGTTAAAATACAAACGGTACGGTGGTATTTTTGAACTAACAATAAAATACGACTATCTTACTGCCCCACAAAAGTTATAAAACTTAGTCGCAAGGAGTTGGCTTACTGTTGGGACTTGACTTAGCTCTCAGGCCGTGAGCCAGTGACCTATTACAGGGGAGCACTATGGCCATGCGATGACCACTGCGTTATGCCGCAACTATTTCATCGAAGTGATGGCCGCGCACGTGCTGCCCTGCGGGTTATTTTTCACAGAAAAATTACATACAAGAAATGTTAACTTCATATTTTATATGGAGTTATTTTCTTTGGTATGACTTATTATTGCTATACGGGCTGGGATGTGGAGGTACAATCTGGCCATATCTGTATTAAAAGGGACCGTGTTTCTCTCTTGTAAAGTCCTTGGATTTTTAATATTAGCCTCTAATAGAACGAGTGAATTTACACATTTTCAAAGTAAATCTCGGCAGCGTTTTAACAACAATCTACAAAAATAAATACTTATTACATCTAAAAATGAAACGAGCTGAAATCGAATTAACTTACAACCATCGCATGAAAGCAAAAAGGCATTAAAATGTTATTTTTGGAGGGTGTATTTTAAGCTACGTGCTCGACCCAAATAGAATCAACGAGTGGGGGGGCTTAGCACAAAAACTGTCAAAGACATAATAAATTGTAGGACGTAGGTGCAGAATCTCCCGGATCCACATTTGGGCCCGGTTTGTTAATCTCATTTAAGACCGATTGCCGCTCCAATCGGCCGTGAGCGATTCCCAGGGAATTTGTGTTTTGAACGAGTTTCGCTCAATAACCAGTTTTTTGCAAATGTGAATGTCTTCATTTAGAAAGCGATATCCACGTGATATCGTTTTCCGATATTGGTAGACTAACCGAGGGCTGCGCGTCCCATGAAAACACACCGTTGTTTTTTTTAGCTGGTGGATGTACTAGAATATAGTTTGTATTTTTTTATTTGTGTTTTTGTTTTGTTAGTTATTATCAATATCAAAATATATAAAACTCTTCCATTACTGGTGACTGACTGAGTGATTGAGTGACTGATAGACAACGCACAGCCCAAAGTACTGGTCGTTGAAAGCTGAAATTTGGCGTGTAGGTTTCTTGGGGAGTGTAGGGGAGCACTCAGGGTGTTACTACACCAATCGATGCCATCGATCGATGGCGATTTCCCGAAATTCCTACTAGAACGGGAATAACGGGATATACGCATACGAAGTCGCGGGCCAAAGCTAGTCTATTCATATTAAGATTTTGCTAATATTAAGTTAACAAAAAGTATAAATAAAGTCATGTTGGAAATAGATACTAAAGTCAATCTCACAGAATAGATAATTTTAGACTATAACATAATACCCTTACAAATTCTGTCCCACCGCGTAGCGTGGCGTAGCCGAGCGTAGCACTCCGTAGCAGCGAGTTCGACGAATTCACATTACGCAGTATGGTAAGCCCCTTCTCGGAAAATGGACATAGTAAAGTGGTCATATCGATACTACCTAAAGCCTTATAGTTAATGTGTGTGATTAATAGCCACGTTACTGTTCGTAGCTTATAAATAAAGCAACCATCTATTGTTTAAACTGTCGATAAAAGAAGCTTCGCCCTTTTGCATCTTATATTTCCGACGGAACCACTGGCGGGATCCATAATGTACAAACTATATTCTGAAGCCGGATCAATAGTGCTTTACAATAAAGAGTATCTCCTATCTCTGAACAAAAGCTTCCATTATTACTTTTTGAAATAGCCTCTCAAATCGGAAAATGGTTGCAATAATATTGGCGATTTGTTCGCTGGATGAGGGGGTAAATTTTTTGGATAATCCAGGAGAGAGTGGTAACTTCCATTACCGTCAATTTACGGTGGAGTTTGAGAGACCCGCGCCTGTGGGCCCGGTCACGACATGTGAGTCACACAATGACACGAGCTAGGTACATGCGAGTCACACACAAGCAATAAACGTGCCCCCCCCCCCCCCCCCCCCCCCCCCCCCCCCCCCCCCCCCCCCCCCCCCCCCCCCCCCCCCCCCCCCCCCCCCCCCCCCCCCCCCCCCCCCCCCCCCCCCCCCCCCCCCCCCCCCCCCCCCCCCCCCCCCCCCCCCCCCCCCCCCCCCCCCCCCCCCCCCCCCCCCCCCCCCCCCCCCCCCCCCCCCCCCCCCCCCCCCCCCCCCCCCCCCCCCCCCCCCCCCCCCCCCCCCCCCCCCCCCCCCCCCCCCCCCCCCCCCCCCCCCCCCCCCCCCCCCCCCCCCCCCCCCCCCCCCCCCCCCCCCCCCCCCCCCCCCCCCCCCCCCCCCCCCCCCCCCCCCCCCCCCCCCCCCCCCCCCCCCCCCCCCCCCCCCCCCCCCCCCCCCCCCCCCCCCCCCCCCCCCCCCCCCCCCCCCCCCCCCCCCCCCCCCCCCCCCCCCCCCCCCCCCCCCCCCCCCCCCCCCCCCCCCCCCCCCCCCCCCCCCCCCCCCCCCCCCCCCCCCCCCCCCCNCCCCCCCCCCCCCCCCCCCAAATAAAACACGTACATTTATTGCACTTCACTTTACTAAATCTACCAAACAGTATTACGATTACTCCCTGATCTATGTATCTAATGAACTCAATCCACGTTCAATTTAAAACTTAACTCCAAGCCTTAAAATGCATTTGCTTTTAATACCACTTCACCTTTTCATAAAAAGAAAATATCACTATGTTCGTCCAAGTTCCTTAGTTTACAGTTCACGTTAACATTTTAATCTCGGAACAAAACAGTAAATTATGCGACCGCTGTAACAGCGGAGCTAAATTGCTACACTGAAAGCACTAAATACTAATATATTAAGCAAATTGCTCATTAAAAACAACAATGGAGCACCTGCGTTTTGTGACTGTGTGGTACAATACGACACAACACAACACAAACGGGTAACACTACAAGAGCTCTGCTAATTAGTACGCCACTGCTTTGTGAGCGAAACGTTTGCGTATCGTAATATTCGTAATCTGAATGGCAGTAAAGGTCAGCAAATGTAAATAATCTTAACAATTCCACTGTGTACTTGTATATAAATAATGTTCCTTGTCACAAAAGCTTTAACCAACAGCTACAGGGAGGTCAAAGAGAAATATTGACACCAATTAACCTTTGCTTCAAAGCTGTAAATACAGGCTTGTATTTTGTTGATGGCAGGTAGGTAACTTATAGTGATCAATAAAATGATAAGAATCACACGCAACGTTTTGTGACACGTTAGCGTCAAGCATTAAATGAAGATAGTTATTAGAACTTTGTATTTGGGATCAACAAGTTAAGCTTATTTTTCAATACATTTTTTGCTTTTATTTCTATGTTATAGGTACCTGTATCTCATATTGTTGGCATTGTTTCATCTTGCACGTTTGCGGGCACGAAAAATATGCAACGCCTTTAGAAATAAGCGTTGGAACTCATAAATTAGAGGTGACCACGGAGCCTGACAGTGGCGAATACCTCTGCGGTCACCAATTCAATTTGCCGAACTAATACCCGGTGCTCATCTTGGGTATTTAGTTTGGCAAATTGCAAGATTTTCACGGCGGTCGTCAGAAGCTCGTTAGTCAGCGACGAGCTATACCGCGTGCATCGTTTCATACCTACCCACAATATGTCTATGTTACGTATACCTTGCCATTTCCGCTCCAGAACTCATTACAAATAATTTAACACGTAATAAGCTGGTCGGGAATTTAATACGTTGAAATGAATGCCGCCGCCCCTTCTCCGCTGCCAAGACACTGCTGCTATAAATTACATAAACTTAATAAATTGATAACTGTTCTGTGTATAAGCTTTTCAATTAATTTCGTTGCGAATTCATTTCGTTGTTTGAAGAAATATCAAAAGAAATGTATATCGGAGATGTTGTGAAGATCTTTTGCCTTTTTCGTGAATTTCTTCGTGATTTTTTGAGGCCCAAATATTTTTCTCACCGTTCATTATTCGAGTTTCCTGAAAATCGATATACCTATTCTTGTCTGAAGACTTTTTGTTTTGTTATCTTCGGCGTTCACAACGTCACTCTTATTTTATTTATAATGAGTCACTTAGACACAAGCCTATTATTAAACATGTTCGATGCGAGATGTTTTCTGTTGAACCTTCGCGATGAATTCGCCTCGAATTCTACCTCGCATAGAAGATGAAAGCGATTTCGATAGATAATTGAAGCAACACGAAGACGACGACGACGACATCAATGCAAGTTTTGGTTTCTTAAAGCGTGCTGGGTTAGAGTTTGAAAGTACTGCGTGGAGCATCAAATGACTGCAATTATTTCAATGAAAATTAAATGTCTTTATAAAAAATTTTACTACCATTTCGCATTTCGCAGCCTACTTTCAGCGTGCCATCGTGGCATAAGCCTATACAAATTATTTAAAATTAAGTTGATCTGGAAAATAACTCGCAGAGTTTTCAAGCTGATATGGCAGTGGACTGGCCATGTCTGTCTAAGGATCGAGGGCTAGAGGACGAAGGATCTTTAGAGTCGAAACAGCGTAACGTCAGGCGCAGTGTGGGGGACCCCCAAATAGATGGATAGACGACCATATAAAGGTAGCTGGGAAAAAAGGATATGGAAGACCAATGTGGCGCTGCTGGGGAGAGTCCTTGGTCCTAAAGTGGACTGCGAAAGCTAACAGTGGCAAATGCGAAACAAAAATTGCTAAGTAGCAGTCGTAGAGTCGTAGTTACATACCAATCGGATTAGAAGTTCTGGCGCTCCGTGACCGGGTTATTTGGGCGCCATTTGTTTTGATGTTGGGATTCAAAGAGAAAAGTGGACTTTTTTTTATTAGGTACCAAAATACACTTCTGACTGTGAAATATGTATTTCAATAAGCCAGTAAGAATCGAGTTATATGGTATTTTCGCCCCTAACTAAGTTGATAGTAACCCCTACATTCTAAGTAATCCCTCTAATTGACTCAAATCAAATTGACAGTTATAGAATGTTATTTATTGACATTAATCGACTGTTTTTGTATTGTTATAGCAACTGAGTCGATTAGAATGGAGAAAGTTTCCAACAAAAGGACTACGACAAGAAAAGAATAGGATGACTTGTTCACATAACTCAAGGTAGTGTGTTTGGTGCAGGTCGCGCCATCGAGCGCGTGTGCGCAGGCGCCGACGGCGCAGGCATGGTGTCGGCGGCGCGCGCGCTGCTGGCCGCCGTCACCAGGGTGCTGCTGCTCGCGGACATGGTGGTCGTGCGCCAGCTGCTGCTGGCAAAGGATAAGGTAACAATAGTCTGTCCATAATTTAGGCCTTATTTTACAATAGTCAGATAATATTACGGACGGAATTTGAGGTATGACAGCTAAATATAGATGTCTTGACACATATATGAAATATTATTTGAGTATCAAGAAATAAGCCTTACTTTAATTGGAGAAGGTCGTTTATCATTATATATTAGTGCTATTATGCTTTAGAATCAGCCCAAAGCTGAAAGTGGCCTTACAGATAATTTTCCGGTACTGATCAATAACATCTACAATATTCTTCAATGTTCTTTATAAAAAATAAATGTAATCAAACAAATTAAACCATAGTACGGTACCAATGATAAGTTTGTAATTCGTTATCTGATTATACGTAGATTTATATTGCCTTTCTAATCCAAGGGTAAGCGATTAATGGACAAAGTTATATGGAAATGCCATCCAACCCGAATTACTCGTAGATCAACGTTCTACCTCGGCTCCGTGCCGAAGTAAGCCCTTGACCTATTTGTCGGGGACGGTAATACCGACAAGTACAAATATATACTCGTATTTGTAAATTCAACGTCCCATAACTTCGTCCGACTCGGAAGAGTCAGTCGAAGTGGCGCACGGCTCGAATGTGTAGCAAATGCGGCGAAACTGTTTCGTATCCCACGTGGCAGGTATCCATTACAGTATTACGAAACTTTGTGAGATAACTTTGTCTTTGCGGACCGTAGTTTGTTCTCTATGTTATTGCGTTGCGTGTAGCTACTAGTTCTTTGTTATGTTTTCCCCGTCTTTGTTATTGCGTGTGTGCCGCCCACAGGTGGCGCGTACCCTGGACCGGCTGGAATCGGTGTCGAACTTCGCGGAGTTTGTGCGTGCCTTCACGGAGTTCGGCGGAGGCATGGTGGAGCTGGCGCGGCTGACGGCGGAACGGCGCGCGGACCTGCGCGACGAGCGGAGACGAGCACAAGTAGCTGCAGCCAGGAACGTACTCGAGCGGTCCACCCTCATGCTCCTCACCTCCTCCAAGGTAACACCACATTCGTAATCATCATCATCATCATCATTTCAGCCGAAAGACATCCACTGCTGGATGTTGGCCTTTCCCAAGTGTCGCCAAATCAACCGGTCCTTTGCGTCTTGCATCCAACGGATTCCCCCGGCCTTCACCAGGTCATTAGTCCACCATTTGGGAGGCCTTCCAACGTCCAGGCATCTTCCGGTACGCGGTTCTTACTCCAGAACCTTTGGGCCACATCGATCATCCGTTCTGCGAGCAATGTGTCCTGTCCACTGCCACTTCAGTTTAACGATTCTTTGGGTGGGTTATGTCCGTAACCTGGGTTCTCCTGTCTCCTGGAACATATTCTGGATATCTTAATTTCTCATTGGCACTAAAAACATAGCCCTCTCCATCAACGTTTATCAACATTGCTCATTTACGAAAACTCGTTAGGAAACTCTCGTTAAAAAGTCAAGTGAATTACACGTTCAATCTAAATGCAGCCACGGAAATAGGTTAATTGTGCCTTTTTTAGGTTAGGAAAGTGCTAATTAAAACTTTAAAATAAATGACAATGCTGAATTGCTGCAATTGTTTGTGGATCAAGATCTAAATTCCTGTAGTTTCTTCACATATTAATGTGTTACAATCAGTTCTACCACTTTATAAACTAGTAACACCACGAATACAGACATCATTAACCAGGCACTCTCAGCTCTGTCACGTTAACGCCTATGTAACATGGTTTATTGTACAATGTACAACCCAATGCACTAGCAAAATTGTTGATTATAACATTATGCGTCCCAGAACCGTCATAGCTTGATTTTTTAATTCTTTTTTCACACAACCTGCACGAAATGTCATATTATATGCTATGCAAACCTAACCTCAAGTACGTCATAATAGCCGGGTAATAGAGGTGACTGTACACCGCGAGCTGCGCCCGTCTGCTTCCGCTGCTAGGTGCAGGTCGCGCGGTCAAAATGAGGTTCCAAATTCAAATCACATTATTGCCCGGCGGGTCATAATTAAATTCAATACATATTATGGACGGGGGCACACCTTCAGACGCGCGACCTGCAGTGGAGGCCCACGCGCGCAGCTCGCGGTGAACAGCCACCTCTCTTCATGGCTTGAGCACAATTTTCTCGCAGTAGGTGTGAAAAGTAGTGTATGTTCCTCAGGGATAAAGGTGTATTTCCACGCTGCATTCAGTATACTAAGTAGTAGTAAGTTTTTATTTGCAAAAAAATGAGGTAAAAGGTAAAAAAGATGTTACAAAAATTTTGGTTCAAGACACATTCCGCCATACTATAATAGCATGCAAATATTTATAGGTACATAAATTGTAGCTTTATACATGAAGAAAGTTCGTAAACATATTTACATACATCATCAATTATTAAGTATATATCAAAAGAACAAATCAAAAATACTTTCATAAAACAACATCACCATGTAACATTAAATTAAAAAGGAAAAACTATAAAAGTAAAAATAATAGGGATATAAAATTTATAAAATACGAACTCGAAAGACCAACAGACTGAAAGCTCACAATGCATTTCAAAAATGGTAGGAATCCGAAGAATATTTTTTTAGAAATAGGTTGTCGCTTTAAAATGTTCTTGTATTAGCCATTTTTGTAAGAAAATTCAAAATTTACGATAGGGTAAGTCAACTACAGTACAACAACTCTTAGGAAGCGAGTTATAAAATAACGGTGCCATATAGAGACAGCTGTGTCTAAACAACTTTACGGATTCTTGTATTAAATCCCTCGCTTCGCTCGTGAGTTAACTCTCGAATCCTTCATTGCGTTCGGGATTCAATATGACGCCCGTGACATGAGATACTGCTTTACCCCCTCGGTGCATAATCTACTAATACATATTAGACGGTACACCCACAGAGTAGACCACACCTGTTACCTTGTACGTGTGTTTTCAGCAGATATAACTCTTCATCGAGAGGATACAAAACATGATATATCAGATTACACGTATGCACATTCATTGAATTGAAAAGCCCGTAATAAAACACCTTGATGTACCGAGGGCACGTTATTAACACCAAAGGACGATGGACAGTAATAAATTTTCAATCCACATGTCCGGTGGGTCCCGTAGCTCGCGTAAATTAGCTCTGTCGCTGGCCGCCGCTCCTATCAATTATTTAGGTTCCAAACCCAATACAGCCCAGGGAAATAAGTCGTCGGCTGTGAAAAAAATCTAGGGGAGCTTTCTCACCGAGAATTAAGCATTAGCAATACAGTGTGAAATTCCATCCATCCATTCTGTGCGAACTTAAAATTACGTTACAAAATATTGGCGAAAACCAAATTTTTAGAACTGTAAATAGGTAACATTTTTTTCCTACGCGACATCGCAATAGACTTTTCCCACACTATTTACTAATGCTTCCATAAAAATGATTCCGTTGAGATATCTTCACTAGGATTTATTTCAAATATTTGCCCCGTTGTCTTACTTCTCTGGGCTAAATCCGAAACCACGTTGTTTGTGACATCCTGGTTTATGGACGTTCATTTCTCTTACCATTCTATCGTGAAAACTGTTTAAGACAATGCCAGATAACCAGCCCCAATTTATGGCTAAATTATGGATTAGCTTCGTCATCAGTCGGCGGGTCAGTTGAGAGCATGTGAGATTTAGATGATGCTGTTTTGTGAAAACCTCTGATGTTTGTTACGGCTGTGATATATCTAAAGAGCAACGCGTGCGCTGCGAAAGATATTGTTGATAGACCAAAATAATGTACTGCAGATATAGAAAATGGACGAAATGCCAGCGCTTGTCTTTTATAAAGCCGGTGAATAGAATAGGTGGCTATAAAGTTTGTCAAGAAAGGAGTCCTCATCTAAAATTAAGTCGCTTTACAGTCCACAAGAGAGCTATTAAAATCGTCAGTTCTCAAGAAGATAAAATTTAAGAATGGCCGTCGTGCTTCTTACAGAACTTATTGAAAGTAAACACGATTGGGCCCTTTTATAATATCGAAGTGCCCAGATAACGTTCAGTTTTTATAGAGCCGTTTTATTGGAAGATCTGTCTAAATGCAAAGTATAGAAACGGATTACCTACCTGTCAAACTGAACAACTGAATGTCTTTGCCGAGATCCTAATCCAACTGTTTTTCAAACTGTAATCAATTTCAATCAAGTGCAAAGAGGAATATTGTCAAGACAGTGGGTGGATACCAACAAAGTAATGAGTACCATTTAAACAAAGGCAAGCTCGCTATATATCGCTAGTGTCAAGTGTGTCATGAGGAGGGTGAGTGAACAATCGCAGTCAGATGTGTGATGGCAAAGCTAGCAATTTGTCAGCGCTTCCGAGCGGGCCCGAGCGAGCCCGAGCGAGCGTGTGGCACGCCGATGCCTCCCCCAGCCATTTACGTGACATATTTTACAAGACTTCATTTTTCCACTGCTCTATTTTAGATGTTGACATTGATAAAGACCTTTTTCAATTATTTTCCTGTATACTTTTCTGTCGTGAAAATTTAATCGTTTCGCTTTTAACAGCAACGTTGCAGTATTTCATTATAATAATTGCAGTAAAACAACTTAGCGACAACGACACAAGTTTGCAGCACCTACTCGTATGTCGCAGCCCCTGACGCCTGACGCCTGCCGCCACCTACGGCTGTGAGCCAGAACTATGCACAAACTTCGCGTTGTGATCGTATACCTACGCATACCTACCTTTTACTCCGCAAAGTTATTTATATTGAGTGTGAACTATTCTAATGTACCTACTAACTATTCAACGGGTTTTTAGTTACGATGAAAGTGTTGATTTATTTTATTTTGTTAGCTTTTGCCCGCAACTTCGTACGCGTATATCCCGTTTTTTCCGTTCCTGAATAGCCTATAGCCTTCCTCGTGAATGTGGCTTTCATGAACAAAAAGAATATTCCGACTAAAAACCCGACTGGTAGTTCCAGAGATTAGCGCATTCAAACAAACAAACTCTTCAGCTTTATTATATCAGTATTACAGATTGTCTTTTCTTTCCATGCTAAAAGTTAGGTGTTTAACATTATTGTAGGATGAAAAATCGGTATTTTGTGGCATTTATTAATTTACCAAAGCTTTTAAAAATGTACTTATTCTTATATTGGTTACGTGTAACCACTGTTCTCTTCATTTTTGGATCAATACTATTCGCAGAAAGCCGACCGCAAAATGTAGGCCGCCAGTAGCGAGTAACGAGTGACAACTCGGCGTTACTGCTATTAGCACTAAACGATTGTGTGGGCCGCATACAGATGCAGTACGTGGGGATATAGTTCGTGCCTACCGCACCTAACAGGAGGACGCCCTGGACGATGCAATTAAGAGAGCCTTTAAGTTCTTTAAATGCTGTTTAAACTGCACAAATTGATCGAGACCTTTTTTTTTAGTTTGAACTTTGAAGTTGAACTGAGATTGAATTTATATGTGTACCTACCTACCTAAAAATGAATGAATGCATTATTTGCATGCTATATCCACTAGATCTACAGACACTGCTTGCATTTATTACCACCTCCGGCAATTTTTTTATCGTAGTATAAAGTTCAAAGGTCTGTCCTTCACGACTCACGGCCCACTGGTAACTGATGGGGTTTCATTCATAGTCGAGACGAGTTTCCACCGCAGTCGCTTTGTCTTGAGACTAGCTAAATATTTGTTCTTGTAGACAGACAAACCCCGGGGTTCTCGGGCGGCGCGTTGGCGCGAAAGAATCGCGAGATAGAAATGAAAATCGAGATAGCCGTCCTACTCAGATTTCTGTATCGTCTTTAATCAGTGTTTTTGGAGCGTCATTACAAATTATTACTAACTACTGACAGGTAGACCAACAAGGTTAAACCACAGCCCTTCTGACTTCATTGTCTCCCTTATCAGTATGGTAACCGAGCCGTGCCGAGAGGATTTCATTCAGTCGAGTCGAGGGTTTGAACGCTCTGCCAAGTCGAGTGCTTGCGGGCAGTCGAGAAACACGTTAGTGCGAAGCTTAAGCGAATAGTCAATAAAGGTTTGCTTGCCCACATGTCGGACGTAGTTTTTGGACTATATTCAGCTGTGGCTATCCATCTAGCTTTACAACGGGCAATGAGTTTATTTCTAACAACAACGAGACTTCACCTTAAAAGCAATTCGCCTGAGCTCATCATACTTACCAATTTTTTCTCGCCAACAGACATGCATGAGGCATCCAACGAGCGCATCGGCGCGGGAAAACAGGGACACTGTGTTCTGTCAGATGAGGAGAGCCATGGACCTGATCCACTACGTGGTGAGAGACGGCCTGCCAGGACACGAGGAGCCCAGCACCCATGAGGTTTGATGCCACACTCCTATGCTCTACCATACACCAATATTCTTCTACATCTTGACATTTTTAGACATGTCTCTCATCTATCGTAATAACTTACAGCTAGCATAATATTTTTATTTTTTGTCTAAACCAACAAGAATTTAGAATTCAAAACTTGGTCAGTGAAAATTCTGTTTTATACTGGTAATTGATAACCATAAGGCGGTGAAAAGTTTGACAATATATTCGACCCGTCCTTTACAAATCCTACAGCAGCTCAATAAAACCTCGGAGACTTTCATGAAAATATCGGCAAGTAGGTAGGGACATAAATTGCACGGCACAGTTAGGCATTCGGGCAACAACAATAGATGCAGTAAATAATGTACACAATGCGTGACTTCAAACACCGCGTAGTCTGCGGCGTGTGTCCCTCGGGCATGAGCCCGATTCACGAATGTTTGCTTATGGTCGAATTAATTTTGTTTACGACCATTTCACCACTTTATTGCTTAATCACAATACCCATAGGCAATGTGTTATGATTCAGTGAGAGAACACTGTTTGTTTCGCATTTAACCCTGGCTCGAGACATTATCTTTGTTGTTGATTTGGAACCCTACTCGGATCCATCTTATCCTAAAGTACGGATTTTGGTTATATCGTACGTGAAATTTTATCGGCATTTTGCCGACGTGTCTCACCCTGTTTTCGTACAGTGGGTAACAATTTTCATGTCGTTTAAATGGACATCATCAACAAGAACTAGGACTATCTCCCAGACTGGATATCTAAGAAACAGACGCTCCAATTCAATCCAATCAGGTCAGGTCAGGTCAGGCACTGCACGTGATGATAGTTTCAGGTACTAGCCTACACGAGTATCTACCAAACAGGGCACATGTCACTGGAGTACAATAGACCTTCCAGTGGTCCCTACCGCCTGAATAAAATAGCCTTTTCACGTGACCTGTATAGATGTCCATGCCATAATACATATCCTAGCTTTACTTGGGTACTTTAGTAGCAGTACGAATTTTTCGGTTGAAAGGAAATAATGTTCCGGCCCATATACCAGGGCAATTCCCTATCCAGCCGAGAAAACTAGCCCATATCCTTTTCCGACACATAAGCTTCTTTTATGCAAAGTATCTTCGTCAATCGATGTACCTTACGGAACAACAGATGGACAGCTTTGTGCCGGGATCAAAGTCAAATTCCAGCTGTCTTCTTAAGTTTCTGAAATGTAAGAATTGTCCTCGTATTTTATTACAAAGAGAACTAGTGTTATCGTTTGCAATAAAAAATAAAGATCCGCTTCTTTGTAAAAGCAAACGTCGGTTAAGGAAAATAAGACAGAAGCTAACTTTCAATGAAGTTTAGCTTGGCTTTAAACTACTTCCTTAGTAAGAAACCTATCGTAAAACTCCCGACATCAAGCACTCGTACTCAGACAATCAAACAGTGCAGTATTCGAAACATTTCACGGAAAATTGACAGATTTTCACAAATAGCCGAGTTTTTGTGATCACAGAAAGCGAAACAAAAAGCTGCAGTTAAAAATCAGAATATCTGAATTTCATGCGAGCAAAGCTACGGCTTTAAATCGGGGCAAAAATACAGCTGCATTTTTTATTTATGATAAAGCGCTTGATGCGGTGTAAGCCAAGAAACCATTAGGTAAGGCGCCACTAGTGCAAACATTTACCGACGAGAACATGTCACCGAACAAGTTGAGCGGGAGTCGCGCGCCACTAAGCACGTTCCGGAGGTAGTAGGTACACACGTTATAGGAAATTGTTGTTAGCCTCACACATTAACGTTAAATGGATCATACTTCTTGCTGAAATCTGCCTGAATTTATTGTGAAGTAAGTACTTAAGCAGGCTATAATGTTTACTTTTGTACTAACTTTGGCCAAACCTACTAGTCGGTACAATCTCCAGTTAAATAGGGACGGAAATTAGTAACTATATTTTTCAAACGGTTAGAAATCTTATTATTGTCATAAAGTCCTTTAGCTAGGTTAAAATAACAATACAGTTAAGTAAAGGCCTCTTTACCTGAAAGTGTTGCCCTACAACACAGATATAACACTGCTCGAGTTATATTACATCCCTAGAGAGGCTTCCGCACTTTCCGCAGTGTGCGACACGCCGGACTCCGGAACAGATGTACCTGCTAACTAACGGGGAAAGTGTCCGGGAACTTTACCAGCCGATTAGATACAGATACAATCTGCCGCATAATGCGAAGTACGAAATATCACACAAGGATTTTAGTATTATAAGGCCGTTTGTGCACTCTATCGTATTTACCATTAGATTGTTTTACGATTCGATTTGTACTTTGTTTTTAATAACACCATAAATACGAATAAGATTATATTTCATACAAATACAAGGTGAATAGTTTCAAAAGATTAATATGAACCAGTATAGCCACTGTTTTCATTTATTGTCGTATCGATAACTCAATAAGTGGAAAAACGCCTTTATATTGTTATGAATGTAAAAAGACGTTTAACAAAGCAGGAAACCGCTGTTCTTTCCATTTTTGTGATCATTATTTTGTATTAGAGCATACCCGGGAACCTTCTGATGACGTGTTAAAAACTCACCAACAATAAAATTCGTTTCCCAGCAATTATTTTTCTACACTCTAACTTTGTTGGACATGGAGGGCGACTAAAAAAGTAATTTAAAAACGATGATATCGATGGTATAGGTATCGGACAGGCTGAGTTGTAGCCAGCGATACAGATCAACGCTATCGCGATGGGCCGGCTCATCTCTCGACGTGGTACACTTACGTATTTGTACTAAAATGGCCGATATTACTGATGTGTCTGAGAATGGCTGAAATCAATGAAGTCTTTGATATTATTGCGCTGCAAATCTCTCTCTACATAAGTCAATCAGATGTTTTCTATATTACAATTTTGATGAACATAATAGGATCATGATTCATGGGTTCGATTCCCATTTTTTGAATTCATCGAAAACTTGCGGATATCTCCAGTAGACCTGGCAAATAGTTATAATGTGCACAAGCTTGAACCAGACGTTAATGCTTAAATAAGATTATCTTAATTTAAGAGAACGTACATTAGTATTTAAAGGTTTGAACATAGTCCAAATAGGTAAGTCCTTCTTCTTAATAATGTAACCGAAACTTTCAGCCTATCACAACCACAGCTGAGCAAAGCATGGAATCTTAACATTTGTTTATTTATATTAATTGAGGTAATTTCTATTTCTTCCATTGATTGCTCTGTCTCTCAGTTACTCTGTGACACAGTCTGATGCGTTTTCTTCGAACATAAACACCTTTTATTTTCTTTTCTTGTAGATGAAACCTTTCTCGGATAGTCATGAACAGGTATCAATTTATTGAAAGCAGGTAGTCGAGTGCATTCATTTTTATGTAAGAAATTATTGTTATTGTACATAATAAGCACTAGATTGTTCTCTTGTATGCTTTACTTTTAATATGTATTGTGAATAATTTCTGTTTAGTACCTCTGCAATTTGCTTCCTCATACTTTATTTGTATCTATTGTTAAATGATCTATGAACTTTTTTTCAGTCTTAATAATTTATCTGATTGTTTTATTTTTTTAATTACTTTAGACATTATTCAATTTAGTAAGTGGAATAATGTCTTTGATTGTTATCAATATCTATCTACTGTATTGTTTATATTTCAGGACTTATTAATATTTGGACTTGAGGAAGCATACAGTTCTTTTAACTATAGTATTAACGAGTAAAGAGCACCTATACTTATATTAAACGTAGCTATAGATTCTAACGATTTATAAAGTTTTTTTTTTACTCGTCACAAAATTCTGCTAACGATCACGCTCCAAACAGCTTAGCTATAACGGCCTGGCTAAGCTTCCCTCTACGTTACTAACTTTATAGGTACGTACTCATATCTACTAACTTTCAGCGATTAGGTCTATTTCCAAACTAAGTATCTGCCTAGTACTTAGAGTTCGACAGTGGTGAGTAACAGTTGTATTAGCCTGCATACATCGTTATGATATAGATATGTGATGTAGACCTCAAAAGTGATAGACATTTACGCTTATTAGATAACATAGCACTATTTTCTTTCACTAAATACATAATTATTTTAACATATATTTTTCACTTTTAATCGAAGCTAAATATTTCACCTTTTTTCTATAACTTAGGTATTTAGTTGTCCCGTGATAGATAGATAACTGTAAGGTAGGAAACTGCTATTTTCAAATATTTTGAAAATTGACCTAAATATTTTGTGTTTTATACTGAAATGTAGTAACCGTATAGGCTGCGCAATGGGAGGCGGGCACGGCGCTGGGCGCGCTGCGCGGCCTGACGGCACAAGTGCGCACGGCGCGCGCGCGCGGCGGTGCCGACCTGCCGCGCCGCCGCTCGCGCGCCGCCACACTG
>NDFZ01005273.1:313061-330283 GCA_002192655.3 Mamestra configurata | reverse complement strand
CGCGCGACTTCACCGACTCCGCCTACACCTCGCACGACCACCGCCAGCGGATCCTAGCACTCGCTGAACGAATAGCCTACGAATTAGAAAGATTAGTTGCCGTCACCGTATCGCTGGTAAGCTACCACTGTCACTTCTAATGATCATCCTGTATAAAGATTTTATTAAGTGTGCATAATTCAGGAAGAGCAAGGTGCCAACGGTACTGCGACGGCCCTGGAGAGTGCGTGCACGGGCGCAACCAGCGCCGCGTCGGAGCTGGAGCGCGCGCTGGTGGCGGCGGCGCGCGACCAGGCTCGGGACCTCGCCCCGCTCGCCGACGAAGCCAAGAGACTCGCCTCCGACCTAGCATATATAGGTAAACAAGCAGGTATAGAGTATTGTCCTAACTAACAACTTTAACGAGCTGCATGTATTCTTAACAGCTTCTGCACCAAACACTTAATGGCTCTGTTTTAAATGCTGTTTGATGGATATTTGTAGCCAAATCTATGAGAGCAACATAGTGTTTTTACCTTTCAGCTAGTTCCTGTGGTGAGAGAGAATCTGAGAGACTGCACAATATAGCCAGCCGGCTCCATGAACAATTAGATCACATTATAGAGGTAACTGCTTGAATCTTAAATACAAATGAACACCAATGTGAAGAATTGTCATACGTGTAAGTACATATTTTATTTAATCAACAGGTTTGCAAATTATTAAGGCACATAGCTTTGTCGGAGACTTTGCAAGTGAGCGCAAAGTTTGCGGAAATAAACCTTAGGATATACGGTCCGCAAGTGGTGACGGCAGCGCGAACGCTGGCGGCGCACCCGGGCAGCGCCGCGGCGCGTGAGAACCTCGACGTGTTCGTGGACATGTGGGCGTGGCTTCTGGCGGACGCAGCGCGGCTGGCGCGCGAGCTGCTGGACCTCACGGACGACCGCCCCGACAAGCAGCAGTACAGCAGCTTGCCCAGGCCGGGAGTAAGTGCACACACACTCATCACACACTCTCACATTTTATTTCAACATACGCTGGTATTTTATGCAGTGACCGCAAATGTGACCGAGTATGTAGGTATCAAGTAGGAACTTGATGTATAAGTACCAAGTCATGGCACAAACACCAATATAAAACATAATACACAAATCCGAAACTTACATGACGATAACATCCAACACGCGATCAGTCTCTTCGTTATATTAATGATTGCCAATTTATTCTTAGTTCTTTATAGTACACCAAAATAACTTATATTAGCTACAACCATAATAAAGTTTATGTACAAAGCACGAATTTATTCATAGAAACATGGGACGACAAGCAAACCTCTGAAAGCAGTAAGGCTGGATTCTGACGAGCAAGCGAAGATCGCAAAGTCTGGTTTAGAAATGAAAATGATGTCCTCTGAAATGGATGCCGAGACTGAAAAATGGCAAGGCGCAGCTGCCGACGAAAACAACGATATTGTGAAGAGGTAAGAGGTCATCACTATCGCTACTCATACGAATATACTATAGCAAGGTGTAAAAAGCTGAGTAATTTCTTCTTTCTAGCACTGCGAGTTCTCTTTTGTACTGGACCCTACCTGCCTCTTCGTTCTGGTTATATTGAAGATCATTTTTTTTTTCTTTTATTTCGAAACCAATTTTAATGTCATAGTCATTTTCGTCTGTTTTCACCGCCGTAGTTCGAGCATGATGAAAACTTGAAAGGTAACTGGATGGCTTTCCTTTGGTTCCACCAATTACCACAAATTGCTACTCAAAAGAGTATGTAATTAAACGGAAGTCCTGCTAGTGTAAATCAAGGAGATCTGTGCGAAGCGGTGTTCACGCTGGTTCCAATACAGCCTAAATTATGACGGTGAAACAAAAGAAAGTCATTGCTTTCATCGCCTGATAGCATAGGTAAAAAACATCTAATAATGACACATCTTGCCTGATTTGTTGTACCAGAACCAGTCGCATTAGGTCAAATAGCTATCAGCACATACGGAAATTAAGAAAATCCGCAATAAGCAGAGCAGCGCGTAGGTCCATCGAAAAACGTGAACTACCAAGTAGCATTATCAAAGTACTAACTTGGCGGAAACAATTGATTTATTTTTCCAACACATGCCAAAAGTGGGTAGGTACTATTATGTGATTTAAGAAAGCTTACTAAACAAGAAGTGTACCGTGTTTTATACGTCAAGTGCCATACATTTATTTTGAGTAATCTGTCTCAATAACCACGAGATGTTTCAAGAAATTTTCATAGCTTGAACTTTACGACGCTTCATTTCCAAAGAAATGGCCATTTTTTTAATAAAAGGTAATTTAGGGGTGCATTAATTCAAGAGCTATCCGAAAAGTATCAGTTGACTATCCAGAGTGGAACAGATTTCTCACCATTTGCCGTTTTTGGTCGTGAGGCAGAAAATTCTTAAAACTGTCAAAAACTCGAAAACCACCCAATATGGACCCCATGTTTTCGGGATCAAGATCGTTGCAAATCAGCTCTTGTATATCTCAGTTCAAGGAACGCACTTAATTACCAATCACCCCGCATACGTGGCATTTGTGTGCATATAATGTAACTCCTTCAACTTTTAGAATCGCGATATCTTAGGAATGGTGATTCTTAGGAAAAAAAGTATAAGGGTCATTTTTGTAGATAATTTTATGGTCTACTATTTTTGTTTGGACTATATTTTTGATAAAACTCACCGTTTTCGAGAAAAATCCAAAAATGTTGACCTTTTTTCTTGCATAACTTTTTAGCACAGGGATCGATGGTGACTTTTGGCACTTTATTTCTACTGGTGTAGCCAAGGTCTCTACCAAAATTCAGCTCTGTCGGAGTTTTTGTTATTTGATCACTATTTTTATGTCTAATTTGACCGGACTATAACCAGAAACCTAGCAACTATTTTTGTACGACCTATTTTGATGTAGGTACATACAGAATACGTAAATAACTACTGCATAATAATTGGCCTTTTATATTTCATAACTTTGGATCTTAACTTATGTTCATAAATTTCAGGGCAAAAAATATGTCTTCCATGGCCTTCGCTATGTACCAATTCACAAAAGGTGAAGGCCGTCTAAACACTACTCAAGACCTCTTCACACAAGCAGAATATTTCGCGGAGGAAGCCAATAGACTTTATAAGATTGTGCGACAGTTTTCTTATCAGGTAAACCGACAACAGCATGCAAAACAGTTTTAGTTAAATGGTATATGTATGTATCTATCATATAAAATATATTTTAAGGTACCCGCGGGAGCAACAAAAAAAGAACTTCTAGAGCATCTCGATAAGGTCCCAACGTATGTGCAACAGCTTCAGTTCACGGTGAAAGAGCCGACGGTGGGGCGCGCAGCCACCTTCAGCAAAGTAGACAACGTCATACAGGAGACCAAACATCTTATGAACGTTATTAGTAAAGTCGTCACGACATGTTTCGATTGCGCGAACAAGGTGACCGCTCATTCTTTAAATCTATTTGACTATAAAATTACATTTTTCAATTTCTTTTTCGAGCAACACATCGCACATTTTGACAGTTTAGTAAATTTTCTAGGAAATGTAAAGATTTTAGTGCATTGGAACATAATGTTCCTTAGGTACCTTTGCCGTGGGAGGCCCGTGTGGGAGTGGTTAAAAGGCACCAGAGTGTTGCACCTGTTAAGTACTTTAAAGATTATATTTCATTCGTGATTGTTAGAGTTTCGGGAAAACGGTGAAACAGTGTGATTAAAATTACGAGGTTTATTCTTGGCTGTGGTTTATACACTTCTCATCAAAAAAATCGAAACACTTTCGTTTTTATTGTTTTTGTCCTAATTTTTTACAAAAGAGAATTAATTCCATGAAAAAAAAAACATTATTGTGTAGCTGGCAGTTTGGTCATTACAGTAAGAAGAAAAAAATCAAAATTCGAAATTAGAATTTCATTTGTTTATCCTATAAATGAAATTAATCACTGTTTTGAGACAAATGTGTATTTAGGGTTGGAGTACGTTTCTCGTTTAAAAACTAAAATTAGCGCTTGTCTTTAAACTTTTTGTTTCTTATTTCATTTACTGTGACTTTGGGACGTCTGAAAAAACTTTTTTTTCTAAAACATATGGATACTTCGCCCGCAGAAGCCGCCCAAGTGGTGGCATTGCTGGATTCTGGACTTAGTCAGCGTGTTGTGGCTGCAAGATTGCATCTAAGCTTATCATCTGTTCATAGAGTCTACAAACGCTATCGGGAGACTGGTTCGTTCACGCGCCGTTCAGGATCTGGCAGGAATCGGGTCACTTCTGAGCGAGATGATCGATTTATTGTAACAACCTCTTTACGAAATCGACGCCTTAACGCTTTTCAACTGCAGCAGCAGCTTCGCGTTGTACGAAGAGTAGCTGTAAGTGACTCTACAATAAGAAGAAGGTTGAAGGAACGCGGATTGGCACCGCATAAGCCAGCGAATGGGCCGAAATTAACTGCAGACCATCGAAGAGCGCGCCTTAACTTTGCACGCGAGCACCTAACTTGGTCATACCTTCAGTGGAGCAAAGTACTGTTTTCTGATGAGTGTAAAATTATGCTGTATGGTAACGACGGAAGGAACAAGGTCTACAGAAGAGATGGAGAACGCTTTGCACAATGCTGCATTGAAGAAAAGGTCAGCTATGGTGGCGGTTCGTGGACGGTTTGGGGAGGAATCAGCGCCGACGGTAAGACAGAACTTGCCTTTGTATCTGGGCCACGGCTGCCTGCACTAAACTCTCATCGGTACATCGAACAGTGTCTTGAACCTCATGTGATGCCCTATGCACATTTTATTGGCAACGACTTCATATTCATGCACGACAATGCTAGAGCTCACACCGCGGGCGTCGTACGAGATTATCTTACCGAAGTCGGTATCTCCATTATGGTATGGCCAGCAAGAAGCCCGGACATGAATCCCATTGAACATCTATGGGATGAATTAAAGAGACGAATTCGAGCAAGAGATCCAGCCCCAGAAACACTTAGCCAGCTGCAAAATGCAATCCAAGAGGAATGGGATAATATACCACAACATGTGATCGTGACTCTCATCCGATCGATGAAGAACCGTATGGAAGCAGTAATAAGAGCTCGCGGAGGGAATACAAGTTATTAAATAAACGTTTCTTACATTTTTTTTCATTTACGCGTGTTGTTTTACCCATTTCCTTCATATTCCATACAGGGTAAAAATTACTCATTATACAAAATACGAAACCTATGAAGACTTAATTTGAATTTAGAACATTAACATTAGGATTTAAAAACCTCATACTACTCACTATTAAATGACATTTTACATTTATTCCTAAATATACACATTTTTCTGATAATCCTTATCAAATCATAAACTGCGAGGTGTTTCGATTTTTTTGATGAGAAGTGTATCTTGAAGGTACAATAGCTTTTGTCAAACAAAAACAGAAAATTTTAGTCGAAAACAACAAGAATAAATCTCATTAGTTTATTAGTTAGTTTTATACGTATAGAAATAGAGCAGTTTAAATATGAAGAACCTCACTTTTATATACTTTTTATTGTTGTATTTATTTTTTATACTTATCTGTTTTTCCCTCCTCCATGCACCGGGTGGTTCCGTCCACACCAGGGTCTTATTCCGCTGGACAAAGCGATAAACAAAACTTCAGCACAGGCGAGGGACGACTCGGTCTGTCTCTATCTTGCACCCTCAAACTACTTCTATCATGTTCTGTTCACGTATCATTATGTATTCCTGTGTTTACGTAGTTTACCTAATAATAAATATGAGTACGTTAATCATAATCATGCCCATACGAAAAGTTCTCTTTATGAATACATATTTATGCTAATAATAATCTACCTCTTTTATACAAGAATGTTGTGCCAGCTAGGACCTGTGCTCTTCGGGGAAAGCTAAACATTCTCACGTACTATAGTCCCTCTTAATGTGTATATATGAACTTCACGTCTTTGTTTCGTGTCCAGCCTTCAATCAATTCAGATTATGTCTTTATATATGCTTTATCCATGTCTCATTTTGTTTATGTGTTATTTTGTTACATTTATTTTCAGTATTCCCTTTGTATGCCTGAGAGAGTTCCTATGCATTGGAAGCCAAATTTACAAAAAGCATCCACGTATAAGAGTGAAAATAGTGTACTGAATGGTTGAAGTAGGTATTTGTGGATTCAGAATTGTGGTTTTGTTTAACAGTTCAGTTTGTGTCCAATGAAAATCATTAACGGACTGATCATTTACTAACCGTGGATTAGTGTAGCTTTGTTTGGTGTACTTAATCCATAGCTAATCTTAATGTTGTTGGTGTGTGTTGCAATTGATAACTTATTATTATTAGATTAGCATCTGTGTGGTATTTTAACTACTTAATTATTCACTTAAAGTTTATACACCGAATATGAACTTTCAGTGAATCAGTTTTTTTTTCTCTTTTAAGTATTTTGCTACAATTTATCTGATGTCAATTAAAACCAATACACTCGGTCTCTAAAATTGACATTATACTGCAAAAGGTCTTACCCATTATAAGAAATGATTTCAATTTGAATTAATTGTGGTCCTAATAAATTCTACCTAACTGCATATGACCGCAAACTGATTCGCGAGCATGGTGTTTCTTGTCATTTAGAGAATTGTGTAATCCTTTCGATTTATCATAATCTTCCTGCCCTTTCACCCCATGTCACTTTGGGTTGGTGCCTCACATTTTACTCTTCCACTCTGTTCTTTCCATCATTACACTATCATACACGTGGTTCTTGCTTCTTCAAATAGTTATTATCATTCCTTATTTCCGTCGGTCTTCCTCTCCATCTTCATGTACCCACATTTATATTCGTCACTCTCAGTCACATGCGTTTCATCCCTCCTCATAACATGCTCATACCAAGACATACCATTCCCTTTCAAACTTTTCTGTCACGGGCGCCAATTTCTAACTCCATTCAATATACTCATTTCCTCTAAATCGAACTACGAGACCTATCAAAAGCATATTTCATTCAGAAAATTAAAAAAATTACTGAAGTTATCTGAAAATATGTGAATAGCAGTCCTGCTCATACGGAAGGGGATTTTTCTGATGAAAATTTCCATTCCTTGTGTCGCTCTTCTTCAGCATACACTTGCAATTCTGCTAACTAGTGAGTTATGGCATACAGTACAACCTGGACTTCACGGGTCTGACGGCGGGCGGCGCCGCGGCGGGCGGGCGGGTGGCGCGCGACGAGGAGGGCGGCGGCGGCGTGGGCGGCGACGCCAAGCCGGGCGGCAGCAGCTCCGACACGGCCATGTGACAGTACGGCATGGGCCGGCGCGGCAAGGGCGACGCGCGCCGGACCAGGGTCAGCTTCCTCTTGTTTTAAAGACAAACGTCTTGAAACAACTCGTCGCCTGAGTCGGCAGAATCGACTTCGCGCTCATACACATAAAGCTGACCTGCAATGCCTTTATAAATTGTACGGCCGGATGTATCAAGTAAGATTTTGAATAGCGAGGAAACTTTAGACCATCAAAAGTGTTGTAATTAATAGTGAAACACTTTTGATGGTGATGATAGCTTAGCTAATATCTGCAACTTATGAATTTCAAGATAGGGACTAGGTAGATAGCGTTAAAAAGAAAGAACGTCTTTTACAGCAAAACGAATGATTTATGAGACAAAATGAGGCGTTTACACAACGAACGGCATTCTGTACCTACAGCTTTATGTATTTGTAGCGCGGTGTCGGTACTAGGGACCACATGAAATGGTCTCTAACTGTGAAACAATGCCTAAAACCCGCAGTTAGATGTTATTCCGTGTGGTACTTGAACCCCGACAACCTTCGCCAACAAATGATTATAACTCGCATCAATAGGCGGTTATTGAATCGTTTGTAGCAATTTAATTGTTAATAAGATGGACAGTACGATATACAAAGTAAGTTTCTGCAAGCACTTGCGACACACAAAGCGTCTTCTCAACTCAACTCTTGTATTTAAAGGCTAGATCGCAAGCGTGCGGACGCTACGCATTCGGCTGTGGATCGAAAGTAATAAGAATAGGTATTTTAAGATAATACTTTATTTAATTTTACTATAATCAGGGCCTTCAATGTTAACACCACAATATTTACTAAACATATTTTTTCTCAAAAGTAGTTTTCAGTGCTATTTACTTATTGATAGAGTAGAAAAGGCAAATACAGACAGTTACAATCATAATTATGAAGAATGCCTCGAATAGAAACAATTTGTGATCAATAATTAAGAAGAGTGAAATCGTACAATAAATATAATACTTGTTACACTTTCATAATGTTACACATTGTTACAATTAATACGTAAACAACACAGAGAAGCCTATTTTTTTAAGTTTCCCTCTTTTAAGCCTATTATAATAAGTACTTCTAATCCTATAACTTATATCTATATGTAATATATGCTGGTCCTCTACTATTGTTTACACCTAATCTACTGCTACCCACTTCTCTGCACCCTACCGCACTGTCCGTGTCCTGTTGCACTTTATTTGCGTTCTGCACGACCGCTTCCTCACTTTCATTTGGCATCGGTGGCGAAATTTATTTCAGAACATGCTACTTTACCACATTATACTTCAGAACGACACAGTGTTACTCTTGCATTCGATGTTATCGCATTCCTAGTATTTCTTCTTCAACGACTTCGTGTACATACATTAGAGTACGGTCATATTGACATTGTTCGTGCAGGCTGCGCGTGCGCCTGTGTACATTGCATGATTGTGAAACGGAACAAATAGCTGTGTGTTGCATGTGTGTACCGTGGTTAATGGATGTCGTACTTCATCTGTCCGACGGGAGGATGTTTAATGTTAAGATGAGGGAAATTGACTCTGGTGGTTGCTCCAGCAACTCCCACATCGCCCACAAACGCAGTGTTATATAGACCCTCAGCTATGAGCCGCTGAGCCGCGCCGGCGCAGAACGCGGGCACCTGTCGACGACGCTCGTGCATGCTGCAATGTGACTGCAGGGCTGGCAGTGCATGTAGACGCATCGCGCGCATGTCTGCAACGCTCATCAATATGTGTCACAGCAATAATTAACATATCAGTTTGTAGGTCATAGTTCCAATTGCCTACAGACAACGACAAAGTCGTTAAGTAGTAGTCTTTAAGAGCTTTATTGTTAAAATAGAGAAATATGAGCGTGCCTACCTGTACTTCTGTTCAGTAGTTTATATTTGTCTAGACCACGAAAGATATTCAGTAATACAGGAAAGTAAAACAATAGTTACTTGTTGGGATGCCCAATAAAACATGTGCATAAAGGTATATGCTTTAAATATTGCAGTTTCTGAGTACATAATTGAATAGTAGCATATTGTAGCAGTTATGTACTGTCGATGACCTCCACCAATTGAAGGTAGGTAGTACATATCTACAGTATTGAAATTGCACTACAGGTCTTCTATTACGTACTATATAATAATAAAAGGACGCAAAATTACGTTGGGTGCATTCACGTAAAAAGGAGGTCGCTAGTGCTGGTCTGCCAGAGCGACGGCACCTACCACAACGACCACAACCGAACTTATCGCCACAGGTCCTTCGGAGGTAAACACTACCCGTGCTGACCAGCATTGACAACCTGCGCAAGCCAACGCTCGCAAGCGTTAGCTTCGTACGTGAAGGCACCCTGTGTAAGTAGTTGTTAAGCCAGCCGCAAGTTAGCTCACTGTACCGCTAGCGAACGCTTCGCCACCGCTGCGACCGTGCCTCACTCTGCGCCTCTCGCCAACAGCGGTGCCTGTCTTCTGTGCTCGTCCTCACTCTATATCGGTCTATATAACACTCCGCTTACTTCATACTTTTAGCATTTACTCTTCTAAACTAACTACGTGAACGATGTTGGCTTACGTATTATCTAGTTATATCTAACGAAATTGTTATCTAATACGATACTGACTTTAACTAATCTTTAATCTTGTTTATTGCCTTCTTAGTTACTTTATAGTACCTAATGTATTAATCTAGAATACTAATAATTACGTATTGTAAGTCAGTTTCAATTTTAAAACGACATGATTAGATTAGTTACCACAATATTATAACTAATGTAAAGAGCTTGATAAAGCTTTATAAAGAAAGAGTTGTGAATCGAACTTGTGGCCACGTAACGTTAGAAACAAAGATTAGCGTAAACTGCTTTGACTGTTAATAACAATTAAGTTTATTAAGGTTTTTCACTAAGTTTAGTGAACTGACATGTTTATCGATTCATGGGTTATAAATTAATGATTACCAACATTTGCTTTTATACGAATTATAAGATAATATATAATGGTTGCGAATGCTCTAGGCAGGGCTGTTAATATTTTTAAATTAAAGCTATTGCTGATTGCATATAGCGGAATCGCCCATCATTTTGTATGTTCAGTAATGAATTGTGCCAAAACAATTCTGAATGAAGCATTATTAAACAAGGTGTAACATATTGAAACAAATTAAAACTTCTTGACTACACATTTACCCCGGGGACTCAAGATTATGAACAAGTTTTACCATGGCACTTACAACCGTTAGTCGGTTATTCCTTACATTTTGTTGAGTTACGTGAATATAAATTTAAGGAACAGCGGACTTTATTTTGACAATGTCAGGTAAATAAAGTTGTCCATAATATTGAGTAGGTACCATGAACCCCAATAGTATCAACTGCACCTTGTAGATACGCAACCGATCATCAAACGGAGCCCTGTTTGAGCGTAAACTTGAAAACCCAGTGTCGAACGTTCGTCGGTCCACGTTGGGAGCGTCTCGGAGCGTCTCAGAGCGTCACGGAGCAGGCCGCCTCGCCACGTCAGCAGTCACTGCTTACACCACGGTCATTTCATGGTATAAAGTTAACGAATACATGGTATAATTTATGAATCATAGTCTCATCGGAGTACATACGTATATTGTAGGTCGTGAATACAATAGCTGTGCCATTGTGCCTCCTCGCTTAGACTTTAGCGTTTAGCTAATTAGCACCGATACCGAAATATTCCACGATAGTTCTTTAATTTATCAAAAAATAATAGTGAACTACACAATAATTAACGGTCATCACGATAACGATATCATAAATTTATCGGTTAGTGTATAAGTAGAGTTTAGCGATACAGTGATTTGTGATATTACAAGATACTTATCGAGATTTAGTACAACGTCCTTTAATTTCAACGTTTTTATAGTAATATTAACTTTAGTAACACGAAAGAACACCAAAATAGTAACCATTAATACTTAATAAATAAGATATACTAATATAGACAAGGTAGGTGTATAATAGATCGGGACCTCGACGGAGGAGACTTTAGCAAGAGATTCTTCTATTTGATTAGGTATAGTAGGAAACACGCTGAATTTAAACATTGGCTATGGCTACATGCGAATCATCGATAGCAATTGGTTTCAAGCGCGATACAATTAGTTAATAGTGAACGAATGGCCTGAGATTTAGAAACTGTTTGATCTACCTCGACGCTGAGCAATCTAACGCAAGGAGACAATTTAGGTTTAAGGGAGCATTATCAAATATTATTTGCACTTCAAATAACGTAGGTAGGAACATTCTTAGAAGCGACTATATTTTCCAAAGGACCACCATCATCCTAGATATGTGGTCCAAGAGTAAAAGATGGCCGGCCATTTATTTTGCTATTTTTCGGTAGGTAAACCTCCTAAGATTTTTTTTATTTTTATTATGCCACCAAATGTCCATTTGATTGGCGTTGGTTTTATTTGGACTTAGTTAATTCGGTACATCGAAAACGTATGGAAAGATCGAAGCCTTGAATGCGAGGTCTTCAGTGCAAGGTACAATAAAAATGCTTAGATGGAGGTCTATCCGGAATATGGCAAATATTGTCTTTCCCGGCACTTTCATATTTGGACCACAACGGATGATGTCATTCTAATCTATACTTCTAAAGTATTATAAAAAGATACAATTTTTTGTTTGTAAGAGGTAATTTCTGAAATATCTGAATATAGAAATTGTTTCATTAATTTAATTTTAATACTTAGGCGTATTTTATTTAAAAATGGGGTATTTTACATTGAACAAATACAAATACGAATATTTTCTCTATCTATACGGCAATAAAAGATACTTCTACAAATTGTTCTATTTTCAATCCCCCAATGAATTAAGTTATCCTGAATTTGGGTCGAGGACACTTCTCTTTTTGGGCAAGAAGCAAAAAGTGAGCAAATTCTACGATAAAATTGATATACCACCCATAGACCCCTGTAGTCTGTAGTTAATTTTATCTTCGTGCTGTTTATTATTTAGTAATTCCGTTGTGAACCGTCGTAGTCCAAGTCCAGCACGACCTTGACCATAGTTACATACTTTGTTATGGGATTGTAAAACACCAATACCTCCTCCTTCCCTATTTGATTTTGAGGGGTTCCATAGTGTATCTCTCATATATTTGCATTCAAAGGTATAAATAGGACCACCTTGGAAATGTCGCAATCAACTAGCTTAATCAGTCGTTTAGTTGGCGGCTTAGCATTTTCATTGAACGGCGCCGTTTAACCAGGCACCTCCCGGCATTCAATTGAACAGCTAGGCAAATGACTTGGTTCAATATCGTTTAATGACTTGTCTAGCCAAGTAGCGGAACATAACAGGAAGCTTAGGGCACCCCGACACGTACAGGAAATAGGAGGCCCGTGCAGCGGGGTTCCGTCGTCGAGGTTAGGATTTTGAAATTGGTTGTTTTTTGAATTTAGAATTCCCAAGATTAAAAACATAATTATTTCTTATATTTCGGCACACGGTTACCCTGTTGTATGAATGACCTAAGCATCTGCCAGTCCGTTCATTAAATGTATTAGACGCGATGGCTGGATACCATTTAGGCCGCTGCTTAAACGGCGCCGCTCAATGACAAGGCTAGGCCGGCAATTAAATGGCAGATTAAGCCAGTTGGCTGCGACAGACATATACTGAACGCAATATTCATAAACTGATACGGTTAACTCAGAGGCGTGTTGTTTAGAAAAAAACATTTTATGTATTTTTTTTCTTTTCTTTATTTGAACTTCATCTATGGTAGCTAGTGGGGTATGCAAAGTCCTATTTTTCGACTTCCATGCGGACGAAGCCGCGGGCAGAGGCTAGTAATTAAATATAATCTAATAAAAACTGAGCTTCCGAAAGTTGAATGCCTAATTCATTATCACGGTGTTTAGCCTACCACGCGATACAATAAATAAACTGCAATAATATTTAAAATAAACAGATTACATAATTTAATAAATAATAATCCATATACCTACACTTATGAAGACGTCTTATAACACACATATGATGTGCAAAGTACTTAGGTATATTAACTACATAATATATTTTCTATTATTCTCTTACATGTAATGTGTAAATTGAGTACCCAGAAGGAGTAAAACCCCGATAAAATGGTTAGGATTGTAAATAAATTAATTTTGATAGAACTAAATTCAATGAAGAGATGTCTTAGTTAAGTTACACGTATTGTCGTATATTTTAAATCAACTAATGTTAATTTGTGTATAAAGATTGTATTGTCGATAAACTGTTGTGATTGTTATAATATATTTGAAGTTGCATTTTCATTATTATAAGTAGAAGTATATTTTCCATAGTGCTGCCAAAGATATTTAATAATATATCTAGATGTAGTAACGTTGTTTACATAACAGAATATTTTGAGGTTGTTCGTGAATTTATGGATTGTTTGTATTTTGATGTGGTCGACGAATGTAATAACACTGTGTACGTGATCTATTACATCACCAAATAAAAAGAGAATTCATATGATAATCTGTTTCATTGACTCCCTGCCCCTACTTGATGTTATGGTTGGTGTGTGTATTAAATAAAACGATTGACTCCTATATATTACGTATTTATTTATATTTATTCAAAGGTACAATATATTACATCGTCTGAACTCCTTCCTCTCCCAACACTCATCACAAGTCCATCGTAATGACTAAGCAAATGATCTGTATGGTAGTGGGCCGAAGCCAAAATACAAAATTAAGCATAATCTTATCACCTAAAGTACTAAATTTAACGCGGAAGTCAATACTGTAGTGAAGGAAATAATACAAATTTATTTAAACATCGGATGTTGATTAAATAAAGATTATGCATGTCCATAAATTACGTGTCATTTAGTAACATTACCTGATAATATATATTTTGCTCGTTATATAATAATGACTAAACAAAATATTTACATAACCTAAATTAAGTCTGCTAATTGATAAGCGGTATATTGTTAAATATGAGTCTTAAGAAAATATTAAAACAACAGTAACTTTATAGCATGTATTGAAATCGATCAAAAATTTTATGCAAGTCTGACAATATAATGAGTATAGATTTTGATTTAATTACTAGACTGTTCCGTGCTTTCGTCAATTTCTGTTGGTGAGAGATCCTTCAACATTCCCTTATCTGTTACTATAAAGAAACGCTAACAACTAGCTAGAGCTAGATTCTATTTCACAACTGAACTATGAGCATATTTTAATATCACTAAGCCCAATATAACTTTGTAGTTATATCAAACGCCGTGCGAGTCAAACCTCCGACTGGTGTACGAATGCACCGAATAAGCCGAAACTGTATTACACTTCGTAATGATATAGAAGTAAAAAATATTTCTTATCTAATTCACTTTAAAATTTAGAATGGTGTATTACCTAATGCGAACTTTTCGAATAACTACGGTATTCTCTCTCTACTTATAAATATAACAGAAAATAAAAGCAGTAAACATACTTCTCAATTATTATTATTTTGTAATTTTATTATGCTATATTTATCAGTAAAGATAAAGATTAGTGCCTATGTTAAATTTTACCCAGATATTGAGCTGAATCGATCACGTTTCTGATTGAGTTGTCTATCTAGTCAAATCTAGTTTTGCTCAACATATATTATGATATAATAAATACAGTAAATCATTAGACATTCGTCTTCGATTAAAGCATACCGTTATTATAAACTATTTGGCATCTTTATGGACGTAAATGTCTACTCTTTTTCTATAGTTCCTACCTGTCCCCTTGGGAAGGCGTGAGTTTATGTATGTCTACTTATAAGCGATAATATTGTTTGTGCTAAATCCAACGCTGCTAGCAGCTAAACAGTTTCAAACACCAAAAATAATAAATAATTATAATCATATAAAATATGTATGTTTTTCAAAATCGTTTGGAAACACAGAAGTATAAAATTAGGCCTCACTTATCATAATAAATGCTTTGTCATGGAAAAGTCTTATAAATAAAATACATACAAAAGTAATCTCATACAATGTAGACTTGTGGTAAATTTTGTATTAACTTCCTCAAACGCGCGTCAGTTACATGTTATTATATCCTGTAGTCTTCATTAATCGTTGTTTCATTATGCTAAGTCCATAGAACTATAAGTTACTAATTAGTAAAGTGCGCCGTGTGCGGACTATGGTCCTTTATATAACTATTCCAGTTGCGACACTCTTAAAAGACCAATCTGCAAATGACGTAAAAAATCTCAATACGTGGCGTAAAATTACAAGAATATAGTAAATTACAATATTTTTGGCAAACATCAAAACATTTTCATGTAAGGCTCAGTGGCGCACACTTTTACTAAGTTGCGTTAATGCTTTATTTCATTTTGAATCGATTGAATTGGAAGTGAAGAAGTAAAAAGACAAGTAATACCCAATATCAGAAACAGAACAGTCACCAAAAGAGTGATTTAGTTACAGATAAATACTCAATATACGAAGTATAAATTTGAAGTACAGTAATTAGTGAAACAAACTCTTATCGCGAACACACATTGCTGGACATACGATAAAAAGCAATTTTCACTTGACAAATACTTGTGTTTACGACAGTAACTCGTCACAACACTGAAAATGGCACTATATAACCCAGAGTTAGGTTAACAAATAAAAAACTTATGCAACAAATCTCGCTACTCGACATTATCAGATTTTAAACACAAGTCAATCATGAATTCTGTTTCACAAACATTTTAAATCACGATATGTACACTTGTACAGTTCCAATGAACTAACGGCTTGTCAATTCTAGCAGTCAGAAGAAATTTAAGTATAAATTTTACAAGGAGAATAGAATTAATATACTCATACCCGTTTCTCTAAAACAAGGCGACACCGAAATTAATACCCAAATTGGGCACTGTGAGTGGAAACTGCAATAATATTTAGGCTAGTCTCAAAGTGTTTGTAAAAACGGGCAGAAAACTATTATAGAATTATTATGTTTGAAGAGTACACATCATAGACAGAAATTAATTTCATCGATTAAGTTGGTATTAAACAGAAGACCGCCAGAATGCGGTCAGAATCTCATTTCTTTATGCTATAGAAAATCATCGATCGAAGCTACTCGGGTATTCGGTATTGACGAATGATAAAGGCAAAACGCCAAGGCGTGTATCGTTATTTTAAAATTTTAAAACGCGATATTTAGGAATCAAACTTCTATTTGTACTCGGAGCTCGTTTCTGTCGATAGCAGAACGTTAGCGAGCCGACACTCGATGGAGGCCGAGGCGCCGCGCCGAGTTAGTCACGCGCAAGGAACGGTGGGTGCGAGGCCGGCGACACTGTGCTCGACTTTAAAACAAACCTTTCTTTTTCTTGTCCTTCTTATCCTTGCCGTCGACCGTCCTGGAAAGCAAAAAGGCAGAGATTAGAGCAGATACACTACAAAAACCGGAACAATACGTACACGAACAGGGGAAGGTTCCGTAATCGCGATGAATATTTTCGAATGCACAATCAAACAGTTTGCGGTAAATATTTACGCATGCACAATATTGATTTTATCGACTATAAAAATACTACATAATACGCATGTATTCTGCAAAATTTAGGCGAACATTTGGCTAGCTATGTGTCAGCCTTCAGTCCGGTGGACAATTTTAATCCGTCGTTTCTTGTCCGTAATCGTTTAGTTCGTAAGTCTGCTCCTTAGACCTCGACCAGGGCTTGCACGCGTTCTAAGTCGGGCGTGAAATATGACATCGCATATCCATACCGAAGCGACTAAGGCACGCGATGCATTGTGGCTAATAGTTGAACACGCATGCAGTTCGGAATAGGGTCTAGGCGAGGCGGCAAGAATAAGAAGAGCGGTGCGCGTACTCCTTGCTGTTGGCCTCGAGCGAGCGGCG